>JBBPBK010000367.1:0-342641 GCA_039720395.1 Liquidambar formosana
TCTAATTGAGGATTCGACCAATGCTAAAAGGAGCCCTAATAGGCTGATTTGCCAAGACAATAAAGGAGATCCCCACCCAAAGAAAAGAAGTAAAAAAAAGGTAAATTGCAAAAAACCCCCTGAAATATGAGGGTTATCAGATAACTCCTTATGTTTTAATTTTGTTAATGTGCCCTCTAGTTCAATTGAAAAAAAAATCAATTAGCGATGTCACCCAATTGGATATGATTTCGGAGAGGGCTCCAACGATTTTAGCAACAGGGTCATTAATGGTGTTATGTGCATAACCACATGACTAATTTTCATCAATTTTCATTAACAACAAATGATGAGGCACATTGCCAAAAATTAAAACATAAGGAGGCACATTAAAAAATTAAAACGTTAAGGGTTATCTACTGACCCCCCATACTTCATGAGGTTTTTCTGTAATTTACCCTTAAAAAAAAAAAGAAAAAAGAGGGGTTGGCTTTTGTAGAACTTATTCAATGTAGATAGGCCTACACTATAAAGCTGCACTTGTGAATTGCAAATACATTCTTGATTATGGCTGGAGGGCAGTTATTGCAACTGCTTAATTTTATTTGTATAGCTTACTAATTTTTATTTATCAAGAATTTATAAAAAAAATATAAAAGTTTTTATATAAATTGGTCACCCGGTCCACTACAAAGCATCATTTTGAAAATAAAAAAAGTTTTTTCAAAATCTGTCGTTAAAGTGGATTTTTTAGCCATTTGCTATCTTTATTTTATTTTTGGCTAAAAAACTTACATAAATGAAAGATTTTGAAAAAATAATTTCTGCAAAATTGTTCAAGACGATGTTTTGCAGTAGGCAATGTGGTCAACTTTTTTAAAAACTTTTTATATTTTTTTAAAATTTTAAAAAATTAAAATTATTGAGGTGTGCAAATAAAATTAAAGGACTACAATAACCGGTCTCTTATGGCCACATGATTGGTGGGCTGGCCATGCCCTAACTAGTGCAAGTCCAAGTCTCGATGCCTTAGGCGGGCTTACAGGCTTATCAATGGGTTGTATTTTGCATCCAATCCTAAGATGGGCTAACCGACTCGTCCGGCCCAATATCACTAGCTTTTGGCTGTATCTAGAATTCTTCATTATGTAACTTTGTTAATGACGCCCCTAGTCTACGTTGTAAAAATGGTAACCTCTTTGTCAGTGTTGTATTGGAGGCTTGGGCGCGAACGACATACGCATGCTAACCCACTAATGTCTCACCATTGCCCATAAAGGATTAAAAAAATAGCACTTGTTATTTGTTATCACCGACAATTAACTAGCTCTATATATACAACATAAGGATTTGCAATGGAAGTCATTGTAAAGGTTTGTTTTTTTATGGACGTTGCTACGGGTCTGAATTTGGGTATCCAAAGAGACACAAAGGGTGGGACCCACCCTTGTGTCTGATCGGGAGTCCCAAAATCGGGACACTCAGTATTTTCCTTTTTTTATTTTGTTGCTAAGAGGAAGATTGGGAAGAGGGTAAACTCGTAGGACCGCACATCGACATAACTGGTACTTGGATATTAGTTGATGTTCTTGTCTCTTATCAAAAAAACAAAAAAGAAAAACAAAACAAAACATAAGGATTTAAATATTTGAATTTTAGAAAGGCCAATGACCTTTGTTCTAAAGTGACACTTCTACCCCTTGTGTGGGGGGAGGTTCTAGGTTTGAGTCATTAGAAATGTTATAATGAATTTCTTATCCATATCAAAAGAAAAACAATATTCTAGAAAGAAACTGTCGATTTCTAAAAAATTTCATAATCCTATCATACTTTCTAATCCAAATAAGACAATGGCAGAAAGAAAGTATAAAGTACAATAAATGTTTTTATCTTCAAAAGGAATTGCATAGGGTCTCTAAAAGTTGGAAACTGCAGCAAGCATTTCTTCAAAAGCCCTTAGGAATTAGGATAGTGTGTGAGCAGGCAGTCGTCACTAATATACATTTGTGACGAGGAGGCTTTTATTGGCACCCCAAGACTTCCCCCAATCTCTTATTATTTTTAAAGATTTATAAAAAATATAAAAGGTTTTCATAAAAATTGGTCATGCTGTCCTTTAAAAAATATCATTTTGAACAACTTTATTGAAGGAAGTTTTTTCAAAATTTGTCTTTTATGTGGACTTCTTTGTCATTTACACTCTCTTTTTCTATAAAAATCCAAAAAGTCCACTTAAATGATAATTTTTGGAAAAACTTTTTTTTTACAAAGTTATTCAAAATGATGTTTTCTAATAAATCATGTGGCCATTTTTCGTTAAAACTTTTATATTTTTTATAAAACCTTGAAAAACCATTAGATTTGGGGGGTCCACAGAAAATATTAGGGTGCTAATAGAGGCCATGGTCTATTGGCCCAGCCCATAGAACAATTAGGTTGCTTTGGGCCTTTCTGGGTGTAGAAAGACGAGCCTAATTTGGGCATTAGGCAGTTAACTTGGCATGAATTTAGATTTCAAAACCTTCAACTGTGCCAAATGCCATAGTCTTCGACTACTCTTTACCTTTACCCTAACCTTGGCAATTTGGCATAATTAAGAGTAAAAGTGGATTGTGCGTCTGCACGGCAAGTTTGTATAATGATTGGGCCCAACACGCCCACATAAATTTAAGGTGCGGGGCCTCTAGTCACACCTTAAAATTTGCTTTTTATCTTTTACTTATTTTAAAATTTTCAAGATTTTATGAAAAATATTAAGGAGTTTCATGAAAACTAGTCAAGTTGTCTACTATAAAACATCATTTTGAATAACTTTGTAAAATAAATTTTTTCAAAATCTGCCGTTTAACTAGATTTTCTAACCATTTAGAGCTTGTGTTTCTATAAAAATGAAATAAAGACTGTAGATGGCAAAAAAGCTACTTAAACGACAGATTTTAAAAAACTTTATTCTATAAAGTCGTTTAAAAGGATGTTTTCTAATGAACAATGGGGCCATTTTTCATGAAATTCTTTTATATTTTTTGAAAACCTTGAAAAGTTTAAAACAAGTGAGGAGATAAAAATAAGTCTCAGGATGCTAATAGCCGCCCGTGCTAATCAGGCCTCTCATGGGCCTTGCCTTCATTTGTCCTAGATCTATTGTGGGGCCTTGCTCATTCATATCTCCCTAATTCTCAAACCAAAATTCATCATCAACAATGATGAGACATTGATCATTGTAGATTTTTCCTTGGCCAAATGATTATGAAATAATTAATCTTTAAGCACTTCAAAAAGGCTCCCCCAATACATCATTGGTGCTATTATGTGTATAGACTGTGAGGGAATAATCTATCAGATGCCTCATGATTTGAATTTGAGTGTCCCATCTTCATGTATTTTGATGTTTGTAATGTGCTCCTTTCATGATTTAGAGTAACATATAGCAATGTATTTTAACAATTTATCACTTTCTTTTGTATTTTACAATAGTTGTTAGCCTACAAGCTTAGCTATTTTTTTAATTTTTTTGTCTTAGTATTCTTCTTATGTAATTTACACTAGCTGTTAACCTACGAGTTTAGCTAGATGGATTGAGTGATAATGAGGTATGTGAATGCCCCGGTTTCATTTCGAGTTAATAATTATAGTTAGTAGTCATTATTAGTTAAGTTATTAGTCATTTACTAGAAAGTTAGCAATAACTTGTATTGAAACGTAATTATTTGGAGAAATATCCAAAAACTCCCTCTAAAATAAATTCATATCCAAAAACTCCATTAAATATTTTTCCTATCCATTTAATCCAAATAAAAAAGAATCATATCTATTAACTCCAACCAGTTAATTTTTTATTTACTATTGTTAAAAGAAAAGAGTGATCTAACTAAAATACCCTTCTTTGACATTAATGAGTTTAATGAAAAAATTGCATATTTAATTGAATTTCTACTACTTTATCCTTTTTAGCGTAATTAGAAAAAAATTAACTATTATTAATTAATTCTTCTTTAATGTACAAATGGGGGAAAAGGAAAAGAAAAAGAGGGAGTGGGAGAGCAGGTATGCAAGTTTGGGAAAAGAAGGGGCAAAGGAGAAAATTCACTTGAATATACATTTTTGTCATTAAACATATTATTGTGAAAAAATGGCATTTTAGTCAAATCACTTTTTTCTTTTAACCGCGGTAAATAAAAATTTAATTGATTGGAATTAATGGATATAATTCTTTTTTATTTGAATTAAATGGATAGAAAAAATATTTAATAGGGTTTTTAGATATGATTTTATATTTGAGAGAGGTTTTGAATATTTTCCTTAATTATTTTCCCATAATCTGACTAATCTAAAATTCCCCCTATATAATGATTATAGAGAATTTAGAATATGGATCTATCACAGTAGTCATATAGTTGCGGTTGGAATGTAGCTATCTCAGCCCAATACATCATAATCATTACAAAGCCTTTTTTTTCTTTTTCTTTTTCATTCATTTCCTTTTCCCAATCATCATTTCGTTGTGAGTAGGACAATGAAAATTATAGAATGGAATAGTTGTTAGCCTACAAGCTTTGCTATTTTTTTATTTTTTTGTCTTAGTATTCTTCTTATGTAATTTACACCAGCTGTTAACCTACGAGTTTAGCTAGATGGATTGAGTGATAATGAGGTATGCGAATGCCCCGGTTTCATTTCGAGTTAATAATTATAGTTAGTAGTCATTATTAGTTAAGTTATTAGTCATTTACTAGAAAGTTAGTAATAACTTGTATTGAAACGTAATTATTTGGAGAAATATCCAAAAACTCCCTCTAAAATAAATTCATATCCAAAAACTCCATTAAATATTTTTTCTATCCATTTAATCCAAATAAAAAAGAATCATATCTATTAACTCCAACCAGTTAATTTTTTGTTTACTATTGTTAAAAGAAAAGAGTGATCCGACTAAAATATCCTTTTTTGACATTAATGAGTTTAATGAAGAAATTGCATATTTAATTGAATTTCTACTACTTTATCCTTTTTAATGTAATTAGAAAAAAATTAACTATTATTAATTAATTCTTCTCTAATGTACACATGGGGGAAAAAGAGAAGAAAAAGAGGGAGTGAGAGAACAGGTATGCAAGTTTGGGAAAAGAGAGGACAAAGGGAAAAACTCACTTGAATATACATTTTTGTCATTAAACATATTATTGTGAAAAAATGGCATTTTAGTCAAATAACTTTTTTCTTTTAACCGCAGTAAATAAAAATTTAATTGATTGGAATTAATGGATATAATTCTTTTTTATTTGGATTAGATGGATAGGAAAAATATTTAATAGGGTTTTTAGATATGATTTTATATTTCAGAGAGGTTTTGAATATTTCCCCTAATTATTTTCCCATAATCTGACTAATCTAAAATTCTCCCTATGTATACAATGATTATAGAGAATTTAGAAGATGGATCTATCACAGTAGTCATATAGTTGCAGTTGGAATGTATCTATCTCACCCCAATGCATCATAATCATACAAAGCCTTTTTTTTCTTTTTCTTTTTCATTCATTTCCTTTTCCCAATCACCTTTTCGTGATGAGTAAGACGATGAAAATTATAGAATGAAATAGCACGTAAAACAAACACGTTACACGCCAAGCACCTTAGGAGATTTGAAAATTAGATTTAACACAAAATTAAGGGTAACCTTAATTTTCAAAAGGACTAATTTTCAAAAAAGAATTGAGACCAATAATTATTTATACTAATATTTTAACAAACATAAATATTTACTTACACAAGAATATTTGCATCAATGATTAATCCTATGATAAGAATAATCATTTCTGGAAGCCACTGTCCCAATCAACAAGCATGGATACGACCACGAAAAGACAAAGCCTTTCGTATGGTTTGTAGAAAGCCGCACCAATAAAATCGATGGATTAGCATTTAAATCAAATTAAGACGACGATCATTTGGTGAGTAATAAAATATAATTAAGTTGCCAGAAATGTGTCGGTGCTTCTTATTATATTCCTAATATGGATTTTGACACGGCTAATGTTTTTGGGACAAAAAATTAGGCGCCCATGTTTCTTTCTAGGATTATCATTTTCCTAACAATGTGCATACTTCGAGGTTAGTAACAGACAATAATTAGATATGTTCTGTACTCCTTCCATTTCATATTCGACAAGAACTTCTCTAAAATTTCGAAGAAAATTCTCGACAGTGTTTATTTATTTATTTATTTCCAATAATAAACTCGATCCTTTCATATTAAACAATAGAAACTTCAGTGGGAATGTGTAATCAACCTAACTAATAGCTTTCTCTTATTTGGGGGATAGTGGCTCTTGAAAAGCACAAGAGCAAAATAATTATTAATTTTAGATAATGAATCTTTATAATATAAAATCCCATTGTTGGAAGAGACAATGTTAATGGACCTTTTCTTCTCATACCAGATATTTAAAAATGGACATGATTACAAGGATGGGTGTCCAATCCTTGCTATGTATATAAAGCAAAGGCCAACTCCCACTTTTGTGGTGGGAATTGTTCTAGCTTCAACAATTTTTTCTCTCTTCTACTAAAAACTAGGGGTGTTAGTGGTTTAGGTTAAAATCGAGAACCAAATCAAATCAATCGGTTTAGTTTAGTTTTTTTGTCATTAGGTTTGGTTTTGGTTCTAATTTTAGAAAATTGAATTAAATTGATTTGGTTTTGGTTTTCATGTTCAAAAAACCAAATCAAATAAAAAAAACCGACAAATATATAAGATATATATATAATTTTATATATTATATATCAAACTTTAGTTTGTAAATTTCCTATTCTAATAAGGGCAAAATAAGTAATAGATTCAAAATAGTAGTACTAAACTTACTGGGGTATAAAACCTATTGAATAGTGAGTACTGACTAAGTGACTAGTGATATTGGCATGTATTAGATTGAAAATTTGAACTTGAATTGACATATGTCAATATGTTTCCATTTTGATACAATGTCTAATATTTTTTTTAGTTGCTAATGTAATGCTTTTATTAAAAATGTATTTATTTGGAGTTTGTCATGTCATTTTTTTTATTTTCAATTATTTGTTGCTACTTGATAAGTTAAAACTAAAACCGAAACCGAAACCAAAACCAAATTGGTTTTTTTTTTTTTTATAGTATGGTTTGGTTTTGATTTGGTAAGAATAAAACCGAAGTATAATGGTTTGATTTGAAGTCTACCCTAAAACCGAACCACTAACACTCTTACTAAAAACATCCCTCACAACTCCACTTCCTTGGGGGGTAATTGTATAAAAACTATTTAATTAATCATCCATCCACAAGGAGCCATATATAAGCAATCCCAATTATTCTATTTGTTGAGAGAGAGAGAGAGAATTTACAACATTATGGAATAGAATGGTTCTTACAAGATTACAAATTTTCTTTACTCCTGTAGCAACCAAAAGATACATGGAGGCGAGTAGCCATTAGCCCAACAATTTTTTTTTAAATTTTTTATAAGAAGAAAATCCTTCATATAGATTCTAATATTATATAAGCACTAGGTAATATAAGTTATATCAGCACCATACATTGTAAGTTGCATCTTATGTATTGATCTAATGTATGTACTCTGTAACCCACTAATGCATGAGATATAACTTTCAATGCAAACATTGATAACTTATATCAACACGTGCTTGCATGATTATCGTCTTAATTATAAAAATTATAAAATTTTGTGAGAGTGATCTCAAAAGACTTAATAAAAGTCAAAGTCAAAAACCTCAGCTTTCTCGGCACGGATTTCTTACCAATTAGATTACCCCTTTAATTTGAGGTTACAAGCGAAATATTAGGCTCATTGACCAAGGTTTGAGGGTCAATCATCCCATTCACAAGCTTCTATATCTTCCCCCTCCTTTTTCTTCTTTGGGGGCTCACCCATGTATACGTAGCATGACAAAAATAAAAGTAGGAACAGCCACGTGGAGGGATGGTCAAACAGCAGTCAGACCTAGGCACGACGTCGTGTTAGAGGGTCCCCCTTGTATGATTAAGGCGATCAACATTCTTTTTGAATTATTAATATCATGATTGTATTCATTTGTCTTAAGACGTTCACTTTATATTAGTTTTCTCAATGCATGCCAGCCCATTTTGAAATTTCGAAATGTGGTTTTTCTAAGTCCCCCTGCCCCGCTCTCTCCCTCTCTCACTCTCTCTCCATATATGCAATTGATGTAGATTGCACGAACCAAATCAGACTAGACATGACATGGGACCAACAAGATTATTAGAGAATTATATTTAAGAATCTTTGGAGTTAGTTAGCCGCTTTAATATGGAAAAATGGAATAAAGATGATTAGCACCTAAAATCCCAATCATGTCATCATGTATTGATATAAGTTATATCAGCAGCATGTATTGGAGGTTGTATTTCGTATATTAACCCAATATATACCCCCTAACCCACTAATGCACAAGGTACAATCTCAAATACTCGTGTTAATATAAATCATTTTCTTATATATATGCAATTCCAATCAAATAACCACGTGTTCACCTAACTTAAAATTAGTACTATGCATTAGTAGTAAGGACCAAAATATCGCGATATACCGTCATATCGGAGGTAGGCGATACGATATTGTGTTGCGATTTTAAAGGATTTTGAAAAAAACACAATTTCGACAGATATCGACGATATATCGTTTTCTTTAAATTTCGTCAACTTTTTTTGATTTATCGAGGATATTTCATGGATATATCGTGAATATATCATCGATATATCGACGAATATCGACCCTACAGCCTTCAATCAGCAAAATACGAACACTACAAATGGAGATCAAAGGCCAGAAGTGAAGCTGCAAAAATGACTGGAGACTCGGACCTTCATTTGCAATCCTGAAATGCTTCATTTGCATCTACTGACCCTACCCTTGTAAATCAATAAACCAACCCCCCTCAAATGGAGTTGCTGTTACCAAAGGAGGCTTCGATTCAAGGCTAGAAAGCCCCAGCAACTTCGATCAGATCTGAGATGGAACTGCAATCACCTCTTCAAACCTAAATTACCCTTCAACCTCCTTATGGCTGTGATAACTCTGCTACATCAAGAAATTGAACAAGAAAGTGGATGAATCAAACCCTAGCAAGGCTTGGCTAAGCCGTGAGAAGGACCTACAACAACTGCTGTTTGAAAATACTCCATCTTAACCGGAGAAATTACTATTATCATTTGCTTGCTGTATAAAAGCTTTGAACAAGCTTTGACTTAATGTCAAGGCCGGTTCTGAGGGTAGGTGGGGCCCCACATTTTGGTTAAAAAATTAGGGCCTCATTTTGGAACTAACCCTTGTAGTAGGCTTAATTTTTTTTCCTTTTTTCCAAAGAGAATGGTTATTGCAACCCCTTAATTTTATTTGCACACCCCACTAATTTTTATTTATCAATATGTTATAAAAAAATATAAAAGGTTTTTATGAAAATTTGTTACGTAATCCACTAGAAAATATCATTTTGAACAACTTTGCCAAAGAAATTTTTTCCAAAATCTATCGTATAAGTAGATTTTTTGATAATTTAACGTCTTTGTTTAATTTTTAGCCAAAAAGTCCACTTAAACAAAAGATTTTGGAAAAACTTTATTCTCTAAGTTGTTCAAAATGATGTTTTCAAGTGGATTTTGTGGTCAATTTTCTTTAAAAACTTATGTATTTTTTTAAAACCTCAAGAAATTAAAATAAGTGGGATGTGCAAACAAATTTTATGTTAGTGCTAAGAAAAAAAAAAGGGTATGAAGGGCCTCATTTTTAGAGTTTGCCTAGGACCCCAAAAAACTCAAAACCGGCCCTGGTAACTATGCAAGTATGTAAGTGTTTATTGTATGAATGATAAATATTTACAAATTTTAATCTCATATGACATTTGGATGTTAAATTTGCATAAATTTCTAATTTTCACATGTTTATTTTCTCATTGTATCACATTATTTATAACCTACATAATACATACTTGTGTTATACACATTTAAATTGTAATATTTTTATGCTAGATTGTGTATTAGAGTCTAAATCATTGTTTCCCAGAGTTTCAATAAAAATATCCGTATTTAAATCATAATATCTACCATATCTCTAAAACGATATCGATATTGTCAATATATCCAACAATATATCCGATATATCCATATTTTTGGACTCTCGATATATCTATCGATATCGATATTAAAGTCCTTGATTAGGAGTTATATCCCGTGTATTGACTTAATGTACTTCGTAACCTACTAATGTACAAGATACAATTCTTAATACGGAACTGGTATAAGTTATATTAGTATATGCTCACTTGATCGTCATCCTATATATACATACACCAATACACAATTTAAGCTGTTATGGGGTCAAATGTATACCCAAAAATCCAAAAAAAAAAAAAATTTTTAAAAGTCATTATGAAAAAAAAATGTGATCATGAATAAGTAGCAATATGTGAGAGAAATCTTTTTTCAGAAATAATTTCAAGACGCTTTTTAAAACTTTTATTGGGAGTAAATTCATGTTTTTGAGCCACTTCGACATGACTATTGATTAGCTACCCACCCTGATATGTCATCATCATAAAAAGGATAAAGTAATCCTTAAAATATTTTTGTCAAAAATTCTTTTGTTTTTTCAATAATGAAAGAATACATTTTAAGGTGGATACTCATGGTACTCTGTTTGGGTGGTGATAATATCAAAAGTTCTCTACTTTATCTATTCTTTTTAGCAATCAAATAAAGCAAAAGGCTAAACACTAGAGTCAAAAGTAGATTTCAAACAAGGGTGATTTCTTTTTCTTTAATATAAAAATTTGGAATGGAGTTCAGTAACACACATGCAAATGATGTACAGTATCTTATTGGAATGGATAGAACACTACACAATATTCTAAGAAATCTTATTGTATCACAAAAATTTAATTCTTCTTCGCAATAATCTTGAAAAAAAAAAAAATCTTAATTTTTTTCCCATTTTTTTATAAGAAAAAAAGAAAAAAGAAAAAAGAAAAAAGAAAAAAGAAAAACTTGCTTAGCGATAGAAGAATCTAAACTCAAAGCAACTCCTTTTTCCATATCGCAATTAAGTTTTGAACTCTCAATATCCCTCTTACAAGAGAGGAGAGTGATGGAGTGGAAACGTATAGAAAACAAAGGAAGAATGGAAAACCTTTGGCCCAATTGAAAACTCTATTATCCACTAAGAGGAACCTTGAATCCATAAGGAAAATTAGAGAAATTATAAAATTTTGTTAATAATAATTTGAATCTACCTTGCGGCTTACAACCTTATTTGTAAAGGACTAATTCTAATCCTTGTAGGACACAAAAATTAAGTAGAAAGAAAGACTTTGCAAAAATTGGTAAACCGAAGGGAATATAGAAATTACTAATACATAAGTTTAAAATAAAGTTGCAATCAACGTGAACTACTTTAACTTCTATAAATAAAATTATTACTAAAACAAAACTTTGAAAAAAAAGGGAAAATTGTGCTTCTAACAGCCTAAACGAAGGGAATTTCGTTGTTTTTATATTTTATTTTTATAAAAAAAAATAAAATCCATTACAAAGCAATAGATTCAAAGTGGAATTTGGATCTAGGGCCCTTAATTCTTACTAATGCCTTTTGGATTTTTTGTGGTCCAATTGATTTATGAAGTCCCCAGCCACTTGTCCTACATTAAGGAGAGATACCACTTACATTACAAGGACGGTATCTTCTATCCAATAAATAATTAAAACCTATCCGATATGATGATTTTTGACCTAATAGACAAATCCCCAAAGATGCTACTCATTTATAGTCCTTGAAAACCCTTCTTTCCAAGTTAAATGAACATGAACATTATATTCTATAGAGTAAATTACAAGAAACCCCCTTACGTTCTACTTAGTTCCTAGATTTTACCAAGAAAAAAAGAAGGGAAGGGAAAGGAAATGAGAGGAAAAGATAAAATTATATTAAGCCAAAATTATTTTAATTATTTTTCTTCTTCCAATTTTCCATTGCAACCAAATAAGAAAAAGTACAATTCCTTATACATTTTTTATCCTTGATAAAATCCACGAACCAAATAGAGTCTTATGTTTGGTCCTTTTTCACGTCACCCCCTTAAAGAAAAAAATGATTGCAATGTTTCCCAAAACAACTTCAAAATTTAGTAATTAGTGTCATCGTTAATCACCATTCAAGGAATTAATGGTGGTCACATGATGTTTTTCCTTCTAGTTTCATAAACAGTGATTAACGGTGACACTAATTGTTAAATTTGTAAACTGTTGAAGGAACATTAATCGTAACTATTTTTCTTAAGCAAATTAAGTAAAAAATGACCAAATATTAAGGGATGTTTTGTAATTTACCCTAGTCTAAAAATGCTTCAACTTTTCATGATGCAACACCATTTCAAAAAGTATATGGGTCTTTCAAATTTTTTTATTCAATCAAATGACAAGTGATATGGACTGATTGAAAAAAAAAAATTCAAATTTTCAACAGTTAAATTATGACAGATCTAAAAGTATCAAATGCTCAAATTTAAAAAACATAACAGACAAAAACTCCTCATATTATTCTTCTTAGTTGTAAAAGGCTACGTGCCCACATCCACACAAAACCGTGGTGATCTAAAGAGACAAACTTTTTGGTATTTAGAACTTGAATTTCTTTAAAGACATAAACCAGACGACCTTTACATCTTGAGAAGGAAATGCCACATGCCCACATTCCATGTTCCTCCAGTCACTTTCAATTCAGGACCATTGTTCCATTCAAGAATGAAGGACGACTGTGAGCTGGTGTTTTTTCTTTGCTTGGTTCTAGTTGTTTTGATCTTTTTCTGGGTGGGAGGTTGGCTGGGAGTGGTTTCCTTTAAGTATCTTGCTAAATTTGAATACTTTCCCCTTACCTTGGTGTTGTATTTGGGTGGTGGTTCTTATTTCAGATTGTTATAGTTTGTGCTTTGATTAATAAAATTGATTTTCTTTCGCTAATAAAAAAAAAAGAGAAAAAGAAGAAGAAGATAATAAAAAAGTGTAACGGTCCCCATTGGGAAAATTTGCTATTATGATAAAATTAAATTGATTTTGTTGAAAAATTTTGATATTGATGTGGCGAAATTGGGCAATTTCAAGAATACACAATTCCTCAACTCAACTCAATGAAGTCTTAATTCTAATTATATAGTTATATAAATTTTTGGGTAAAATGCAAAAAACCCATCCTATTATTACCCATTTTGCAGGTTACCCCCCTCTAATAAAAAACCCATAAAAAAACCCCTCATATTAACTAGGGTTGGCAAATTGCCCCCTATCGTCCATTTGCTGTTAGGAAAATTAACAGAATAGTGTCATGTGCTAGGCACATGACACTGTTTATCACCTTTAAGACAAAAATACCCTTACCTGTACTGAAGTTACTCTTTTGCCTTTGAGTGATTTTATTGGCTCAATCTTCTTCCTCTCTCTCGTCATGCCTACCCCCGCCGGAGATGCCACACTCTCCACCGTCAATGGTCTTCCGCCGGCACGATCTTCTCTCTTCTCACTTACCTCTTCTCTTTTTTCCCTTTTTTTTGGCTGCTGGCTTTCTCTCCCTCCCCCATGATTTGCCCTCTCCTGCTTGATCTTTGTTTTTCTTTTTTTTCTCTGCCCGCTTTGTCTCCCTCCTTCCCTCCCTCCACGATCTGCCTTCTCCCCCATAATCAACCACAAATCAGAGGAAGTAGAAGTAGAAGAGGGCAATCGTGGCTCCGCTATGGAGAATACCACTGACGGTGGCTATTTTGCAGCAGCAAGAATGGGTTGCTTCACCACTGTGGTTTGGGTCATGATGGTGGAAGAGGAGAAGGAACTAGGGTTTTGGTGCTCCACTATAACAACCATTAAACCCTGACAAACCTTAAACCAGTCTAGCGAAGCTTACACCGCCGAAGTCGAGAACCCCGTCAAACCTCCCACGGAAAAAAGGCAAATCTGACCTTCCAATGTAAGGTTTTTTGGGGTCTTCACCGAATTCGGCAGTTTGCTTTATCGGAGGTTTAAATCTGGCAGCGGGACCTAAGGGTTGTCGGAGGTACGCTTCACTAGATTTGTTAGTTTGCTTCACCGAAGGCTCAGATTTGCTTTTTTCGTAGAGAGCAGTCGGTGTGACCTGGCCAGTGGTGTTGCTTCTCACCAGACTCAGTCATTGGTTGCCGAAGAGAGGTAAAGGTGAAGGGAGGTCTGGTAAGGCGGGAGAAGGTTCTCCGGCGATCTTTTTAACAGGGATGAAGACCAAACGCCACTGTTTCATGTGTAATATATGTTTTTAAAAACTTTTTTTAATAAATCAGATATTAATATTTTAATCAATTCCGTACAAGGGTAAAAAGGACTTTTCACTTCTCCGTTAACGGCATAACCCCCTGAGAGAGTATAGGGGGTTTTTTGATGGGTTTTTTTTATTAGAGGGGGGTTACCTGCAAAACGGGTAATAATAGGAGGGGGGTTTTTTGCATTTTACCCTAAAAAATTTTTTTTCTCTTCAATCATTCAATTCTATCAAGGGATGTGTAATTTTTTTAATCACTTTTAACCATATTATTTTGGGCATGAGAAGGCCTTTAATTTGACTCTAGATACCATTATGTATGGATACATTCCTAAATCTCTGTTGCATATGACCAAACTACCTTAAATATATATTTGGCATCATCTCATTTATCTATCTTAATATCCTCATTTCTAATTAATGCACTCGTTTTCTGTACACATAGTTTCATATATACTTGACCAATATTACGTACCATAAAGTACAATTCATTGTATAACTTTTTTACAAAACTTTTCTTCTAACTTAATAGATATTCAATTTTCAGAGAGTACTGCAACTGCACTTGTCTGTTTTGTTCTTCTTGTTCTAAGTATATGGACATCGTCCTTCTCAACTTTTTGAAAATTGTGTAGCGTTGATCCAAGATATTGAACAGTCACCTTTGGATAATTTTTGGCTATTAATTTGTTCTATGCTTGTATTTCTGCCTCAAGTGACCTACTAAATATTAATGTGATGCTAGATAAGGAAGAAAAGTTGAGAGAGGGATTAAAAAAATAGTAGCATTAGAAAATAACGATTACTTGAGAATCACCTTCGATGAGGATTGAGGACCTTCTAAAATCTTTTTGTCACGTCATGTATGGATCATTAGACCATTTATGAGAACTACAAGGTTTGCTACAATAATTGAAACATTCCTGACATTGAAGGCTGGCACAATAATGGACTTTATCCCTTCCTTCCACTGTGATGAATACTCGAGAGGATTATCTTCTTGCTACCGTTGCCTATCATTTATGCTCTGTTTGTTAGGAATGTTGAAAAAGTAGAAGAAATGAAAATGGAAGATGATAGACTTTCCAATCCTAAGAAAAGAAAACCTTAGGCAACGTTTAGTAGCTAAGATAAGAATTTGGTCCAAGAGGGTTAATTGAAATTTGATTGATTTTTGGACTTTTATCATAATTCAAAATATGACTAAAATTTTTTTTGCAATTTTTTTCCTACTTCCAACAGCAAGATAAGAAGGAATTTTAACTGAGAAAAAGTTTTTCTTATCAGTAAACAACTAGAAGATAAATATTTTTTCATAATTAATTGATGTTGGAGCTATCACATCATTTGGATAAGTTGATTGGGCAAAGCAATTGGACTAGATAATATTGTTCGTCTAAGTTAATAAAAAGAATAATTACAATGGGATAAGGACAAAAGAAAGAGATGAAAACAAGGTAATGTGGGATAAAAAAAAATTAAATTAAATTAAATAGGAACAAAATGAGGAAATTTATTATAAAAAAAAAAAAAACTAGGTAAAAAAACCTAGAGGGCCAAAAGCATTTGAGAAGGGCCAAATCTTTAATTAGCAAGCAATTATAAGTGTAAATTAAAAATAAAATAAAGCAAAATCAAGTGGGCTAGTTGACCTCTTTGATCTTACTGGCTCACTTTGGTATGCGTGAATGAAATGGAGAGGGAATGAAATACGAATGAGAATGAGAATGAGAATGGAATTCTAATGTTTGGTAAGAGATGAGAATGGAATGGGAGATATCATGTGGGACCTATTTTTTTTAATTTCATTCCTGTGTTTGGTAGGTTAGAATGAGGGTGGGAATGGAATGACCATTCTATCCTAAAATATTTTGGAATGTTTGGTTAGCTATAAAGAAAGCAATGAGCGTTCCCTCCAAAGAAGAAATGATAATTCCTCCTCAAATCAAGAGGAATAACCATTCTCACCATTTAAGAATGAAATCATTAAAAGTGAGTCCCACTTAATCTATCTCCCATTCTATTCCCACTTTTTACTAAACATTAGAATGTAATGGCCATTCTTATTTTGTTCTCTTTTACATTTCATTTTCTTTCTCATTCCATTCACATAGACCAAATGCAAACTAAGGGGTGAAAAGGACCATTCTTCTTGGTTTAGGGAAGAATGGCTATTCCTTCCACAGAGGAAATAGGCTCCCATAAAGGAATGACCATTATATTCCATTATTTAGGCTATCAAATTATCACCTTTTTTTTTTTGGCTAATGAAATCATCATTGGTCATTCTATTCCCTCCCTCATTTACTTGTGACAAACACAATCTTGTTTCCTTCTTTTTCTTTGAATCTTTAGTAAGGAGGATGAAAAGAAAGGACAAGAAATAATTATGTTATTTTACCATATTAAACCTTACAAAGAAAAATAAAAGAAATGAAGGAAAATGTTATTTTTGTTGTAGCAAATAACACTCACGATTTCCTTCTACTTTCCTTTCAACTTTTAAGAGGAAATTTTTTTAAAGATTGGAAGGAAAGCCTCTCCCCTCCACTTTTTCTACCTAACCAAACAAACAAAAGAAAAGGTCTCATTCCTTCCACATTTTTCTCTCGTCCTTTCTTTCGTTCCATTTTTTCTCTCCACCAAATGTACTTTTAGCCTGATCCATCAAAACTCATTTTAATTTTTCAGAAACGAATAGGTTCCCAATTTTCTTTCTTTAATCCATAATAATAGCTGTCAAGTTGCAACAATGATCAACATCAAATAATTAACAATTGCAAATATTTGTGCTCACACATGAAGAAACACACACAATGAAGAAACTCACAAAACATGAATATAACCAAAGAAGGCCTAAGAACCCTTTTAAAAGTAAAGTGTGGATTAATAATTACCATTGATTTCATTAAAAATACTAGATACCTTGCCAAGAATAAATGTTATGTTAAGTCCGCAGTTTGAATTAAAAATCACTTGATTTGAATTTCAAAAACACACCAAAATGTAAGTTGGTAATCTAATCAATAATTGTTCCATTGAAGTCCCATGGAGTAGGACACTCCTTTTTAATATGATTCTAATATTTTTAATAAAAGAAAAACAATTTTCAAAAGTATGATTAATGTCTCCCCCACCTTATCACAAAAGAAACACTCATTAATTGCGAATCTACATTTCATGCCTAATAAGCTAGAAACCATTATTAGAAAATTTATTGTGATTGGACACAATGTGGGATACGGTTTTTAATGATTGTCATGTCACAGAAGGGGTAACTTCTAGGTTAGATTCAAAAGTATGGTGGGATGTTATGATTTTAATATCTTACATCAATTAAGTATGAGTTTGATCATATGTATATTAACTATTAAACATCTTCTACTTCTAAGTTCAAGAGTTTTACTTAAGAATTCGTATCAAAAGATTCTTGATTTCAATATTGGGAAATCATGGTTAGCCCCATACTTTGTCCTACAAATCTTGCTCTACTGAGAAAACATGGGTAAAGTTGTGAGACCCACTCATATGGTTGAATCCTAAAAATTAAAACAACACTAAATCCACGTAATAGGATAAAATTTGTAAGGCAAAATGTAGGGCTAATTAACTAGCATTTCTCTTCAATGTTATATTATATATTCTCGCTCTTGTAAACATTTTCCTTCTTAATTAAATATTAAATAAAACGTAGTGATCGTCCCAGATTTTTTTTCTTATATTTTGATTTGCCCCGAGATTAAAGAGACAATGCCATGTAACGCTTGAGCAAAACCAGTGGAAAATGCAGGTGCAGCATCATCATCCACATCAGCACACGGCCCACCGCAGGGAGTCCCATGTGCCACCAATGGTTCGGTCAGGTGAAATTGGGTCCAGCTTCTGGAGTAGGGGGCAAAATGGGTAAATCATAGGGAAGGTCATCGATAAAGGCCGTAAAAGTAAGGTGGGGTAATTATAAGAAAAAGGCAAATTATTACTCCGTATTTTGTATATGGTGAGTACTTTCCAAACTCATACCAAAAATAGATTTCTTCCCGTCAACGTGTGACAAATTAACGGTCAACTCACAACAAATTGGCTGTCAGTTTTGTCTGTCTGATATTAGTTTAGGAAACATTTATCAAAGAGTAATTTTGGTTAGTAAAAGGGGAAATTATACCTTGGTGAATTTTCCCAAACCAATACTAAAAAATGCTTAGACTGTCAACTTGATGCAAATTGACTGTCAATGAACCTCTTTTTTGCTATTAGTTTGAGAAACAGTCACCAAAGTGTAATATTTCAAAAAAGAAAAACAAAAAATGTGAGGACGGGGTAAGGACCAGAGTCAGAGGGAAACAAAAATAGTAAATCCGTGATTGTCGCATTGAGAAAGTGAGAGGTCCGTGAAAATGACACCTGACGGTTTTAGGGTGTTTTGTTCACTTGCCTTCGCAACCGGTCGTGGCTTGTTGTCAGATACAAGTGGGGAATGATTCTCGATCAGTGTTTAACTCAAATTTTTACCTTTTTCTAAGATGGATTTTCTAGTAAAAATTTAAAATCTCTAGGCAGAAGGATAAAGGATAAATCTTCTTTCGGTTCCATAGATCACTGCATGGGTCCCCCCATAAGAGAATGGCAGCCCTTTTCTAGTTACCGAGGGCAAATTATTTCGATGAAGCACAGCGCGACACCCCTTTTTTTTTAGTTGAAATCACTCTCACATTCATGTAACGTGATTAACATATGATTAGTGGAGTGTGTGAAGAAAACATACTAAGTTTGGGATAGAGAATAAATTTTCTTATTTAAGGTGTATATATAATATAATTCAGTTAAAAGTATGTCAAAATAAGTATACATATACGGATCAAAGTAGCTATAAAGAAATTTGAAAATATACATATACCAGTTAGAGTTAATAAAATATTTTGATTGGTTTGTATGGTCTAATCATGTGATATTTCCTAATGCAATTATTTTTTTTTTTTGTGAGGCCATCAGAGGTTCCTCTATAAGGTGGTAGATATTGAACTTTCCTTTAAACCCCCCAATCAATGCAACCGAAAAGGGATAGGTTGTATGAGTGGTTCAACTAAAACGCCTTCCCTTTTTCCATTTGCACGTGTTTATTTCTTTTACAGGAGGCAATCACTTCTCTCCAAGTTGAAAGCTTGGGGGTTCCGAATTTAACAAGCAATGTGCAATCAAATCTTTAACTAGACAATGTTCATTCATTAAATATCCTCTTATTAAGGGGAGAATTTTGTCCATACCACCATTCTATTGCAGTATCATAAATTAATAGAAAGGAAAAAAAAAAACAATAAAAGAATATGTACATCATAATAAAAGGGTATATACGTCAAAATCTAATAAAGTTTGTTTAACCCAGAACTTGGACCAGTTCTTTCCTATTAATTGAATGGCAATAATTGGACAAGAATGGACCATTATGTTACAATCAGAACGTCCTAATATGGCTACTTATCACGGGTCACATACAACCTTTCCAGCCATGGGAATTTGTTGGCATCTTTAAATCACGCATAATCACATCTGGGATGTGATGACTCTTTTGACAGCAACTTCAATGACATTTTCCCCAAATCTTCCTACTATTGTTTGTGCGTTTTCTATTTTCATTTTTCCTCCTATGGTTAGTTTTTAACCTTCTTCTCTATAATCAGGAGGGGTTAAGCTAGTCCAACTCATGCATTGGATTGCACGTTAATTTTCATGATTCTAGGGTCTATTGTTTAGAAATTTAATTGTTTTTCTCTAAACACACATAAGGAACTCACATACGTAATACATAATGAGTAAGACCACACACACATTGAGTGTGGCCGGATTAACTTTATGGGTTTTGAGGCCCTTCCGAGTTATCTTATTTATAAATTTGATTTAAAAACACTAAATTGAGGGTGTTCAACTTGGTTTTTCCTCATATGGGGCATCATTACCAACCAAGTCTATTAGAGGATAATCATAAACCTATTTATCAAGCATTCTTACCATTTCCAATGATCCATCTAAGACCTCTCTTGAGAAGATGTCGTTGCTTCAAGATATTATTCCCTACAATGGAAGCATTAGAACCTATTCTTGCTTCAAAAACCATTACTTCGATATTTCAAATATTTTTCATGCATACACAGTGTCCAAAGATTATTTTTATTTGTAAAAATTTTCCAGCCGAACATAGCAATAGTCACCATATTAACTACATTGAATTTCCTAATCCCAAGTGAAGAGACAAGGCATAGCTTTCCTATTCTTAGAATGCGCATTTGCTCCCCAAAGAAAATTCATGTTGCTGCAATCCATGATATTTGTTGTGATCTTCGGAAGTTTGAAACTATTCACTGCATCAAAAGGGATAGAAGAAGCATTGATCTATAATAAATTCATAGTACCAACTCTTGAAAGCAAGTTAGCCTTCCAACTAGATAATTTAGAATTAACCTTAGTTACTAATTCCTCAAAAGTATCATGCTTAGTATGATCGTGAATAGCAAGGTAACTCAAAAATATTACTCTTCTTGCATTTTAGAAAAAGAAATGAATCAACTATAATAAAGTATCGCTTAAATATTATTCTTATCGCATTTTTAGTTGCAAAATCATTAATTAAGTTATCATAATCAAGTTTTTTTTACCATATTATGTTCAATAGATAATATAGCTAGCTAATCCGATCAATTTTTCTTGTGACATAGTGGAATTAAGGCAAGATTTGATCAACTTCAATTGTGAAAAACTTCTTTTTAGAGATGCAACTGTAACTGGTTTGGACGTTTGGTGTACGGTGTACCTGACTTCTTTGTCTGAGAGATAATCAGATATTTTTAATCTTCCAAATAGAATTATGATATGATCTAATCTGATTAGGGTGGAAACTGTGAGAGGTCGAAAGCATTAAAAGAGGGAGAGAAGATGTTGGAGGTTAAAGGCAGACTGTCAGAGGCGTTAGATCTGATCTGATATAGGGTTAAAGGTTTATTTTATTTTTATTTTTTTTCTAGGTTTTGGGCTTGAGTTGAGTAGATTATTTAGTCATTTGGGCTATTGTATATGGACTTGAGTTGGGAACTTAGGAATTATTTGCGACCCTTAAACTTGGATCACGACCTTTGCTCCTCTAGCTATTAAAAAAATGGTTTTATTTATTTATTTATTGGACCTACTACAAGGGTATCAACTAAATTGGGCCTTTATTTTTTGTCAAAATTTTGGGGTCTCATGCGACTGCCTAAGTGGCCTTACCTCAAGGCCAGGCCTACCCTCGATCAATGTTTGCAGAAAAGTAAATGCAAGATTTGTGACATTTGCTAAGTTGATTAGCAAGCATCTCTAAGTATTCTATTTCAATATTAAGGCTCATTCAGGTGTCTAAATGGAAATTAAAAATTATAATGTATAACAATTATTATTGTAGCTTAACATGTTAGGGCACGTGTTAAGAAAACCTTTGGTTAATTATCTAGATTATTTGAAATGTGCTATTTTTGTGTCTGTTTTTTCTACCCCTTCAATTGAACTAATTTATGGAGTACCGCTAAGATCATTGTCTAATTCATGTCATCATCCACTTTGCATGAGTAAAAGCTCAAAATAAACTTGACCAGGGAATGATTGACCCCAAGAATTGAGTAACCCAACTTTTTATTATTATAATGTTATACCTTCAAATAAAAAAAAGGAGAATTTTAGATTGGTCAGCCTACGCAAAAATAATTATAATTAGTAGTTATTGTTAATTAAGTTAGTAGTTATTTATTAAAAAATTAATAACAAATAGCATTCAACTGTAATTATTTTCTTATAACCACATCAATCTAAAGTTCCCCTTAAAAAGGCCTATGGATCCGTGTGAATCTCAAAAAGCACGAGAAAAGGAAAAAGGATAACTCTATTTTCAAAAACTACTTTTCCTTTCGATTTTCTTCAATTATTCCAAGATCCGGACGAAGTTATAATTTGAAATTAAGTGTGAGATTTTTCAAACCGACTGTTTGCTTGTTAATTTCATGTAGGAAACATGATCCAAATGCAATTCAAAAAATTTTCCATATAAACTTTCAAGGCAAGGACGAAACTCACCATGAAGGTAAAGACAAGAGAGTAACCCTAAAACCCACTATGGTAAAAAAGATCACACAATCTTAAACACTGTGCCACTCGGGCCAAGGGATAACGCGCTCCAAGAGGGCGCGAGCATGACCAAATCCTGAGGCATAATAGGATTCCTTCCACAGCAAGATGATCCGTACAAAATGTACAGCACCCAATCTCAACGCGCAGTAATGGAGCGTGGTCCCACATGTAAACTCCAAAAACCACAGGCCTTTCACCGGTAAGGACAAAGGCTAAAATCACCACTTTTCAACAATATACGCACAGTGTGCGTGACACAGTGTGAAAAGCTTTGCTCCACAGCGCAAGATTCACAGTCCCACACAGCTCATCTTCACCTGTGTTTGTGATAATTGCAGAGAATCTTAACGCAGAGAAAAAAACTGAAAAAAAATGAAAAAGAAAATCCAAATGGACACATATATGGCTGTCTCTCTCTCTCTCTCTGTCAGATATTTTTAACTTATTCCCTTCTCTTTCTTCGATCTCTTCAGTCTTTTCTGTTCAGCATTTCTTGCTCAGTAAATTTCTACCTCTGAATGATGTATGTGCATACCCCTACTCATCACCCGTATCATCTTCTTCTGCTGTATTTTCAGTTCATCTTTCCTTCTTTTCTTTCTTTAGCTTGAGCTGAAAAAAGATGCACTGTAGATGGGGTTTGTATGAATGAAGGGTGAAGTCTGAATTGAACCAAAAAAAAAAAAAAAAAAAAAAATGAAAGGGTGAAGTCTGAACTACCATTCTCTTTGTTGCTACTGTTCTCTTCTTCCTCACACTCTCATCTCATCCACCCACCATGTGAACCCATTACCCCTCTCTCTCTCCCTCTCCCTCTCCCTCCCTCTCTCTCTCTCTCTCTCTCTCTCTAACAGAGCAAGAACATTCTTTTCGATCCTCACGATCATTGTTGGGTTGGTCTATGCTTTCTTCAAGAACCCATTTGAAATCTATATCATACATCTCTCTCTCTCTCTCTCTCTCTCTCTCTCTCTCTGTGAACAAATAACATTCTCTTCCCCAGTATTGGGCTTGATTTAAACATTTGGAAAAACAACTCATCTGAAGTCCATTCTCCATACACACATCTCTCGCTCTGTCTCTTTCTTATCCATCATAGAAACAGAGCTTCTTTCTCACTCACACAGTCATAATAGTCCCCAACAGCAACACTTCATTCCTCCATCTCCCCTCTCTCTAACCCTATATAGAGACAGTACTTCAACTTCAAAAACCCACAATGCCCACTGCCTGTCTCCTCCTCACCCTCCTCTTATACTTCACCCCCCACCTCCAGTCCTCCGCCGACAACCACTACCACCACCGTCGCATTCTCCACCAACCCTTCTTCCCCCTTGACTCATTTCCTCCAACCCAACCCCCATCTTCTTCTCCACTACCCCAACAACAACCCAAGTATCCCTTCTCTTCTACCTCCTCCAACAAACAACCCTTCTTTCCATCCTTTCCTTCACCACCCCCACCCCCTCCCTCTCACGCCTCTCTTGCCACGTTCCCAGCCAACATCTCCTCCATCATCTTCCCTCAATCTTCCTCTACCCGTAAACCCGTCTCCCGAAAGCTCGTAGCCACCGCCATCGCCGTCTCACTTCTCTCGGTCGCCCTCATCGCCGCCCTCGTCCTACTCCTCTTCCTCCGTAGACGTCGCAGTTTCACTGTTAATAAAGCCTCGAGATCGGATAGTCTCCGGTTGTTCCCGCCCAACACCGCCCCCTCCGACGGCGGTCACAAGCCACCTCCGCCGCGAGGTAGCGAATCGGGCGCGAGCTCAGAGTTTCTGTATCTCGGTACTTTGGTGAATTCCCGGGGGGGAGTTGATGACGATAATACCGCGAATTCGAGCAATGTGGGCGTTGGGGTCGGTGTATCGGCTCCGCCCTATCAGAAACTGGGCTCGCCGGAGCTCCACCCGCTTCCACCCCTTCCACGTCACAACTTCCGGCAAGGTTTTAGAAGTGGTGAAGTGGGTTCTTCGAGTGATGAGGATGAAGACGAGGAAGAAGAGTTTTTCTCACCGAGGGGGTCTTCCGGCGACAAAGAGAGCTTTCGCGCCACCGAATCGAGTTCTCGGAGTGTGTTTGGGGCTGTGCCAGCTGCGAATTTCGGAAGCAGAAGCTCCAATTCACGAACTCCGTCATACCCATCGTCCAATTCTGCTTCACCAACTAGTTCTATGTCTAATAGTCCTTCTCTGCCATTGAATTTAAGCCCCAGAAGCTTACAATCGAGGTCGCCGGACTCTCTTGTAAATTTTCCGGCTCCACCGCGGGCTCCGCTGGCGCCACTGCTGACGAAAACCCCATCGCCGCCCAAGAGAAGGCCACCATCCCCACCTCCACCATCTTCACCACCGGAGAGAGAAGGGGGAAAAGCCCAGAATTCGCCCACAAGAGTCTCGGATGTTTCCGGGCAAAATCAGCAATCTCCCACAAAAATCGACAGTGTTTCTAGGCAATATGTGCCGATTAAACTGCCACCGCCGCCTCCGCCACCTCCCCCGCCGAGATTTTGGGAAACTCCTGTTGTTCCAAGGCTAATTCGTGATTCGGTTTTGGGGCCACCGATTCTCGTAACGCCGTCGCGGCCTGTTGTGGCACCGGTTTTGACGACTCAGAATTGTGAAACTATGGAAAGGAATGAGGAAACGCCGAAGCCGAAGCTGAAGCCATTACACTGGGATAAGGTTAGAGCGAGCTCGGATCGAGCAATGGTGTGGGATCAGCTGAAATCAAGCTCTTTTCAGTAAGACATTGAACGTTACCAATTTTTTTTTGCTTCTTTTTGGCTTTTTTTTGTCGGTACTCGGTAGCCAAGTGTTATCACATGCGGCTCACTTTAGTAAAACGTGTGTGTTTTGTAAGTTTGTAGAATCTTGTTTTTGGATGCAGATTGAATGAGGAAATGATCGAGACATTGTTTATGGTAAATGCTTCAAATCTGACTCCAAAGGATAACGCGCGACGTCCCATTTTCCCGCAGCCGAATCATGAGAATAGGGTACTTGATCCCAAGAAATCTCAGAACATTGCAATTTTGTTGAGGGCACTTAATGTTACTGTTGAGGAAGTCTGTGAAGCCCTTTTAGAAGGTAAAAGTAAATGTTTTTTTATGTAAGCTTGGGGGAAGTCCCTAGCTCTAATTAGATAATTATACGCGTCATTGCAATTTTGTAAATTTCTCCAGTGGTTGAAATTGTAAATGCTTCAAATGTTTGAAATTTGTCCCTGGGAAAGAATGTGATAGATTTACCCACTTTTTATATTGGTTCTATATACCGGCTGAGGTGTCCATGACATATGGGTAATCAATAGAAAAACCAAGTCTTTTATGTTTCGAGAAAGGCAGACACCACATCATCAAGTGGAAGGATCCGATCCGGTTACCGGATCCTTCCGGCGGATATAGTATTGCCCTCATGAGAAACAAGCTTCTTGCATTGTTTCCATATTTCAAGTTTTGATTTCTAGTATAAAGTTATCCCTGTTTTAAACTCTGATTGTCAATTTAGGAATGCTCTGTATGCTAGATGATTTAAAAATTCAGCTATTTTGATACGTGCTCTCAATATTTTGCCTCTAATCATGGATTCATGGCCTTGAAAGAAATAATATTTTTCACGTTAAATTGCTGTGATGTTGATACTCTCTCTATTCTCTTTACTCAGCATTTAAGTTCTTATTTTGGATGTAAGAATCAGAATGGGATGCAATTTTGTGAAATCAAATGCATTGTTGATCAGTTGATGATTACTGGTAGTTGTTGGAAAGGAGGGTTGAAAAAGGTGGAAGCTAGATTATGGTATCGATGGCTGCTTATGTACTATGTGCAAGTTTTTCCTCTTTTGTGTGGAAATTATATCTGCGGCCCTTATGGCATAGATAGTGAGCGTTTTACTCTTTGTAATTGATGTTGGGAGGGGATTGTTTAGTGTAGGAACCTGGGCCTGGTAATCCGTAATCCTTTCTCAAATACTCGTGTGTGGGAATGGGGCTTGATAGTGGAGTTCTGTTGCTGGTGGATGTCTAGTTTTCAAAGAAAATGATGGCAACGGGTAGATAATGGAATTACTTCACACTCCCACCACCCTACAAAACTGTCCTCTTTCTTCTTTATTTGTCTAAATGCAAGTAGGGAATAACATTGGCATTTCTGTCTTCTGTTTTTGGGGTGAGGGGTACCTTTTTTATTTTATTTTGCTAGGCTATTAGGATGAGGTTTCTAATGCCAGTGTGAAAGCACCTAGATCAATGTCATTGCGACTGACGACTGTCTTACATTGCACTAACCGAATGAAGAGATGATCCAACTCCCTTGTAACCGGTTCCATTTCCAAATTTCAGGTTGCTGTGCATTTTTGGTGGCAAGAAGTTGTAAATTTTCATTTTTGTCTTTTCTCTCCCCTTGAAATGGTTCACAGCAATTTATGTATCTAGAATTTGATGTGTTTTTATACCTCTCCAATTGCCATACCCCCCCCCCCCCCCCCCCAACCCACAAAAAAAAAAAAAAAAAAAACGCGGGCGGGCAGGTGTGCCCACAAAAGAAAAGTGGAAATGCTAGGTGTTATACTAATGAAAAAGACTAGTTGTGTCGCTGAATTTTTTTCACTTCTCTGTACCTGCATACAGGCAACACAGATACGCTGGGGACGGAGCTTTTGGAAAGTTTGTTAAAAATGGCTCCAACCAAAGAGGAAGAGCGCAAATTAAAGGAGTTCAAAGATGAATCACCGTTCAAGCTTGGCCCTGCCGAGAAATTTCTTAGGGCGGTACTTGATATACCATTTGCATTTAAGAGGGTGGATGCAATGCTTTACATAGCCAATTTTGATTCAGAGGTTGAGTACCTTAGAAGGTCTTTTGAAACTCTGGAGGTAAAAATATCTTCTCATCCTATTTCAATTCTTTATGTTATTTCTGCTGTGTGTCAATGTTTTTTATTTTTTATTTTTTATTTATATATATATATATATATATATTTTTTTTTGGGGGGGGGGTTGTTGCGGTTGTTCGGGAGGAGGTTGGGGTGTTGGTTGTGGAAGACCTTTCCCCTCCCACTAAGCATCACCAACCAACAGTATGTGCACCAAAATAAATATGTTTTTTTTTTATTTTTTTGCTATTAACCAAAATAAATATGTTAAAGTTAAAGTAAAACAAATTCCAGTTCCAATTTAGTTTTTCCTTAAAACTTTGTTGGAACTTCATTGGTTCATCCCTGTGTGCTGCATTTATACCATTCTATAATGAATAGTGATGAGCAGGCTTGAGTTTACATCAGGTGAGCTTTAAATGAGTTGGAAGTTGACTGGTTCCAAAAAAAATAAATAAAGTAGTTTAAATACAGTAATATTTTTCCATTTATTTGACCTTTTCTTTATAAATATTTAAATTTTGTTTTGTTTTTTTTTTCGTTTTCGTTTTTGCTTTTTCTGGTCTAATCAACCTGTCTCCTAGCATGTTCCATATATTTGCACTCTTTTAAAATTTGATGTATCATTCTGGTGATATTATTATTTGAATCCTGATACACTCTAAGCTAAGATGTTTTTGCGGATGAAACCAAACCTTTTAATGACACATGGGGCTTATCTTTAAATAATCTTCTTATTGGATAAATGGGGATTTTGTTTAGTCGAAGGTTTATGACTTGTAATGGATTAGAGCATCAAATTTGGTATAAGTATGCTATTTAATGGTCATGTCAATGTGACCAACAGCTTAGTCCAAATCCAACCCCCCAACGCCTAAACATGGAAGCTTTGGATGCACAGTGGCAAAATGGCTAAGAATTGCCATATGGGTATACGATAACCGAGCAAAGCCACTTCCTTCCCTGGATCCAAATGATAGGATGACTCTCATTCATGACATAGCAAACTTAGATAATTTAATTTGAATGAGGAATTTTGCATATTTCTATTGAACAAGCATCTAGAAAGCAAGAAATGAGAAAAGAAAATTCTAAAAAATGCTGACACCTCTATATGTGTATCATGTATAAAGTGACTCTTATATTTTGTAGAAAACCTTCAGGTAATCCATCTGCTGAAAGTCTAAAACACTTCATCCTGCACCTTATGGTGATCAAAGCTGTTTATTGTTCTAATTTCTAATTCTCATCCAAAAGCTTTAATTTTACTGCCAAGTAGTAATAGTTGTTCCTTCTCACAGGCAGCTTGCGAGGAACTGAGGAACAGCAGAATGTTCATGAAGCTTCTGGAAGCCGTGCTCAAGACTGGGAACCGCATGAATGTTGGCACCAATCGTGGCGATGCCTGTGCCTTCAAGCTAGACACGCTCCTCAAGCTTGTCGATGTTAAGGGTACTGATGGGAAAACCACACTTTTGCATTTTGTTGTACAGGAAATAATCAGAGCTGAAGGTTCCCGTTTGGCTGGTGTGAACCGAAATCCAACAGCTGAACAATCTCAGCAATCCGATTTTCGGGATGACATTGAATTTAGGAAGCTTGGCCTGCAAGTCGTTGCTGGTCTAAGTGGGGAGCTCACTAATGTGAAGAAAGCTGCTGCCATGGATTCTGATGTGCTAAGCAGTGAAGTTTCGAAACTTGCCAGAGGAATCACAAAAATTGGGGAAGTTGTCAAATTAAATGAAGAAACCCCGTTGAAGGAGAGCAGCTGGAAATTCTCAGACTCTATGAATGAGTTCATGAAGAAAGCAGAGGAAGAAATTATAAGGATTCAAGCCCAGGAAAGGGTCGCCCTCTCTCTGTTGAAGGAAATAACAGAGTATTTCCATGGGAACTCAGCGAAGGAAGAAGCCCATCCATACCGGATTTTCATGGTGGTAAGGGATTTTCTTTCTACGCTTGATCAGGTATGCAAGGAAGTTGGGAAGATCAACGAACGAACAATAGTCAGTTCAGCCCGACAATTTCCCATGCCTGTAAATCCAACCCTACCCCCAGTTTTTCCTGGATTCAACGGAAGGCAGCAGTATGGTTCCTCTGATGATGAAAGCTCATCCTCGCCTTAGTGCATGATTTTGGTCTCAGTTGATACTTTTTGCGCTTTTCTGCTAAATGCAGAGAAGTTGATCGGTACGGGCTTGCCAGATATTCAATCTAATCGTTTTGCCCTTTTCTGTAAATGTATAAATCCACGTAGAAGATTTTGGAATTGTTCAATTCCTATATGTTATATAAGGAGGGAAATTATGCCAGGAACTAATAAGGTAGTATTGCCTGAATAGTTGGAACTATCTTGTAAATTTATCAGAAAATTAATTCCAGGATTGTGCTTTGGTTCTGAGTTCTATTTGTTTTTCTATTTTGCTGACAGAAATTGTTTCCAGATACCACGACTTCTTAAACCATAGGCTGATTGAAAACTATATTTTGTGGGGCAGGAAAAACAAATGGTCCAAATGAAACACTGCTGGAGTTAATCACATGTAATTGAAAGGCCTAAACAAGGTGGTGGAGTGGGAAAAACGCCACAATTTGGTTTTAAGACCCGGATGGTTGATACCTTTCCTGGCGTGTGCAGCTCGATATCTGGAAAGCATTCACAGTTCGGTAGCTGCTTTGACTGGCTTAAAGATAGAAAAGAATTGGATGGTTGGATTCATATGTTTTTTAACACTGGATGGTGAACAAATTTATTGTTATTTTTATTATTTTTTGGTTTTGGTCAGGCATGGTGAAAATTAGTTACAGATGGTTTTTAATGTCTTGTGAAGTTCCAGACTTCAATTTATACCATTTTTATATTACAAGAAGGAAAGTTATTGTTCCTGTACTTGTTTTCCATGTACATGTTAATTTCCAATCCAAAAACCAATAAAAAATTCTTATAAAATTTACATGTGGTCTTCAAGATGTTTAACATTGGATCCAGAAATTAAAAACTCTTTGGTTTTCAATCTTTACTCGCCTTATTTTTCCAGAAGACAAATTTGTTCATGATTTAATAAACAGGGAGTTCTCAGCATCCATACGCTCAAGCACCCGCCGTGCTTCCTCTTCTGTAGCTGGAACAACTTTCCGAATATTCAATCCATCTGTCATGGCCTCAGGACGGACACTAAATGTGAAGTAGAATGTGTTGGATACCTGTTTGAATTATAGAACATGCACCCAAACCAAAGACATTAAATATTAAATTTTGGGTTTGAAGCTTAGCAAAAACAAATAACTGGATTTTATAAGGAGACTCAACTAAGGAAAGACATGGAATCATCTCATATTGTTTTATACTGCATTTGAGGCAAGTTTGTGTTATGTTTTTCACAGAATTTTTTATTTTATTTTATCTTCAACATTTCCTTAAATAAGGTCCCTTTGCATTCTTCAAGTTCATTTTAAGCGACTCTTCTATTTGTTTGTTTAGGGTGATGAGTTTCCACTTCAAAAAATGAATTTGTAACTTCAAATTCTAGGAACAGTGAAAAGGAATGGTTTCATATTTGATGTGAAGTAGAAATGCTACTTCTACTATGAATTAGTCAACTATCGAATAATTTTTGAACGATTTTTTTGCCCCAAGTGCTCACCTCACTAGACCTGAGCTCTGGCCTTGTAACATGAGCTACAACTTCCACATTGATCAGAGGTTGAACAGGGTTCTCGAGTTCAGTGTACAAAACACAAGACTTGAAACGAAGGAAATTTCCAACGTCAACCTGCAAACATCAAAAAAAGAAAAAGTAATCCCATTAATAAGTACTTAATTTTGATGAAAATTATAGAAGTACTCCCTACTTGAGAGATGCCATTTGTGCACGTAACAAGTTTGTTCTCTTTAAAGTGAACCTACTTGCCATCGACCTCATCCCAAAAGGTAATAAAAATTGAAAAAAAGAATAAAAGTTGTTTTTCTCTAATCAGGTTCAAAATACCATGATGGTGGTACACTGGTACTTCCACATGACGTAATTTAGCTTAACAAACCAACTCAGACAAAAGCCCGAACTATTAGAGATGGGGACAACAAGGCATATAAAAGGGATTTAACACCCCCAACACATGTGGTCTCCTCTAGGGGAATAGATTTATGTGGGAGAAAAAGGGACAACACCAACGCAAGCCTGTAGAAATTCGAACACAAGACTTGTTGCTCTGGTACCATATGAACTCAACAACTCATTTGAAAGCCCGAGCTGTCAGAGAGGGGGTGACCAATGTATTAAAAAGCAATTTAACAAGTCACAAGAATCCCCGACAAAGGTAATAATTATTTAAAAAACGTGTCCTTGAAATAAGGATAAAGTAGGCAAGTTGGCAAGCTGGGATGGGATGGGATGACTAAAACCCTACCTCATCCCAATTCCAAAATGGTTAGTAGCCGAGATCCCATTTCCACTCCTCGATTAGGGTTATACCATCCCGTCTCAAGAGGTCTAGGGCTAGAGTAATTTACACAACTATCACGTACCAATGCCATCCCTACATCCAAATGTCTTTTTATCTTTTTGTTATTTTTGCCTTTTTAAGTACCAAATCAAACAACGATTTTCAGAAAATTCATACAGAACAGAGACATGATATTTGTTTCTAGTTTTAAGCTTTAAGAAGAAGAGAACTGGCAACAGCCCAAATGCCTTAGTCTTTCATCACTCGTATGATAATTAAAACATGCACCGGAACTATTCCTTAAAGTTGGAGCTAATTTTTAGGTTATAAATGGTTCCTAGTTCTTTCAGTTAAGTTCATAAGAAATTGACATCCTTTGATTGGAATAACAGTATAAGCTACACTCTCATGATACATTTGAAAAGCAGAGTTGTAGACATTCTGTTTCATTCCATGCTAATATAAGTCGGTTGTATACAAAATGCTCCTAAGCACATAATACAGTTAAGTAAGCTATAATAATTTAAAATAATAATTGCAGTGTCAGCCAGAAGTAACTGAGTAACTGAAAATCACACAGCTCCAACAAGGCAACAATCAATATTGATGTTGTACGCTTTGTGACTAGAACCATAAACAAGTCCAGCCTAATACTTTGAAGAGAGAAAGGACAAGAAAGTCATCTAAATAGGTGGAGCCATGTGGGGCCTAGCACATGCCCCCACCTTAATCCTTCATTTTTATTATTATTATTATTATTTTACATATGTATACTAAAAGTCATAAATGTCTTATTTTTTAATACTGAGTAGAAATATTATCAATAAATATTTAAGTTTTTGAAAGCTACTAGAACTTCAAATGGTTTTGATTTGTTGACAACTTGACATTATTGTCAATTAAATAAAATATTGCAGTCAAGAAATTTATTTTAATTTAAATAATTTAGCATCAAGAAGTGGATTAGTGGTTCTTGAGATTTATGTCTCAAGAAGCGGAAGACCTTGGGTTCGATTTCTCATTCCCTCTTGAGGCCAGTCACGAACTAGGTTTATAAGCATTAATTAATACGGAGTGGACAATGACCTTACCCATGCTCCAAAGTTAAGTCAAACCAAAGGGTTGGATACCCTTCTTAGCCAAAAGAAAAATAATAATATTAATAATAGTAAATTTATTTAAATAATTAAGATAAAACGCTTACAACCGAGTGACTGACTAAAAGGGCCCCCATTGGAGTGAATTCTGGCTCTGCCCCTGGTAATCTATAAGCCCACCTATGATGGTTTGGAGCACTTCCTAAACCAACAAGTGTCACCTCACACATGCAGCTTAATCACAAAATTAATCCTCATTGTCATTCCCAAAAAAAGCAAAGAAAACCCTAGAATAATCCCCTTCAACAGACCAAACAGGAAGCTTTCAAGTTCAAAGTTCAAACCCAAATTGCATACTCTTATTTCTGTATATGTGTTATTTGAGTTATTTTGATGACCAGATAAAAATATACAACCCCCAAAAATTCTGTGCCCATTGAACAGATTTTGGGCAGCTAAATCGGCATTCCACTTTTGACTTCTTGCACTTCACATTATGAGTGCACAAAAATTTAGAAATAAATGGAAAGTGGATTGAAAGAAGCTAAAAGTGGAGTACTAATAGCACATCAATAGTTGTTCATCAACATTGATAATATGGACAGTGTTAATATACAAAATAACAAATTAGTCAATTAAATAAGAAATAAGGCTCAGTAGTAACGAAATTGGGTAATAAATATTATCAATTTACCACTATAAATATGGGTATTAAAAATATGAATACCAGAGCCAAAAGAATGACCAAGACTCCAAGAGAGACCAAAATTTTGATGAGAATCCCTAACATACTAGAATTTCAAGAAACTCTATCCAAAACGAAGAAAAGTTGCAATTTCTTTCTACCAGTCATCACCACAACAGATGGTTTTAACCATAAGAAATATTTTGCTTTGCAATGGCATGTTGCTTAACATAGACACTTCTAAATGAGTGACAATGCAGGGTCGTAGGACTCAATGCAACACATGAGAATTCTTGGACTCATAAATATGACCATTTTCACGTTATATTTCAATGTCTAACTTATGTTTATACTGAAATAAAACTTATTCGTGGAAGAATAAGTTTACTACGCCCTCAAACTCTTTACATGTACATATGTGATGCAATTAAGATGTATCCTATTTGTTAGGAAGTCCCAGATCCCACATCGCCCAAAAATTGGGTTTGATATGACTTCATATACATGTTTGGGCCCTCTACCTAATAGTTTAGGTTTTTAGGTTGAAACTTAAAATGGTATCATAGCATGTCGTTCTTGGACCCGTTTCATTTGTAAGCCTTTCTTTGTTGTCCATGTGACAAGTTTGTTCTTGTCCTGTTTGGGCCCTCCACCCAACAGCTTAAGTTTTTAGGTTGGAAACTAACACAATTTAATCTTGAAAATTTTATAGTTTAATTGTATTCTACTACAGTTTTAAGTATATCTCCATGTCCCTCGCTACCCAAAAAAGTATGACAAAGAGGACATTTAAGATGCACCCTCAGAGAGATTGAAGGAATGGTGAGGTCTAAATCCTATGCAAAAGTATTGTTCATAGTAGTTACTACAAGTTGTATTTCAGATTCTGCCAGTAGGTAGTAGGATGGCTACTCACAGGTTTTAAGAAATCAACATGATCAACTTCTAGAAAGCGTGGAGCTGCACCAGCAAAGGCATAAGTAGTTGAGAAGGCCAGTTCAAATGCTCTTCGCATCAAAAATCCTCCAAAAATCCTACCATGGATGTTTCTTTGCTGGGGCTGGCAAATCAAAGAGTTTTCGAGGCAAGTATCCCTAATAAGAATGCTATCTCTGTCTGCCAAAGCTGGCATGTCACAGAAGATCCGCCCTTCAGCCAATAATGCTTTGAGCCTGTCTACAGCCCCATTCTCTATCTCCCTCTTACATTTTCCCCTCTTCATTTTTCTTATCTTGTTCCTTTCTTCTGCTTCTTTCCAAAGCAATTTTTCTTGTTCCGTTTCAGGTGAGATCTGGTTGATTGGAGCTGATTTTCCCGTCTTAGAGTCACGAGCCACAAATGTAAAGTTTGCTACGAGAGCAACTGAGTCTGAGGAATCAGAGGTCCCTGCAAAACAAGTATTAATACTACAGTACAGCAACAGTTAACAGATGCTGGTAGGAAATTGCTTAAAACTGAAGATGCATAAACAATATTGAGGATTGTGCCATCTTATCACAGAACAACCGTAACTATTTTTGAAGGGATAATATGGAAAGGAAAGATTTTTGTTTTACTCTCTCTCTCTCTATCTCATAGGTATTAGTTCTTTGTCATAAAAATTTAAAATGTGCGAACAATACAAAAGTTCTTCAATAGCTGTGGCCAAGATTCCCAGGACAAGGACTGAGCTTATGGAACTTGAGTCTGTGTGTGTGAAAGAGATAATATAACTGTTAACCAGAATCCGTCACAGGCCTGGCCAAACATGAAATCGGAAAATGCCAAAATTACCGAATTAAAAAAACACAAACCATACAGCCCTCAACATAACTTTGAAATATGTACAGTGAATTATTTTTGGAAAACATTAAACTCCATCTGGAGTTTATTATTAAGACTCGACCTGCTCCACCTCACTCAGGATAATTTCTCCAAGCATTGGTGTCGAGTTTAAACTATCCCATTTCTGGTTTTCTCTCTTCACAAAAGAGAAAACCCTTGTGGAAAATCTGAGTGTGAAAAATTCTACAGCTTTCAACCAAACCTTTCTCAGCAAATTGGTTCTTTCTTCCATTTAATTCAATATGTAGTCCTTTTTGAACAATACAAATATCCCCTAGAGAAGAATCAAGTATCTGGATGCCAATACGTTATTAGAAAGACTCTCTGTATATGTACATATAGATCAGGGGTGGCTGAACCACTAGGAAACTTAGCCAGCTGCCTAAGGCCCCAGGAAAATAGAAGGCCCACATAAGGCCCACTTTTTCCCTTTCTTCCTTGTCACATCAAGGTAGCAAGGAAAACGAATTTTAAATAGAATTTTTTACTATATCTATACTTGATCAATATTATTTATATACTCTATATTATATTAAATATAAAAAAGGTCTCATTTAAAATTTCACCTTAGGCCTCAACTTATATTGGGCTGACCTTGATACAGATATATAACCGACAAAAACCTTCATCATTAACACAATATGTGAAGTGCAGAAAGTATGTTATAGTGGACTACAATGACACATGGAAGATCCCATTTCAACCCACTATATACTTTCACACACAATCCAGATGATCTTAACTATCACCTTGGACGTTTGTCTAATTTACTACAATAACTAACTCAACTTATTTAATATAATAAACAATTTGAACTTGAAAGTTGTTTAATTTCCTTTGATAACCAAGTCAACTTACTACACTAGCAGCCAATTTTAACCTCACACTATTCTCTACAATAAGCAACTACCATAAACACATCAAAATCTCCTCTATTACCAACTGAGCTGCCATGGAACCCACTTATAGTTCATACTATAACTTACCTAACAACCTTGATATTGTGCACAACACAGTAATATCATAAATTGTATCACAATGACATTATCTCTGCCAATATCCACCTTTAATCTTCCACATGTTAATGAGGGTGTGGGAAGTTAAAGATGTGGAAATATATTTTTGGAAATATTTGAATATAGGGGTTAAATTCCAGTTTAAAATACATGGTTACTAGAGAAATAGAATCAAACAGTAGGACATTAAGTTCAGTTTCAATACTTCTACAGGTTGGGACCCCAAATCGTAAAATAAAACTAAAAAAAAGTCCATTTGTATGTCAGAGTACCTTGGGTGGACTGAATTACTTCCAGTTGAATTTCCATGGATGACCGCCCGACCCATGTAACGGCCCCAACTATTTTCAAATCGGTGTCAACACGGATTGGTTTCTTGAGAACTATTTTGTCTACAGAAGCAGTGACCAATAAGAGGGGCCTCGTTGTGGTATCCTCACTGAAACAATGCTGGTCCATAAGTGCACAAATAAATCATAAGAAACTGAATTTTGATGAGACTAACAGAATACACAAATCAGGGCACAAAAATTGAAGTGACTATACTACAATATGGAGGAGTACTAATCAAAATCCAAAGCAGCAATGTACTCATTAGATAAACAGGGAAGTGATGGCCTAGACAATGGCATCTCATTTAAATTATCTTTGCTAGATAATTTCAAAACCTGAGCTAAATCTCTCAACCAATGCCTTTTTATAGACTTCCAAAGCAAAGTCCTAGTTGTCCATGGCATAAGGACTCCCCCCCCCCCCCTCCCCCTCTTTCCCCCTCCTTTTTTCTTAAGCAAACCTTAGAAAATGAATTTATGAAAATTAAAAATTGTTTATAACCCAAAAATGTGAATGCATATAAGGGTTGAGTTCAGATATCGGAGAGGCCGGCAACATGTGAGGTGTAGCATGTGCTCTTTTGCTCATCATGACCAGAGGGCTATGGAGAGTTGTGATTGGTAGTGGAGGAAAGGAAATAAGAGGGAGAGAGAGAGTCTCTCTATGGTGTTTCCCCATCTCTGAGAGGGAACCCCTTTCTCATGAATGTAGGGGGTCTTTATAGACAACTACCACATGTGTGGTGTAAGTCAACCATGGAGATGGTGACACGTGTCTAATGTATGATAATCTCTACTAGTGAGACGTGTCCAATAATCTTATCCTCCCTCTCTCCCTTCATAATTTAATATTGTCTAGCCAGAGACTCTGAGGTATATAATGTTCATGCGACATATATGTATGTTTGAGCGTCAGTGTAAATAATATTTTCTCGACCTCAGTCCTTAGCCAGCATTTCCTCATTAAGCCACCAAACCATAACTTCTTTAGAACCCCTCGTATGATAGAAACATAATATTTTGTGGGACTGATATGCCCACGTGATGTGTTCATGACCTGCATGCGACCTATATGAGATGGTTTGGGCCACATGTCAAGCTCAGATGCAGTGACGACCCCTTAACTGCCGACTAATCAACAACTGACTTTTAGCCACTTGTCAAGGTAGGATTGGTGTGCATATTATTTTTCAGGGGGATACACATAGAAAAACCCATATATCTACAAAAATTAACTAACGAAGGGGAAATTTAACTAAAATTGAGAAAAATCCAACAGAAGCACTACTGCACTAGCAATTCAAGCGGATTGCAGAACCCATACTCAAATCACAATCAAAACTCATTTCAGAAATTCAAATCCAAGCACTGCCCACCAATCCCAACCCCAAAAATCTTCAGCAAACAGAATTAAAATCGCACCACAAATCCCAATTTTCATAAAGCATTAAAGCCATTGTACCTTGAAGGAGATGGTTCCGGCAAGAGCATCGAGGTCTTCGAGCAACTTCCCAATTCTGACCTCATCCCATGGGTTTCTATACTGCTCTCTCAATATATAATCAGACGAGAAATTATAAAGAACACTAGTTCGACTCCGTGACGGAGTTTTCGCGAGCAATTCACTTTGGGAAAGAGAGTCAGTTGATGCGTCAACAAGCTTTTCAAAGATGCTCGACCTCGCCTCCCATAAAGCATTTGTTACAGGTGAATGGTACATTCCAGGCCACAAACTAATTGGTTTTCGGATTGAAGAACCCGCGTCAATAGGCGCTGAGCACTCAAGGTGTGAACTTACAGTGGAAACAACTGGAATGGAATTGGAAGGAGACAATTTGGATTCGGGTTCTATGGAGTTTAAGGGTTTGGGAAATGGGTCTGAACTTGTGGATGAAAATGCCCTGGTTTGAGCGAATTTGATAGGAATTTGATAACAAAAGGTGGTTTTGAATGTGGGTTTTGGTTGCTTTGATGAATTAGCCAAGTGGGTCTTCATGGGTTCGTTGTTTTGGGGATTTCGAAAAGAATACGAAGCGAAGGACATGGATTCCATGGAGTCCAATGGTTTAGGAAATGGGTCTGAAATTCCATCAGAAAATGACCTGGTTTGAGTGAATTTGAGTATAATTGGATCATGGAAAGTGGCGTCTGATATGGGATTTGGTTGTTTTGATGATTTAGGTAAGTATGTATTGATGGGTTCATTGTTTTGGGGTGTGGGTGGTGATTGTATTGGGGCTTCATCAAGAGTGAGAAAGCTAGAAACAAGCGTGTGTAGTGATGAGTTATGGTGGGATTTTCGAGTGGAGGTGGGTTTGAAGAGGTGGTGGGGAAGTGGTTTTCGTAGCGGTTTCATGGTTTGTGTGAAGTAGGAAGACGAAGCAGCTCTGGTTTGCGTCAAGCTAGGAGGCGATGAGGCGATGACAGTGTCTCAACCAAGGAGCACCAGCGATGGTTGGTTGGTTGGTTTGCTTCCATGATTGATGGAGGTTTTCGACTGGAGAACGTTTGACCCTTTAGGCGCGGGGAACCATTCTCAATCTATTGGTTCTTTGTATTCTGTTTGGATCTTGGAAAGATTAAGAGAAAATCCACCTTTCTCCCGAGTCTGCCTGTTTGGTGCCTCAATCCTTCTACCACGAGCTGATCTCACTTTCGGTTATTGATGTACACCGTGTATCATCTTTTTGTTTATTTTTTTATCTCTTCAAATCTAGCCCTGATTAATCATATACTCTCCTCAGTCTAGCTTTGTTTGATAAAAAAAAATTCATTTTGAAAAGTCCTAAAATGTTTGTTAATCAAAACAAATGATTATTTTACTTTTCCAATATGCCTTTTTTTATATTTAAAATTATAATTATTCAAATCATAATACTCCGTACAAAATAAAGTAAAAGAATAAAATTGAAAAGTTAAAATCAATGAGTCACATAACAATGTAGTAAATAACTCATCTTAATATACATGTTTAGCTAAGTGACTCAAATAATTTGAGAAGGAGGGAGTAGGATATTAATTCAGACAAACATATAGAAGTAAAAAACCCTATTAAAAGTTCAAACACAATAAATATCCATATAAATTTTTTAATAGACAATTTTTCTTCTTTTTAGTTTGCTATAAGATGAACTAGTTATTTGAGTCTGGTTCTGGATTATTTCAATAAAATGCTCGTTTCAACTCACTCCTAAGATAATCGAATCAAGTTCAAACTTTATTTTTTAGCTCGCTAAGTCAACTTAAATAGAATACTACTCGTAGCTTATTAATAATTTAAATAATCAGACCAATTGACCGTAACCCCCGATTGGTTCGATAAAATGCTTGTTCGCTTGCTTGCTAGTTAAATAAGCCAACCTCAAACCCTTCTTTTGATGTAGTTAATTTATCAAATGAATTTTAAACAGTCTATTACTTGGCTTGACTCATCTAAAAACTTATTTGTGGATAATAGAAAACAAAAAAGTGGAGAGAGAGAGAGTCAATGAAATAAAATGTATTCCATATATATTTTTTCAATTGAACAGTACTATTCATCCTTAAGTTTTTTCCTTGAATTATTTCCTTACTGATGTTACAGCAGCTACATCAACAATTATATCAACATATATTTTTTAATGGGGAATAATCCGTTTACACCTAGTGTGAAAACTTTTTACTCTTGCACCTCTCAATATCTTTTTGTAGGATCGATATTTTTCAAAACTAACCTTGGATTGGATACTTCTCTCATGGAGATCATGAACGCCAAATTTCACATTGATTAGAGATTAGAAACTATTTCATTGATAAAACGGCCTAAATTATAGTTTTATTCGCAAAAAGAAAAGTAAATTTATAGATGAGATGCTTACAAGTATCCGATCATTATGAAATTTGGTGTGCATGATTTCCATGGGAGGCGTACTTAATCTAACGGTTGATTAGAAAAAATATCGATCATACAAAAAGATATTGAGAGGTGTAAGATATTTTTAAAAACTAACTGTTGGATTGGATATTCTTCCCATGGAGATCATGCATGCAAAATTTCACATTGATTAGATATTAGAAACTATTTCATCAACATAATGGCCTAAATTATAGTTTTATTTGCAAAAAAAGAGAATGAATTTATAGATAAGATGCTTTACGAGTATCTGTGTGCAATTTGATGTGTATGATCTCCATAGGAGGGGTATTTAGTCTAATGGTTGGTTTGAAAAAAAAGTGATCTTACAAAAAGATATTGAGATGTGTAAAAGTAAAAAAGTCTTACACCAAATGTTAACGGATTTCTTCCTTTATATAATTGCATGACATATTAATAGTTATATCATTATGAAAAGAAATTACTAAAATAATTATTGAAAAATAACATTTTTCATTTTCAATATTATACTAAAATGTCATAAACTGGTTTGTCTAAGTTTAAGTTGAAAGTAATGGGATACTTACGACTATACTCACTGTTGAGTATAAAAAATTAGTACAATAATAATATACAACCCCTCCAACCCAAAAATAAAAAGGGTTTATAGCACAAAATTTTTGCTTTTGTGGGAATTACTTTGTCCAAAAAACAATGATGATAAGGGATTAAAGGGATGACTAGCCTCTCTTTTTTCCCCCCAACAAAGTAGTTAGACTTTTGGTTCGACAACTAAGTACCTTGTATGCGAGTAAGTTTATAGTGCATGTAGTGTCAGATGGTGATTAGTTTGAAGAATGAGTGAAAAGTCGAAGCTAAGACCTTCTGTATCTTGGGAAATAAGTTTTAAGAATCATTATTCCACCACCTTTAAAATATGAAGAATTTATTTTTTCTATTTCTAATTAATAGTAGTAATTGTACAAGTAATAATAATAATAATGATAATAATATTAATGTGTCAAATGTCAAGATGGTGGATTGAATCTATCGCAGTTAGGGAGACAATCTATGAAGTTTTTTTATTTTTATTTTTATGACTTTAGAAATTTCAAGGTTGAGGAGTGTGTAGACACCCCATTTTCATTCCTAGGAGTTTATAAACTCATTTCATGAGTTTCTAAAACATTTAGAAGTATCTAAGCCTTTGAGGATATTTTTGCCCTTTTAAGCTTATGTGAATAGTTCATTATTGTATGCATTTTTTTTTGGTTTCATTTTTGCATTCCATCATTTTCATTTAGTTTCTAGGTGCATTTAGAATATATGTGTGTAATTTGGTTCAATTCCAGATAGGTTTGGATGCTTAATTAGAACTTTTGCGACTTTAAGGGCAATTTCATCTTTTAACTTTTATCTTTTCCAATTGACCTCGAAACTCATTACGGATTGTTCCATTGTGTTTATATTTTTAGAGTCAATTTAAGGATTGAATGGCTTTAAGATTGATTTACCATACTTTTCACCTATGACTAATTAACCCTTTTCGGTTAACCGCCTTGTTAAACCCAGCCACCTAACCATGGTTGGAGATTTTTTACTCAAGAATATTCTAGACTTATTCCTCATTGAATTATGGAAATTTTGGCTTTGAATCACTCATTTTGGAATTAAAATGACTAAGTTATGGTCGTTTTAAAGAAGATGACATTTGGTCCAACTGGTTACCTGAGCTCCCACGTCCAGTTTTGCCCAGTTTCCAATTTTGACGACTTTTGACCTTCCTACTCCGTTTTCCTTGTTCCAAAAGGTATTCTATCCTTATTCTTAGGTAAATTTGAGTTACCTAAGACCCAAGTGAATTAATTATAACCTTATATTGATTTTATGATAAATTAATCTCAGCTATTGGATTCTAGGGTTAGTTAGTTATAAATTAAGACCCTCCCATTAGCATAAAACATTTTTTCAGCCCCCATATTCACTAGTGAGAGAGGGATTACGAATTTTCACACACTTATACACCTTGAGAAAGCTATTCTACTATATTTTTGAAGGAGAATTAGAAGTATATCACTCCAAAAAAGAAGGAAGCATCCAGTAAAGGCCCTCTTTTGTAAGTAAGCCTCCTTCTCCTGTTCTTTTCTTTTATTTTTCTCTCATTCTCTTAGGTTTTATTCTCTGCATATTTGGGATGATTTCTTAGCTTGGTTATCATGTCTATTGGATATTATTGAGATAATTTGATTGATATTGTATGAAAAGCATGATAGTTTGTCAGGGTTTCTTCCTTGTGTGTTGAAATAATGATTTTCTCTCTCTAGAATAGGGTTGTTTTGCACAACATATTAGTTGAAGTATTAGGGTTATTTTCTTTTCATGGTTTACTTATATGCATGTTTTTAAGCACTATTCATATAGAACACATCTTGTGTAGGGTTTATCTTTATATGCCTATAGATGATTATTCTTTTGGAGGATAATTGTCCTTTTTAGATGGTGAGTCTTTGGATGAGTCTTTTAGAGAGTGTATTTAAGTGTGTTGTGTTTTTTATTGCATTCTTAGATATAGATTTTATATAGGATATGTAGAGAAATCATTCATATGGAGTACTTTTTACATGAAATTATCTTAGGATAGTTTTTCTTAAGAAAGCTCGCTATATGAAAGCTTTTTTCATGTTTTTACATAAAATCCTTATCTTTTGCATCATGGTAGATTTTATTTTTATGTTTTGAGCTGTTATATGATCTTTTCACCATAATAATTCACCTTTTTGTATATTTTTGGTATTTTCATACATGTTAGTGAGTCTAGTGCATGTAGGAACATATTAGAGTTTTGTTTTCCTTTTGATTTTTGCTAATAGCATGATTATTAGGATATTTTAGGGTTGTTCAGTATTTCGTCTATATTTGATTTAGGTCTTCTAATGATGATTTGAGCATAAATATAGTTGATTTGAGTATTATTATTGTCCTATAACATACATAGGACAATTATTTGGTATTTTTCAATGTTTTGAGATAATTGGCATATGATAAGTTTGATTACGGTAAGTTTTGTTATGAATTGTTCCCTTCTCCCTCTTGGGTTTTTTTTTTTTTTTTTTTTTTGCATTGAATTATAGTAAATCTTAATTCCATTCTCCTAAATTCTCTATTCTCTCAAAGTTCCCCCCGCCCCTTTTTTTTATTTTTATTTTTATAAAACTTCTTATTTTCTCTTATTCCTTTTTGGAAATTCTTTTCTTTGGAAACTTTCATTTTTTTTTTTAATGGAAACTTAAGATTTATGGTAGTTCATTGTGAAGGAAATAACCCATTCTCTTTCCAACTACGTGAACTTTGATCCTTATATCTTTGTATGTGGGGGTATGTAGATGCTCATTTGATGTTCAAGTCCGCCTTATGATACTTTTTATCCTAGATTTCTTTTCTTTTCTTTTATTCTTTTATTCTTTACTCTCTTTTTTGCTTTCCATATCTCTCTCTTTATTTTTATGTGGATATTTATGGATGTATGCGGATGCATGTGGATATTTATAGATGATTCTTTACATATGCATGGTAATTAATTAAGAAGTGATTGAAATAGCACATATTAATTAAGAGACCTTTTTTAGGACGATGTGGGTGCCTATAGGATTGGGGATGGCAAAATTGCCCCGCCCTGATCCGTCTATATAGGGTCGGTTTTTAGAGGATTTTTTGGGTTCAAATCGGGGATGGTATTAAATCTCAAATTTTGAATCGGGTGTGGGTTGGTCATGGTTTGTGCATGTCCTGCCTTGCCCTGTACCGTTAATTATTATAGATTAAATCTTTATCCCTTTCCTTGACTTGCCTATTCATTTCTTTTAAAGTTGAAAGGCTAGTTTGGTATTTTTATCAACAACCAATTAAAAAAAGGTGGAAGACTCATGAATCTTGGCAGCCATTTCTTTGTTTCTTCAAGTTTCTCTCTTTTAAATCTCAAAGGTAGCCATTATACTTCACATCTTCAAGGCTTAAAGGCTAAGACCTCAACAGTCAACTGTCAAGCCTTCACATCCCCACCTTAGGTAAGTTCTTCCTATTCATCTCTTTGTATTCTTCTTCCTCATTTTTTTTTTTTTTTAAAATTTTTTTAAATTTTTTAAATTTTTAATTTTTTATATTTTTTAGAGTTCAAAGGATATTCATTCACACAAATCTGATGGTGGAAACACCAATCAGATCTAAAAAAAAACTTCATCTTTTTATATTTTTTTTTTGGTAGATCTGAGGTAAAAGAAGCTCTTTTGACATTTTTTTTTTTTTTTTTTGCTTTCTCGTTTTGTGGGTTTGTATCACCCTTCCCCATTTGTAGATTTGAAGGTAAACAGATCTTCCATTTACAGATTCATGGAAGGAGCGAAGCGGGGTGGGGTAGATATGGGCCTTTAAATTTGTAACAGGGGCTGGGATGGTTTTGTACAATGCATATCCGTTGGGGCTTGAGGCGGGGATGGGAAGGTGTTTTCTTGATCGGGGTTGAGGATGGGATAGTGCAAACCCAACCTTGACCTGCCCTATTGCCATTCTAATATAAGATGTTTCCTAGAACCTTTCCAATCGTAACTTAGTCTTTGAATCCCTTCTTGGTTTGTTAAGACTTGCTTTTCTTAAATTGGAGTAATTTTTCTGGTTTTAAAAGATTTTCTCTAAATTGTTTTTATGGTTTTCTTATTCCTTAAAAATGAGGTGACGACTCCTTACCTTTCTTATTTGTTTTGTGTGAACTTTAAAAACATATTTTTATTTATTTAAATCTATCTCTTTTAAAAAGGGCTATCAAAACCCGTGGTTCACAGAGTGCATGTCCTTTTGTTTTTTTGTTAGCTTAAAAAACGATAGAAGGGACCAGTCATGGAGATTTTAGTTGGGTGTGACCATAGTAGCTTCCCTACTCATTGAGAAACCAATGACAAGAGGAGCTTAGATGAGCTCACTAAGGAGGGAAAGCAGTTGCTCCCTCAACTTAGTTGAGCCATAGTCTGATCTTGGTTCTATCGAATATTAGTGGCTCCAGTGTATGAGTGAAACGATCAATAGACAAGTCGTCCAGTACATGTCATGCCACTGCCCCCTAAACTTGAACCCTCGACTACCTAACCTCTAACAATCCTACACTTTTACATTAAACCTTCTCGAATATTAGTAGCTCCAATGTATGAGTGAAATGATCAATAGACAAGTCGTCCAGTACATGTCATGCCACTGCCCCCTAAACTTGAACCCTCGACTACCTAACCTTTAACAATCCTACACTTTTACATTAAACCACCCCCCATATGGTGAATGCCTATCCTAATTACAATGAGCCAATGATACTAAATTACTAATGCTTTGGTTTTGTTCATATATTTCTATTATTTTATTGCATTAAAAAGGAAAAAAGGAAATCAAGAAAGAAAAGAAAGTGCATTGTTTTGAGTTTTGACAAAAACCTTATTGCAAATTTCCAAGATGGTTGCATTAAAATAAATTTGATTTAATGCAGTGAAGAATCGAGATCATGGCTTAGGATTTGCACTCAACTTTGGTGTGGCGCTCAATTGAAACTCTCCAATGGCTAAGTTAATGATAGAAGAAGAGCTAAAATAGCAAAGAGAGCTGTTACTATCATTCAAGCTCAAAGGCACACCTTCCTTTTGTGGGATACAGTCCTTTTATATAGGATCCCTTTGCTAGAATTGATATTTTTCTTCTTACACTTGTTCTTTAGATTGACGATTTCCCCAATTATGCTACCTTCTTTTTGAGGGATTGATTGGTATATGATTGGTTGCATAGGGCCACCCAAGATTTTTGACAGTGACCTTATTATGCTTATTATTGGATTGGTCGTATGTAAAGTCATTGATGATGCCTTGATCTGAATTTTCAAACCTTGAGAATTAGGTTAGGTCTTGTCATCGTCCGAGTTAGCCTAGTTATTGTTATTACCAAGTAAGATTTGTCTAACCTGGGTAGGTTCACTTTGCTAACCTGAGTTAATCACATCCACATACTTAATGCTAACTCCGTTTCTTCACCATCCTTATCATCTAGATCAACATAAAAGACAGATTGAGGGAGATATGATATGAGGATGGAACCGAAACATTTACAAAAAGTATTTTTGCATCCAGTGCTTTCCACGTGATAGGCTTTTATGTTGTGTCGATTTGTATCATGAACAATTTATGATCATTCTTTATGATAAATTTTGATGTGGGCGAAAATTACCCATTAATATCATGTTGACACGTGGAGAAGTAAAATGGTCTATACCTATTAGAACACCATATTTTTTAGGTCTACCTATATTTAGGTCAGTAATGGCCAAGCCATTGAAGGCCACAATGAGTTTAGGTTGCCTAAAGGCCCACCTGCTACCTAGGTGTACTCCACACCATTTTCAAGATTTCTCTCTGGGCATATCACCATATAACTCTTCATACATCTAGTAATTATAGTCTAATTCGGACTCTATAATGCTAAGATAGAGATATATCTATCTAGGCCAATCAGAAGTGATCCAAGTCCTTCTAGAACTCCAATCTTTCTAGTGAATTCCACTCTTTCGCTTTGTTTACTAACTTAAGCATCGAAGAGGCTTTGATCGGTCACCCACCAGTTGCTTGAGCCTTTGTTTTATAGGTACATTTGAGGAGTGCAAAAGGACTACGTGAATATTGACTGTTAGCCATTTTTCGTCGTCTACAGTTTGGTGCCATCTGTGGGAAACGATTTCAATTTCCTTCACTAGTACCACATGGTAAGCACATGATCCAAACGAATGGGAGAGAATTGTAATCCGGCACCGGAGAACAATCAACCTCAGGACTCTATAAATATGAACGTGCAAGATGTAGGGTGAAACCCCCAGCCAAGAGATGACGTACATTCTCATAAGACAAATCGTCACGTCATTGAAAATGGGAGAGCATCCGATGGTCATTAGCAGGTAGCTTCTCCCATACAGCAACAAATGGATTTTTTGGAGCAAAAAATAGACCTCATTTATGATATGATTCAGAAGTTTACCACTCGTGCTTAGGGACCTTATGATCAGAGCTCGAATTCTTCACAAAACGATTATGAGTCACTAAAGAATCATCGCTAGGATATAAGTCATAAAATAAATCGCTAGAGAGGAGAACGTCTTCTGAGACAAAGAGAGGATAGCAGCGGTGCTTCTTGAAGCCTAGTTAGGGCGGCCAGTCACTGACCTGAAAATAGGTCTATCCAACAAAACACTACAGCAAAACTCAAAAATCTTAGAGCAGACCAACTCTGTGACAAGAAGATAGGAGACCTTGATGCATGGCTCAGAGTGGTTATTAAAGTCGTAAAAGGTAAGGATATGTTCGATCTTGATGACTTCATTGAAACTGAGCCCTCTTTTACCCAAGAGATAATGGATAAGCCGTTGACACCAAAATTTCGCATGCTGCAATTCGATGTCTATAACGATACTACTAATCCTAGAGATTATATCAACTTATTTCAGACTATGATGTTACTCCACACGGTTCTGGATGCAATCATGTGCCACATTTTTCTAGTGACACTAAAAATAGCAACTTATAGCTGGTACAATAAACTCAAGCCTAGATTAATTACCACTTTCGCCTAGATCAGGAGGCAATTCATGATTTACTTTCAGAGTAGTAGGAGATAGTGTAAATCTACTATGCATTTGTTTACATTAAAACAGAAGAAGAATGAGTTGAAGAAAGAATTCATTCAATGCTTTAATATAAAGACTTTTGAGGTCGACAACATGGACAAAAAGGTTGCTATCGCCACCCTGATTAATGGGCTTAGGGTGTCTAAATTTTTGTTTTCCCTCTCCAAAAAGCTACCTACCAAAATGTCGAAACTCCTAAAAAAAGCAGAGAAGTATAGTGTTGCAAACGATTTGTTCAATGCTAAGAATGACAAAAAAAGTTGATGTGCGAGATCACAAGCGGAGGGAGCCTGAAGAAGAAAGACTAGAACAGAGTGGCTCCTCTAAATGAAGAGGTGACGAACGAAGTAGGTTAAACATACGTCCAACGACACCGACTTGCTTAAAGTAGTATTATTAGTAGTTAAAGCACTTTTTCCTTAGTAGCGATGTAATAGACATTTTTCGAAAAGAATAAAGTGGATTCTCTCAGTTAAATTCGCATATTCTTCTTTTATTTTTACGTATGAGCTCCAATCTCATTCAGGTAAGCAAAATTGTCTCCGTGGCAAGCAAAAGCCCTGGCTTTGCTCCAGGCACTTGATTAGGAAGGAAAATTCCTCTCCTAAAAAGCAAAAACCCTGGCTCGCTCCAAGCAGTCGATTAGGAAGGAAAATTCCTCCCTTCACAAACAAAAGCCCTGGCTCACTCCAGGCACTTGTTTAGGTACGTCCAATGTTTATTAGAAAAACTAAAGCCCTGGTTTGCTCCAAGCACTAGTCCTCATCTGCTCCAATCACTTGATTAGGAATTGAAATCCCTCCCCAAATAAGCAAATGCCTTGGCTCACTCTAGGCACTTGTTTAGGTAGGCCAAATGTTTACTTGAAAAACTAAAGCCTTGGCCCGCTCCAGGCAATCGTTCAGGTAGGCTAAATGCCTACCTAAAAATTTAAAGCCCTCGCCCACTTCAAGCACTTAATTAAGAAAGAAAATTCTTCCCCTAGTAAGCAAATGCTCTGGCTCACTCTAAGCACTCATTTAGGTAGGCCAAATGCTTACCTGAAAAACTAAAGTCCTGGTCCGCTCTAGGCACTCATTCAGGTAGGCACTCGTTCAGGTAGGCATTTAGCCTACCTAAAAACCTAAAACCTTAGGCCGTTCCAATTACTTGATTAGGAAAGAAAATTCCTCTCCTAATAAGCAAATGCCTTAGCTCACACCTGGCACTCGTTTAGGTAGGCTAAATGCTTACCTGAAAAACTAAATCCTGGTTTACTCCAGGTACTAGTTCAGGTAAGTTGACTTCCTACCTAAAAAATTAAAGCCCTACCCCGCTCCAGGCACTTGATTAGGAAGGAAAATTTCTCCCCTAATAAGCGAAAGCCTTGACTTGCTCTAGGCACTTGTTTAGGTAGGCTAAATGTTTACCTAAAAAACTAAAGCCTTGACCCATTTTAGGCACTCGTTTAGGTTAGCTAAATGCCTACTTGAAAAATTAAAGCCCAGGCCTATTCCAGGCACTCGATTAGGTAGGCTAAATGCCTACCTAAAAAACTTTTCTCCCCTACCAAGCAAAACCCTGGCTCGCTCGAGACACTCGTTTAGGTAGGCCAAATGCTTACCTTAAAAACAAAAGCCCTAGCTTACTCTAGGCACTAGTTCAGGTAGGCTAAATGCTAACCTAAAAAACTAAAGCCCTGGCCCGCTCTAGACATTTAATTAGGAAGGAAAATTCCTCTTCTGAAAAGCGAAAGCCTTGACTTGCTCTAAGCATTTGTTCAGGTAAGCCAAATGATTACCTGAAAAACTAAAGCCCAAGTTTGCTCCAAGCACTCGTTCAAGTAGCCTAAATGTCTAGCTGAAAAACTAAAGCCTTGGTCCACTCCAATCACTTGAGTAGGAAGGAAAATTCCTCCCCTAATAAGAAAATGCCCTGACTCATTCTAAGCACTCATTCAGGTAGGCCAAATGCTTACCTGAAAAACCAAAGCTCTAGCTCGCTCTAGGCACTCGATCAGGTAGGCTAAATGACTACCTGAAAAACTATAACCCTGGCCCATTCTAGGCATTTGATCAGGTAGGCTAAATGCCTACTTGAAAAACTTTCCTCCCCTAACAAGTGAAAGCCTTGGCTCGATCCAAGCACTCATTTAGTTAGGTCAAATGCTTACCTAAAAAACTAAAGCTTTGGCCCGCTTTAGACATTTGATTAGGAAGGAAAATTCCTTTCCTAATAAGTGAAAGCCTTGGTTCATGTTAAGCACTCGTTTAGGTAGGCCAAACGATTACCTAAAAAACTAAAGCTCAGGTACGCTCTAAGCACTCGTTTAAGTAGCCTAAATGCTTACTTTGAAAAACTAAAGCCCTGATTCGCTCCAATCACTTGATTAGGATGGAAAATTCCTCTCCTACTAAGAAAATGCCCTGGCTCACTCTAGGCACTCATTCAAGTAAGCCAAGTGCTTACCTGAAAAACTAAAGCCCTGACTCACTCTAAGCACTCATTTAGGTAGGTCAAATTCTTACCTGAAAAACTAAATCCCTGGCTTATTCCAGGCACTTGTTTAGGTAGGCTAAATGCCTATTTAAAAGACTAAAAGACTGGCCCACTCCAATCACTTGATTAGGAAGGAAAATTCCTCTCCTAATAAGCAAATGCCTTAACTCACTCCAAGCATTCGTTTAGATAGTGTTAGCCTCAAGGTTTTATTCCATGAATATATTATGATTTTGATGATAACAAAGCAATAATGATTATGGACTAATGTTTATCATTTGAGTTGATCATTATAAGCTAGGTTTTTTCTATGCCCAAATGTGTTATCATAAGAAGAAAGCCAAAAAGAACAAGAGAAGCAAAGAGCTTCAAGGATGAAAAGATTCAACTCTCAAGAACCCCATGAGGTGAAGGATTTGAAGATATTGAAGAATTGGGTATTTGGGTGAGAGTTAGGATTTTATGTAAATGGTTGAATGATGAAAGCTCAATGACTATAAATCTATATACCATAGATCATGACCCTAAGAAGTCCTAAATTTTACTTGGAAAATCTTTGATGGACTTAGAATTGGAAAATAGCCTATATCTTGCTGTCTGGATTTAAGACGCCTGAATAAGACGTCTGAAAGTTTAAGACGCCTGAATAAGACGTCTGAAAAGTTTAAGACGCCTGAATAAGACGTCTGAAAATTTTAAGACGCCTGAATAAGACGTCTGAAATGATTTAAGACGTCTGAAATTGAGTCTTGTCCACAAACCCTTATATTTACTCTCTGGATATTTAAGACGCCTGAATAAGAAGTCTGAAATGATTTAAGACGTCTGAAATGGATTTAAGACGTCTGAAATCCTCGTTCTGACAGAATAACGGCTAGTTTTTTAAGCCCCAAAAAGTGCTCCAACGACTCTATTTTTGAAAGGGCTACCACCAAACGGTCATAAACCATCAAAGGCTATATAAATGGTGTCTCAAACACTTTGGAATTATGGATTAACAAAGGGAAAAAGATTATACTCTTCCTACCCATTATCAAGCCCTAGATTCACATACTTGAGCTTTCATTGTCCATATCATATTAGATTGAGCTTAATTCTTCATTCACCCTATCAAGAGGGATTTGTTGTTGTACTAAATTCATATCTATCTTTGTGAGAGATTGAGGGTTGGGCATAACTCTTGTTGAGCAAAAGGAATTAGTTTATTGTAAAGGTTTGATCTACACCCGCAAGTAGATTGGTGTAAGGTTTGATCTCCACCCGTGAAGGAGATTGGTTAGTGGATTTGGAATCCTCAAGCGGAGTTCTTGAGGCGAGGACGTAGGCGGGAGAGCCGAACCTCGTTATATCTTGTGTTTGATTTCTCTAACTCTCTCTCATTTATTTGCTTTCATTAATTGTGCTATTTGCATCATTGTTTAATTTACTTTATTTGCAAAAGTTTTTAAAGTTCCATTTATTTTGCATCAACCCAATTCACCCCCCCTCTAGGGTTGATTATTTGGGCCAACAATTGGTATCAGAGCAGGGCTCTAGCTAATTTTGATTTGAAATCTTTACTAGAGTTAAGTTCATGTCAAAATATTTTGGAACTCTTATTGCCGAAGGTCAATCGACCTTAAGGCCACCTTTATTTAATGGCTTTCTATATAATTTTTGGAAAATAAAAATGAGAATTTTTATTCAAGCCTCCAACTATGAAGTATGGAAGGTTATTGAAAATGGACCCCATATACCCACTAAGACCCAAGAAGAATGGGATGATAATGACAAGAGACTCATGGAAATCAATGCTAAAGCTATGAATTTTTTATATTGTGCACTTGCTCCAAATGAATTTAGTAAAATCTTTAGGTGCACAAGCGCCAAAGAGATATGGGATGCACTAGAGGTTTCCTATGAAGGAACTTCTCAAGTTAAAGAGGCCAAAATTAATACGCTTGTATGTGAATATGAATTATTTAGAATGAAGGAGTATGAGACTATTTCCAATATGTTTACTCGTTTCAATATTATTGTTAATTCATTGAGCTGTCTTGGTAAAACTTATACTAACTCCGAATTGGTAAGAAAGATACTTAGGTGTCTTCCTAAAGCTTGGGATTCTTTGACCACCTCCATTCTTCAAGAAAGGAATCTCAACAATATGAGCTTAAGCGATTTAAATGGCAACCTTACAACATATGAGCTCACTATGAAAGCTCGTGAAGATATTGAAGAAGATAATGACTCAAGTAAAGCATCAAGCGATAAAGATGTAGCTCATTTTTGCTTCATGGCACAAGAAGAAGAGGTAAACTCTAATCTTGATGAATCGTCTCATTATGAAGAGCTTCAAATTTCTTTTGATGACTTACTTGAAGAATGCGAGAAACTTGCTCATAAAAATATTGTTTTGAAAAAGAAAATTTCTTTTCTCTCAAATGTTATTGAAAATTTGAATAATCTTAATAATGATTTGAAGAGACAAAACGAGCAAGATATTTTAAAAAATCAATCTTCATTATGGTTTCAAAAAGAAACTATTTCTTTAAAAGAAAAGATTGATAACTTGACCCCTACCTTGACCAAGTTTTTAGATGGTAAAGAAAATTTTGATAAAACTTTGGGGAGTCAAAGGTGCGTTTGTGACAAAACCAACTTGGAAAAATCCTACCTAAACTCTTTTGTCAAAACAAAACGTATTTTGAAGCCTAAAGGAGTTATAATTCTAAGTACTAACCCTCATGGACCCAAAATGGTTTGGGTACCAAAGAAAGTTGCATAATTTTATTTTGTAGGGATGCAACCTCAAGCATGAGCTTATCGAAAAATGATGGGAGGTAAATTCAATTCATACTTATGAACTCCCAATGAACTATGCTTGAGCCTAAAAAGTCAGAAACCTTTTTATGAGGTGATATTGGTAAGAACTCCCTCTTTATTTATAAAAAGTTTTATTCTTTGAAGAGTGGAAGCATGAGCTTGGCAAGAGTGCTATAATTATAAAAATTAAATCAATGCATGATGATAAGGTTTTGTATATTTATTCATTGATCTTGATATATTTTTTTAATGAGATAGATGCATGAAATGACCAATATTGCATATCTCTTTCTATATGTCTTATGTGATTCAATACTTAAAATCTGATAAATTCATGCTAACTCAAGGTTTCATTTTTCAATTGATATTTCAACAATTGATATCTATTCTTTTCAAAATCTTGGCTTAGATACACATTATAAACTTGAAAGCTTGATCCACATGATGATTTTGATGCTATTCATTGCTAGACTTATTGATATTTTGAATCTCATGTGTGGCATGAAAACTTGTGAGCTTAAATATACATTTTCTCTTGGTATCATGACTATATATGAACATCTTTCTTTTTGATGATGTCAAAGGGGGAGAAAATGAGTAATTGATGTTATATTTTCTTTGTACATGATGAGTATATGATTCAGGGGGAGACTATGACAAATGGGGAGAATATGAGTTTAATGTAAAAATGCATGATGATCCTACTTTTGATATTTTTGGTATCATGCACACATTAAATGGTATAGATGCATATTGATGATAACCATTAGTATTATTGCATACTCTATTATTGGTATCATTATGCATATTCTTAGGAGAAGCATGAAAATTGTGTTTATTTTTTACCCTCCAACAATTTTAATGCTTATTGTTTTATGATCAACATCAATAGTTTGTCATCATCAAAAAGGGGGAGATTGTTAGCCTCAAGGTTTTATTCCATGAATATATTATGATTTTGATGATAACAAAGCAATAATGATTATGGACTAATGTTTATCATTTGAGTTGATCATTATAAGCTAGGTTTTTTCTATGCCCAAATGTGTTATCATAAGAAGAAAGCCAAAAAGAACAAGAGAAGCAAAGAGCTTCAAGGATGAAAAGATTCAACTCTCAAGAACCCCATGAGGTGAAGGATTTGAAGATATTGAAGAATTGGGTATTTGGGTGAGAGTTAGGATTTTATGTAAATGGTTGAATGATGAAAGCTCAATGACTATAAATCTATATACCATAGATCATGACCCTAAGAAGTCCTAAATTTTACTTGGAAAATCTTTGATGGACTTAGAATTGGAAAATAGCCTATATCTTGCTGTCTGGATTTAAGACGCCTGAATAAGACGTCTGAAAGTTTAAGACGCCTGAATAAGACGTCTGAAAAGTTTAAGACGCCTGAATAAGACGTCTGAAAATTTTAAGACGCCTGAATAAGACGTCTGAAATGATTTAAGACGTCTGAAATTGAGTCTTGTCCACAAACCCTTATATTTACTCTCTGGATATTTAAGACGCCTGAATAAGACGTCTGAAATGATTTAAGACGTCTGAAATGGATTTAAGACGTCTGAAATCCTCGTTCTGACAGAATAACGGCTAGTTTTTTAAGCCCCAAAAAGTGCTCCAACGACTCTATTTTTGAAAGGGCTACCACTAAACGGTCATAAACCATCAAAGGCTATATAAATGGTGTCTCAAACACTTTGGAATTATGGATTAACAAAGGGAAAAAGATTATACTCTTCCTACCCATTATCAAGCCCTAGATTCACATACTTGAGCTTTCATTGTCCATATCATATTAGATTGAGCTTAATTCTTCATTCACCCTATCAAGAGGGATTTGTTGTTGTACTAAATTCATATCTATCTTTGTGAGAGATTGAGGGTTGGGCATAACTCTTGTTGAGCAAAAGGAATTAGTTTATTGTAAAGGTTTGATCTACACCCGCAAGTAGATTGGTGTAAGGTTTGATCTCCACCCGTGAAGGAGATTGGTTAGTGGATTTGGAATCCTCAAGCGGAGTTCTTGAGGCGAGGACGTAGGCGGGAGAGCCGAACCTCGTTATATCTTGTGTTTGATTTCTCTAACTCTCTCTCATTTATTTGCTTTCATTAATTGTGCTATTTGCATCATTGTTTAATTTACTTTATTTGCAAAAGTTTTTAAAGTTCCATTTATTTTGCATCAACCCAATTCACCCCCCCTCTAGGGTTGATTATTTGGGCCAACAGATAGGCCAAATGCTTATCTAAAAACTAAAGCCCTGGCTCACTCCAGGCACTCAATCAGGTAGGTTAAATGCCTACCTGAAAAACTTTCCTCCCCCTAACAAACGAAAGCCCTACTCGATCCAAGCTCTCGTTCAGGTACGCTAAATGCTTACCTTAAAAACTAAAGCCCTAGCCCGCTCCAGACATTTGATTAGGAAGGAAAATTCTTCTCCTAATAAGCGAAAGCCTTGGTTCACGTTAAGCACTCGTTCAGGTAGGCCAAATGATTACCTAAAATACTAAAGCCTAGGTACACTCCAAGCACTCGTTTAAGTAGCCTAAATGCCTACCTTGAAAAACTAATGCCCTGATCTGCTCCAATCACTTGATTATGATGTAAAATTCCTCCCCTACTAAGAAAATGCCCTGGCTCACTCCAGGCACTCATTCAGGTAGGCCAAATGCTTACTTGAAAAACTAAAGCCCTAATTCACTCTAAGCACTCGCTCAGGTAAGTCAAATTCTTACCTGAAAAAACTAAAACCCTGGCCCATTCCAGGCACTCGTTCAGGTAGGCTAAATGCCTACCTAAAAGACTAAAACACTGGGCCACTCTAATTACTTGATTAGGAAGGAAAATTCCTCCCCTAATAAGCAAATGCCCTAGCTCAATCCAGGCACTCGTTTAGGTAGGCCAAATGGTTATCTAAAAACTAAAGCCTTGGCTCGTTCTAGGCACTCGATTAGGTAGGCTAAATGCCTACTTGAAAAACTTTCCTCCCTTTACAAGCGAAAGCCCTACTTGTTCCAAGTGCTCGTTCAGGTAGGCTAAATGCTTACTTTAAAAACTAAAGCCCTGGCTCGCTCTAGGTACTCGTTCAGGTAGGCCAAATGATTACTTGAAAAACTAAAGCCTAGGCCCGCTCCAGGCACTCGTTCAGGTAGCCTAAATGCTTGCCTAAAAAACTAAAGCCTTGACCCGCTCCAATCACTTGATTTAGATGGAAAATTCCTCCCCTAATCCTGGCTCACTCTAAGCACTCATTCAGGTAGGCCAAATGCTTAACTGAAAAAATAAAGCCCTAACCTGCTCCAGGTACTCGTTTAGGTAGGCTAAATGCTTACCTAAAAAACTAAAATCCTAGCCCACTCCAATCACTTGATTAGGAGGGAAAATTCCTCTCCTAATAAGCAAATGCCTTAGCTCAATCCAGGCACTCGTTCAGGTAGGCTAAATGCTTATTGGATAAACTAAAGCCTTGGTTCGCTCCAAGCACTCGTTTAGGTAGGCCAAATGCTTACCTAAAAAACCACTACAACAAAATTGGGTATTAGCGGCACTCTTCTAGTGGCATTTACTAAAAAATGCTGCTAGAGGTTTAGGTGTAGTGGCAATTGATAGTAATTGCTACTAAACATACACTAAATGCTTCTACAGATTTGAGATGGGTCCCACTTTTTTTAATATAATAATATAATATATACTAAATGCTGCTACAGATTTGAGATGGGTCCCATGTTTTTTAATATAATAATATAATTTATAATATAATAATATAATAATAATAATATATATTTAACTCTATTTTGAGTACATATATCTTCATTACTTTCTTTTTTATTATTATTATTATTTCTTATTTTCATTATATCCATTAATGGTTACCCAGGCCATTTCCTCCACAACCCACGTTTTGGAACAGCTAGAGAGAAAATCTAGGTTTGGCGAATAGATCGAGCACAACAAGATGACCCTCTCTCTCTTCCTCTCCCTCTCCCTCTCCTCTGTTACAGAAACCGTGATTCTCTCTTGCATCCAACAATCCAGCCCTTTCTCGAACTTTTCTGGCATTTCTGTTGCTCAAATTGTGAAATCCCTAGAGTTCAGCGAGAGGTGCACACCAGCGATTCCAATCTCAGAAACCCTAGACAAGGTAAGAAATCAGATTTCTCGCAATTTTATTCTCAGAAACCCTAGAGTTCATCGTCTCTCACCAACGATTATGGTTTGTGTAATGATGGTGATGCCCCTTACCATGAAATGAAGCTCAATGTGAAATCCTCTCTCTCTCTCTCTCTCTCTCTCTCTCTCTCTATATATATATATATATATAGATGAAAATGAAAGCGATGATGGTTTGTATGATTTTTATTTTATTTTATATATTTGTGTTCTGATTTCAATTTTTGTGATCTTGTTCTCATTCTAAAAAATCAGAACTTCAAAGTCTCTTAAACTGATTCTGAGAATCCCTAGAAGCTTAATTTGAGTGATTCAAAGCCCTTCGTCTCTCACCAGAGTTCCCCATCTCTCTGTCTGATGAACGCAATAAGTTTTTTCCCTTTTAAAGAAAATTTAATAAAGAATTTACATATTGATGGATGAGATTTGTACCAATTTCCCCTTCTTTTGATGGATAAATCAATCAGAGTACCAATTTCCTCCATTAGATAAATCGGTTAGTTTTCTTTCTTTTTATACAGGATATATGAATATATGTGGAAGAATGTTTATTTTGTTTACATCCAAAAACGATGAAATGACACTCTAATTCTGATATCATTATTTTGAAATGTTCTTTACTCTGTCTTTCACTATAGGAGCAAATAAATATGTGTAGATGTTATTGTCTTGCCTTGTTAGATTTTTCTCTTTTTTGAATAGTTTGATTAAGTTATAGGTTAGAAGGGGAAAGGAAGCTACTTTGTTTAAGTTATAGGTTATCTTTATGAATTTTGATGATATTCTTTATTCTTATGATTACTAATATCCTGCAATCTTTTCAACCATTAAGATTCTAATTTACCCTCTCTGCAGGCATTTTTGATTTGGAAAATACCAACTAGGAGCTGAAAAGTGATTTAAAGGATCTATACATAAATTCAGCACTATAAGAGTAATCTATTAATTGCTTACTTGGACAAAATCATTTGTTTCTTTTGCCGGTTAATGAATTGTATGTTTCCATCTCTCCATTTCTATAGTCAAATTGATGTTTCTAGGAATTTGAAGGCTGTTGTTATCTATGTTCCCTACAGACTGAGAAAAGTTCACCACAAGATTCATGTCAAGCTTGTGAGAGAGCTTGAAAAGAAGTTCAACACAAAGGTAATTAGAGATTCGTGTTCTTTGTGTTTGGGTTAATTTTTCTTCAGTACCCATAATACCCATAGGTGGATAAGACAGGAGCTAAGGCTGTTCTAGATCCTTGGATTGGAAGGTTCCAACCAATAAATGTGGAGGAATTATTTTTCTTTCCTTTTCTTTTCCTTTTTTTACACTATGGAGGTAGGTAAAGAAAATATGGGCTATAGAGTAGTGTTGATCAGAGGTTTCTTCTAGGGGTTTCTCCATCTCTGTAGTGTAGCGTTGCTCAGAAATATTTTCTCGTGTCAAATCTGTTTTAGGATTCACTTCATTTTTACTTATCATTTGTAGGGTCGAGGCTGGGTTTTTTTTTTTTTTTTTGGTGTATTTAGTGGTTTGGAAAACCCTTTTCCCATGTGAGGAAGGAATGTGATTTAAAGAGAGAAAAAAGGGTATGCTCTGTTATTCTAGTATTATTAGAAATAATTTGAATTATGCAAATAGTTGGAATCGTTACATTCAAGATAATTGTAAATGTTTTGGTTATATTGAATTGGTGGTGAATAATTTGAGGATTTTGTTGTATTCGTTACATTAAAAAGGAGAAAATCATTCATTATATCATATATACAAGTGTGACATGTCTTATAATTTGTATGTCTGGTCCACTTATGTAGGTCAAGCATATTTGATGCTAAGGCTGGAATTGCTCTGAATGAGAACTTTGTAAAACTTGTCTCGTGGTATGACAAAGAATGGGGTTACAGGTAATCTCACTCTTCACTATTTTTTCTCTACTCATACTTAAAATTTCCATTTAAGGTCTAGGTTAATAGTTCAGGGCTTTAAGCTATACTAGCTTCATTGTTCAGAGAGGGACATGAGATTATATAGTGCATATTGTCATGAGGGCTGCATGTTATATGTTTCCTACATGGAAAAGATTTGCTTAAAACTGAATGTGATTTGTAGTTTCCTCTATGCCTCGTATATCTTAATAGAATATTACTCACTTCTTTGCTTTTAGTTTATGGCAATACAAAGCAAGAAATAGTTAATAAAACAAGATATATTTTAAGATTGGGTCTTGCACTCTCCCTTCCGCTATCTCTCTCACTATTCCTCCAGGTTTTGCTTTCCTCACTGGTTTCTTGCACTCCTTGATGTATTTTGGCTGCCTTTTATAGTTTTATCATTTTGATTTTGAATACTCTACAAATATGATGAAATGAGTAATTGGTTTTTACTTTTCTTTAAGTTTGTGTAGGACAGAATAGTGAATGTATTAGGCTGATCCATGATTTGTACAGATTAATAGCTCTTAAAGGTGCAAGTGGCTTAGGAGTATGAGAAATATAGGTGAATCGACATTTCTGACCAGATTTTTATTATAATCTTGGGATGTTTACTTCTTTTTTTTTTTTTTTTTTCATCTTGTTTGTTTCTTTTGACTATTTTTCATTTGGTGTTGTGAAATTTAAGCAGTCGATATGGTGAACGAGAAGAATCTCTTATTTCTTTTGGGACATTGTTAATTTCGTTGGGTGTATCTTTTGCAACAAGCCAACAATGGTCTTTGTAAAATAAATTCTCTAGCTAACTTTTCTCCTATTTTTACTTGATTTGGAGAAATTGATTTGCAATTATATACTTATTTTCTCAATGCCGTCCATGTTTCAGATGGAATAGATAGATGTGGATAGAAAAGACTCAGGATCTAGCAAGAAATGGGATGGTGATGGCCTAGGAAGTCCTGGAAGGGGTCTATATGGTGGTGTTTCGCATGGGCCACCCTTTGGCCTGGTCAATGTTGGAAGGATTCACCTCAGTAAGTTCATTTTTAATTTTTTTTACATTTTGTCTCTAAGGTTTGTTTTCCCTTTAATTTTTTAAATGAAAGATAAAACTTCTAGCTTATGGTATGTGAACTTCCAGGTTTTGTGGCTTCTGCTGCGAAGGCTAAACGCGCGCTTGAGGAATCTCTTATCCATTTGTCATTACGTCTTAGAGAACTTGTAAAATAAAAGCATATTTGAACCTTTAATATAGCATCCCTTGTAACTATTTGTGTTGGTTGATAACTTGATATTATCACTTGTACATGTCAATAAGAAAGGTCAAATACTTGTATTGCATTTTTTCAACTTCTTCCCACAAGATACTTGCTAAGCTAGGGAATGCCATGAAACAAGGAGAAATTCCCTTTTTTTTTATTTATTTATATTTTGCACTTGAGGGTAAACTAATGAGTGCAACTAATAAAGACTACCAGGTACATGCCTTGCACGTGCTGATTTTACTAGTATATATATAAGATGTGGATTTTATTTATTTATTTTTTTTTAAATAAAATTTTTTTTAAAAAAAACTACCATAATAAAAATTAGAAATTGCTAGAGATTGTTGCGACTGCAAATAGTACCCACCATTATTGTTTTAATCCTCATATTTTATTTATTTATTTATTTATTTATTTATGAAATAGCGGCAGTTAAAGATGTCACTAAAGGTGTTAGAAATGCCGCTATAGGGTTTTAGTGGCATTTATTCAAGTGCTAGTAAATCAATTTAAAATGCTGCTAATAAACCTATAGTGGCACTTCTTTAAAATGCCATTAGATCGTTGAAAAATGCTGCTAGAACTTCTAGCGACATAGGTTTTTAGCAGCACTTGGCAAAGTGCTGCTAAATCTTTTAGCAGCACTTTTTCATACTTCTAGCAGCACTTAGGAGTGCCGCTAATATCCAAATTTGTTGTAGTGAACTAAACGCCGATTTGCTCCATGCACTAATTCAGGGAGGTTAACTTCCTACCTAAAAAACTAAAGCCCTGCCCCACTCTAGGCCCTTGATTAGGCAGGAAAATTCCTCCCCTAATAAGCGAAAGTCTTGGCTCGCTCTAAGCACTCATTCAGGTAAGCCAAAGGCTTACTGGAAAAACTAAAGCCCTTGGTTGCTCCAAGCACTCATTTAGGTAGGCTAAATGCCTATTTGATAAACTAAAGCCTTGGTTCATTCTAAGCACTTGATTAGGAAGGAAAATTCCTTTCCTAATAAGCAAAAGCTCTAGCTCACTCTAGACACTTGTTCAGGTAGGCCAAGTGCTTACATACAAATGACACAATATGTAATTTTTTGACTCAACCATCATCCCCTTATCTTTTTCTAACAACATTTGTGCTATTTTAACATAAAGGTGTGCCAAATATAGTATAAGGGTGTGCTATTACTATTTTTTAGCACATCATTAGAGCACCAACAAGATGTACTATTGCTAAAATTTAGTAATAGCACACCTTTTAACATACCATTAGAGATGCTCTAGTGTTGTCGGTTTCATGTAGTCTCTTAATAATATAATAAGTAATTTTAAAAAGTGGATGCTAAATCAATCAAAGTGAAGGGATCAATTTGATCAATGTAGCACTGCTGTTTCTCTTTGGAGATCCACTCATTACCCCTTTAAATTGCTGTCTCAAGTCTCATCCCACACTTTCAAATGCCATGTTTGCGTTAAGCCATTAAGAGTTTAAGACATGCTTGAATCTTGATGAATCCCCAGGTTTAAGATATGCTTGAATCTTGATAAATCCCCAGGGCACTCGAAGTTGGAACACTTTAATGGGCCAGTACAAGGCCCAAGGTCAGCCCAATAAGCAAGATGGGGGCCTGGTGGGACAACCCGCAACCGTTGGACAACTGTGTACAAGGTCGTCCCTTGCCAAAAACCAAACGACGACGTTTGCTCCATCCCCGTTTATAAAACCGATCGCTAGGGCACACGCATCAGTTCAAAAGCTCAAACTCAGCTCTCTCCCTCTCCTTCTCCTTCTTTGTGTTCATTGGTTCATCCCTCTCTTGTATCCCAAGATCTAGCAAGACAATCGATAGGGTGAGTTAAAAAAATCTTTCCTTTTTTGTGTATTTGTTCTTGAATTGAACTGTTTTTACACAATATATATACACTCACTCACACACACACACACACACACACACGAGGGAATTGCATTGCTTGTTGTTAAAGGGTCTTCCTTACTTTCTTTTAGGGTTCTGAATTCTCTATTTTTTATTTTTATTTTTTATATAAAATATGTGAAATAGCTCCAAACTGTGTTAGAATTGATGGTGAATTAGAGAATATTCTGGTACTTGAAATCTTTGCTGACCACGGGGTGGCCCATCAAGTGAAGATATGTTTATTAGAGGTCGTTTTGTCGTGTTTTTTTCTCCTTTTTTTATTTTTTTGGACGTTGTCGTGAAGAGAGGGCTTTGGTTCCTCTGATCATTTATTTAAAACTTTCAGAAACAGTTTTATAAAAAAATTGGGCAAGAGGTGAAATCAATAGTTTGATGTTTCACTTGATTTAAAAAAAAAAAAATGATAACATGCTGAAAGGCGGATTCACGTGTCCGTTGATGACCCACTTAAAAAATGCGGATTCCAGTCTCCAATTTTGCAAAATGAGAATTTTTTTCCCCAAAGGTCTTAATAGCCCTTTCTCTTCAAAATGAGATTATGAATTATTGTTGTTGTTCTGTTTTGTGCTAACCAAGCACATTCCATTTTCTGTTTTGAGAGAGAGAGATCATTTATTTACTGTTTCTAAAACAGCCATGACCATAACACACCCGAATCACCCCTTTGTGATTTATTTTTAGGGGATGGCTCTATGTGGGATCTTAGTGAAGTGATGCTATGAGAAAAGGAAAATGATTGATATATAAAAATATTTTATTTGTTATTTTTATATAGTTTGTCATCTATGAAGCACGGACATGGACATGGACATGGGACACGAATATGACACAACATTGACACACTGATACAGTAAATCTTAAAAAAACTAAGACAAGACACATCAGGGACACGGTAATAAGTATATATATATATAATTTATATAAAATTGATAGTTCCATTATACACATCAAAAAAGAATTAAAATATATGACGGAAAAAAAGATATACTCCGTAATTATATAAACAAATGAGACACCCGTAAATCCATAAGTCATAATGAGTTATTAAGTTGTAACAATGACATTTAACTTTGATCATTGTTCCATTTTCCATACAAAACATCAAAGAACAAATTTAGTGTCATCTATTGTCTAGTTGCTATCATCAAAATATTCAAAAAGACTTCCCTATTGCAAAGGGGGCACTGCACGTGTCGACTAAGTGTCGAAGCCGTGTCTTGACCTTATTGGGTAAAAAAAAAAAAAAAAAAAAAAAAAAATTATGGACACTTCCCAAGCGTGTCGTGTCTGATAATTGTCGGACACTGCATTTCCAGATTCTTTTGGAGTGTCGGTGTTTCCTAGTTTGTCATTATAGAGCGAGGACAATGGCACATTTTTTTGGACGAAAATAAAAGATTCTGGATTTTTGATGAAAATAAAAGTGTCAGGATTGGTTAAGTTAAATCCTTTAATTGTTTGTTTGTTTGTTTGTTTGTTTTTTTTTTCTTTTGGATATCCAATGTTAGCATTTAATTGATTGTTTGTTTGTAATTTATTTATTTGTAATTTTTATTGTTTGGATTTTTATAAGGGAGGACTAGAGAGTTTTAGTCAAAGAGGATGAAATTAAGGAAAGGCAGAGAAGTTATTGGGCAAATTATTTGATGATAATCACACAAATAATTTAAACTTGAGAGTTTAATAACTGTAGTGAGGATATAAATTGTATGTTTTTTGGAAGAATTAGGATAATTGAACCAAAAGAAGTTATGATAAAAATGAAAGTGAATTGTAGGGCTAAATGGAATTCTCATTGAGGCTTGGAAGTCTTTGGGTGATGTTGTTGTTTGGATGACTAAGTTGTTTAATGAGATATTAAATTCTAGAAGGATGGTAGATGAATAGAGGAAAAGTATTTTGGAGCCACTACATAAGAACAAAGGTGATATTCAAAGCTGCACTAAGAAGTATGCTTTATGGTATTAACTTTTGGGAAAAAAAGAAACATAAGTAGAAAATGAGTTAGCACAGATGGGGATTGACCGGGCTAAATTCTGCTTATATAAAATTTATATCTTTTACTTGGGTCTATGGCTTCTACCATGTAATTTGCACCAGTGAAATGTCCATCTCACCTGAGAATCTCTGATGACTAAATTAGCATCGTTGGCTTAAGGAGACAATGGTTGTAGGTAGTAGTGTGAGCATACCTTATGAGTTGGAGTAGTTTTCCTTTTATAGAAATTATGGACCAAGGATCTCCTTTCTCTCTGCTCTTAGTGTGGAAAAGGGCCTTGGGCCACAATTCCTTTGATTACGTGCATGGTTGTTAAAAGCGTGCCTCAGGCAGCGCAGGCGGGCGCAAGGGTTGGGCTTCGTTCTGGGCTAGGCAAGGCAATGTCCATAAAGCGCGCTTTTTGGGCCTTTTTCAGAGTCGTAAGGCCCTCTCAAGGTGCGCCTTAGTGACCCACACCCTTTTTTTTGTAAAAAAATAAATTTAATATTACTTTTTTATATCTGTTAAGTTGAGATTGTATAGCAACCGTTAGATGGATTAAAAATTGAAAAAAGCAAAAAAAGAAAAACAAGGGAAAGAACACTTTCCAGTTTCAAGCCCTAGCTCTCTTTGAAGCTCCTACAATCCAGCCTTCCAGCTCCAGTTGTGCAGCCCTCATCGACCAGGTACGTACCTCCTCCTCCTCCTCTTCTTCTTCTTCTTCTATTTTCCAATTTTCGCTATTTTCTGATTTTCAAGAATAAAAGCTCCAGCGGTACTGTTCTTCCTCCTCCTCCTTCTGCTTCTTCTTCTTCTTCTTCTCTGTTCCTTCTTCTTCTTCTTCTATTTTTCGTCTCTGTTCCTTCTTCTTCTTCTATTTTTCGATTTTTGCTATTTTCTGAGTTTCACAAATAAAAGCTCCAGCTACAAGGTACTGTTCTTTATTCTTCTTCCTATTTTTTGTCTTCTTCTCTGTTCCTTCTTCTTCCTTCTTCTCTGTTCCTTCGTCTTCTTCTTCTTCTTCTACTTCTTCTATTTTTCGATTTTTGCTATTTTCTGAGTTTCGAAAATAAAATCTCCAGCTACAAGGTACTGTTTTTATTCTTCTTCTGTTTTTTTTTTCTTCTTCTCTGTTCCTTCTTGGGTTTTATTTGATGTGGATTGTGGTCATGAGTGATTTATTGAATCTTTAAAGATTTACATGATTGCATATTTGTATCAAATCATTTTGGGCAAATTTGTAATGTTGTTTGATTTGGTATGATAATTAATTTATTAATAGAGTGGATATTGCTACATGCTATGTAGCTCTAACCAATTGAGCTTATAGGTGAAAAGATAGGATTGGGATTTGCTCAAGTTTGGGTCTTTAACTTGACGCTCAATTTAGCGTTAGATTTTAGACACGTGGGGGGATGCAATTATCAACGGCTGGGCTTCTCCTACAAATGCTAAAACTTTCTCATTCCAGCCGTTGATAATTGCATCCCCCACGTGTCCGAAATCTAACGCTAAATTGAGCGTCAAGTTGAAGACCCCAACTTGAGCAAATCCAAATCCGAAAAGATAAGAGTATTCAATTTTATATGTTTAAATTGTTTATTTTTGTTAGCTGCATTTGACAAAATATTTTTTATTTATTTTCTTTAAAATGTGCGCCTCACTTCCTTGAAGCTCGTGCTTTTTCTTGTGGCTCGCGCCTAGGCCCAAGGAGACCTTTGCGCCTTAGGTGCGCCTTGCGCCTTTAATAACTGTGATTATGTAGGTGATGGACACGATAGGCTCTCCCTTTTCAAGAGGAAGGCCCAAAATAATGTGTTTAGAAGTGGTGAGAAAGGACACGAGTGCTAAAGATTTCAAGGGTTATAACCTTAGATAGAATTGAATGGTGTAAAAGAATTAATGTAGTTGACCCCGTGTAGTTGGGATTAAGGCTTGTTTGAGTAAGAGATTTTTAGAACTATTGCTTGCATGGGTTTAGAAATTCAAAGTTTATAAATTCTTATGGGTAAAGTTTCCCTCTAAATTTGTATTTGATGGGACATGTGTTTTTTTTTATTTTTAAAAAAGCCTATTTATTTACATTGTTTAAAGTTTTCTTTCGGGGATTTTTTAATCTTTAATCTTTAATCTTTAATCTTTAATCTTTAATCTTTAATTTTTAATTTTTTAAATGGCAAGTGTGTATTGTGCTTGAATAATTTTTCTAATCAATAGAATTAGTTCTAATGGTCTATTTGGGGCACATACCCGGACTTAGGTGTAGTTGTGTGTCTAGGATTTGAATTTCATCAAATGTTTAAATTTTAGGATATGAGATAATAGTGACCTCACCCAAGAAGGATCCAAGAATTGGGTATGGATATGTGGATATGTAGGTGTGTGTGTAAATTAAGTTTTGTGGGGTTAAATAGTAAATTGAAATTTGATTATTTCAGAAATAGATAAAGTAAGAGAATTATATTGAAAAAAATAAAAGGAAAAAAGAGGAAAGTGCGTAGGGTTTCATTTGAAAGACTACAAACACTTAGCTCCCTCTCCCTTGACATCACCTTTGACACCCTTCAACGGTAGCACCTTTTGATGACCTTTCAATGACAATTCTAGTTGAAGAAGAACTGACATTGACATGTGACACGGTTATGAAATGACACGTGTATGCCGATACGGTGAATTTAGAAAAACTTGTATACAACATGGCGGGGATACGACAATAAATAAATAAATTTTAATTGTAGCTATAGTTCTTTCCTTCTCAAAAAAAAATTGTAGATATAGTTCTTTTACAAAAAAGTACGTAAAATTTATATATATATATATATATATATACACACACAAAATTTTGTTCACCCATGCGATGTTGCTAATGAGCAATGATGATCAAGGCCTCGTGCATGTAAGCCATGAATGGTTCTTATCGCTGTTGCTCATTGGCAAAGACGCACGGATGAATGTGACTATATATACACACATATATCAGGTATACCCATAGTATACATATATGCATATACGAACAATTTATCCAATGTGGAATCATTCTTCTACTATCTTGTCTTTTATATTGCTAAAAGTCCTCATAATGTTTAAAGTATCATAATAATGCTCCATTTCTTTAACCCCAGCGGGTAGCTCGGTTAGCAAGGGAGCACACCTCAGGAAGCACAAGTTTTGAGTTCAACTCTTGCTAAACCCGTGGGCCACCAATACAAGGTTTCATGGTTCTCATGGGCTTTAGAATTACCTAGTTCATTTAGGTTGTAGGGTCTTATTTGGGCCTAGTGTTTGCCCAAAGGGTTTCGTCGTTATAAAAAATAATGCCCCATTTTTTATGTAAAGAAAATTTCAAATCTATCCAATGCCGTGTCGTAAAAGTGTCTTAGCTGTTTCGAAGGAGTGTCCTAGCCTTGTCCTTGGTGCATCAGATAAAAAATTTAAATTTAATTTGAAATTTCTTGATATGTCTCAGTTGTGTCCCACATGTGTTGGAGGTGTGTCGGTGTCCAACACGTGTTATACAATACCACGGCACCTTTAGAAAAGTGTCAGTGTTCTTAGACTCCAACCCACCTTTGGCCTCGACTACAACAAGGTACACTTCTCTCTCTCTCTCTCTCTCTCTCTCTCTCTCGTCTTCTTCTTCTTCTTTCATGGTCAGCCTTGTCCAACTGGCCGGATCTCATACCTGTACCTGTGTCATGGTGTGTCAACTGTCAACATGGGTACCTTGTGTTAAGGTGCTGAGTCTATATAACATACTATGGAGGTACACACTGTCAAAGACTCCATCGGACTGTCACAATCTTGAAATTATTTCTTGACTAAGAACATATATTTCAAATTTTCGGCCACTCAACTCAATAAACAAACTCATTTTGAGTCTAAAACCTGTTTCACAGGAAATTTATTTTCAACTTATGCCATGTGTGTTAGAAAATTGGGAAGGCTGGATCGCATTAACACCAAAATATGGCTTAAATAGTATAAGGGCCAAAGGGCCCTAAACAGAGAGGGAAACTAACCATTATGGAATCTTTATCATACATGCTATAACTGTTATTTATTCACTTATATTAAAATGAGTGGGTGAAGTGTGCAAGTTGAATGCAATTGGTTGAGTTTGTACTGTCCTGTAATTCTCTATAGCTAAAAGCTTATAAATTGGTGCAGCCTAGTATATGGGCCGGAAGGATTATTGTCAACAAGTATTTACAAATTTTTTGATGCCTTAATTGGAATTTGTTCTCGTCCTTAACATTGCCATGGTTGGATCCTATGTTACATGGATGGGTATGGGTGTCGGGTGTGGGTATGTGTCCAGGTGTTGGATTCGTTTACTTTCCAAACATTTCTCACTATTTTAAAGTGTCTGGTAGGAGTAACCACACCCATGTCACATGTGTCCGACACAGGTGCTTCACACATTTTGAACTGTCCATGTAACATAGGTTGGAGCAAAACCAACGTTTGGCAAAAGATAATGATCTTTTCTACTATATACATGACATTGATGTGCTGAAAATTTAATGCACTGTGGGTTATTATGAATAATTTGAAGCTATTTTAATGGAATTTTGCTGTCGGGATAGAATCTTTGAAATTGATGAAGTGGTTTAGTTGATCATGAATGAAAAGGGACAATTGTGTTGATTTGCATAAGGCTTTGTTAAGTTGAATTTAGCAATGACATTTTCTTTTAAATTAAGAATCAAGAAGATCAACCTTTTAGAACTTTTATATACGATCCATTCATTCATTTATGTGTATTTCATGAGTTATGAGGTTCTTATGAATTTTAATTGCCAAACCTTAATTGATTTACAATTATGTTTGTGTATATTGAGAAGTTGATACATTTGAAATATTAGTTACCCTATGTCCCTATGTTTACCTTATGCGCATCAACTTATTATATCCTAATATCTATTGAGATGCTTTTTTCAGTTAAAGAAAGTGTGGAGTTTAAGGAGAGATGAGCGGAGGAGGAGAGAAAGGGTCGATGACTACAAAAACCCCGGCAGATTTCCTCAAATCAATTCGGGGGCGGCCTGTTGTTGTCAAGCTGAACTCCGGCGTTGATTATCGCGGTAGGATCCTCAATTTCTTAGTTGTTACTCATTTATCTTCCTTAATTTTATATTTCTATTAAAAAATTTTCCATCTATGTTGTACGGACATGACTTGGGTTTTAGCATTTGTTGCCAGCGGCAGATGTAGAATGTAGGGGGTTTCAAAAATGACATTTTACACTATGACTTGACTATTTTTGTGCATGTTTTGGGATGCTCCATAAGGCATCTGCATTCAGTATGTGTGAATGTGTCCTGTCACTTGTGTGGCTTTACCAAAAAAACAAAAAAAGAATGTTTCTTGTTTAGAGGAAACTTGGAAGATTTCCTTAAAGAGCCAAGTCAAAATACATTGGTCATAATATAAACAAAAATTTGCTACTGAGCAGTAATGGATCAAAGGTACTTGTAATAAGGAAGGCATAATATTGGTTTCAAACATTTGTTGAGTAGATAAAAAATGTTAAATGTCATGTTCATAAGTTGAGCATGATTCAAATGTGTATGTTGAATGAATGAGTTGTAAGATAATAAATAACTGAGCTAGAAATGAATACATTTGGGAGAAGTTAAGTGTAGCAATGATACTTATGAAAAAGCAGTGCATCGAAAGAATAAATAAGATCTTAGATTTTTTTGGACTGAAATTATTTTAACTGCAAGTTTTCTGTTCAATTTTTTTTCAAACTCAGTGCCATTTATGTGAAAAAGGGAGAAGTTTCATGAACATTACCATGACCATCAATTGCCATCTTCATCTTCTTCCTCCCTCTTTCATTCTCTCTATAATCATCGAGCTATTGTTTGTACAGTAGTTTCATCGTTAATCAGCAGCATGTTGAACTTCACTTTATTGATCTTTTTCCAATGAATGAGTAACCTTACTATGAGGCTTGTCACTTTCATGATACGATATAAAACCTATGTTCTCTTGACCTTTGTGTGGGACTATATGAATCTACTTTTTATTGTTTCTGTTATGACAATGTCTGATCATGTATACGGCATTTTCATGGCACATCAATCCTTTTGTGAGGGAATGACCAGGGGCGGAGCTAGAAAATTAGCCTGGTGGGTCAAGACATTAACTCACTAAGAAAAGGGTTTTTCTCCTATAAGTTAGGGGAATATTGTAATTTACCTTAAAATTAGGGCTAAAAGTTGGATAACAAAATGGGTTTTGACTTTTAACTTTTGCGGGAGGGTCAAATTTGCATTATTAAAAAAAAAAAAAAACTAAAAATTTAGCAAACAAAGGGGGTTTTGACTTTTTACTTTTGTGGGAAGGTCTAATTTACAGAATGATACAAATTTTTGGGAGAAAAATAAATTTTGGAAGGGTCAAATATGCAATTATTAGAAAATTTGTTTACAAAACAAGTAAAAAATATAAGGGAGGAGGCTCGTTTGACCCCTATCTCCACCCCCTCTCTTGGCCCTTGGGAATGACTATTCTTGTTTTGTTGGTTTTCTTCTGTCATTATATGATATAAACCTCTTTTGTCTTGACTCTTGGGAGGAACAATGTGATATATTTCAAAGGAACCTAGTTAAAATAGTGGTAGAATGTATACACTTAGGTTGGTGATTTACTCTGTTCGTGTTGGTAGAACTGAGTGAAAAATTTATCAGCTAATTTAGTAATGCCTCGTAATTGTTGATGGGCAGTCCACATGCCCGCTACATTTATATATGGGTATTATTGAGAGAAAGAAAAAGGTATTTTAGCTTTGTTTTAGATAGTTGCGCTGCATGCCTACTTGGCTGGCTCTTTATTTATTTATATTTTTCTTTTTGTTTTGTTGCAATACCTTCCTACTAAGGTCAATAGTAAAATAAAATAGATATAGACATTTAATCCTTGTTCATTTCTTATGCAGGTATTCTAGCTTGTCTGGATGGATATATGAATATAGCAATGGAGCAAACAGAAGAATATGTCAATGGACAACTGAAAAATAAATATGGTGATGCTTTTATTCGTGGAAATAATGGTAATAATTATATAATTATCTTCTCATTTGGATTTTACTGTTTTTTATCTAAATTGGAGCAATGATTGAAGTTTCTTCTCTCTTGATGCAGTTTTATACATTAGTACATCGAAGAGGACACTAGCAGATGGGGCCTAGCATTGAGATGTTATCAAGGAAATGCAAATCATTTGCAATCGTGGTGTTTATGTTATAAGTTGTGTAGATTATGCAGATATTAAAAATGAGAATGAGATAGAATTATTCCTCTTATGAACAGAAGTGAGAGCTTTTCTTATCTAATTAACATCTGTGTTGTGAAATGAGATACGAATCAAGCTTTTTGATTTGAAGTGAATTGCCTATTCCCCCCCCCCCCCCCCAAAAAAAAAAAAAAAAAAACATCATATCCTTGCTTTATCAATGTCAGGTACAAATAAACAAGATTTGTGGATGCCTAATTACAGGTAGAAGCTCTCTGCGCGGACTGATTTCTTCGGTGGATTTAGAGGGCTTAGTTCCGCCGCTGCGGCTGTTTGGTGGGGGGGGGGGGGGGGGGGGGGGTGTTGTAGATTTGTGTTAGTTGAAGAAAACTACTTTAAGATGTGAACTCTGATTTGCAATGGGTTACTCAAAACTTTCGTGAAAAACTAATGAGAAGCTGCATTGCTTTTTCTTCCAAATGAATTAGGAAAACACAGCTGTTGGTGTTTTGCTCGTGGCGAATCGAATCGCCTCTACACGTCATCTCCTGTGATTGAATTACTTGTTTTGGCTAAGTACATTTCTTGGAATTGTATTATAGATGAATGCTTGGAATTGTACAAAGCTCAGGTTCAATTAACCTTACACGGGATGCAGGTACATGACAATTGATTGGCTTCATGGTTCTTGAAAACAGTTTGGAAACTTAAGTTCGGCCATGATTTGTCTGCTGCCAAAATTGAAGCCCAACGACAATAGGGCCATTAATGGATGAGCACCAAATTGGTATGCGACTTCCACTGATTTGGCAGGAGATCGCTATTTTAACTTTCTAAGTGGCATGAGATTAGTGAACTGTAGATAATTTTCTTCTTCAATTCATTTTCATATCGACACTGCAGAAATATTCCAGGAAATCTGAGTCATTAATTTTGCGACCTGGTATTTCCGAGTCATATTAATATAGCCTTCCCATGTTGGCCACTGGCAGTTCTTTTAATGAGCAGAAAGTGACATGCGGTTCACTGGCAGTAGGACCAAATTAGAGTCAGCCTCAAGAAGTGATTTAGTTAGAGCCTATTTGGGGTGTCCAATTCGAAAAAATTTTATGTAGTATTAAAGATATAAATCCATTACTTCGAATTGATAAATTTAAGAAAAGGATGGTCATCTCACAAATAGAAGTCTAATATAATAGCATTTCATGAATTTCTAAAAAAACTTGTATAGCATCAATTGTAATGATAGATTTATGTCTTCAATACTATGTAAAATTTCTTAAATCTAATTTCAAAGTGGACACCCAAACAGGCCCTTAATTGATTTAACTTATTTGCTCCCACGGATCCTCAACAACTCTAATTTTATTATGGATAATATTTGGCTCTTTACGGTGGAGGAGCAATCGCTCTTCCTTCCCACTCATATTATGCCACGCCTATAACAAATAAATGAGAATTGATTATGTATATGTATTCCTATGTTATGTTATTATAAACATGCATCTATGTGTATATATATATATATGTTAATGTATCCAAATGAATATGATTATATGTTTATATATTTGTATTTATGTGTCCACGTATCTATATCCATATATCCATATTTTTTAAAATTAACTATTACATGTGGCGTAATATGAGTGGGAGGGAGAACAAGTTGCTCCTCCACTGTGAGGAGCCCTCAAGTATTGTCCTTTCATTATTGGTGTGATCCAGGATGGCCCATGAAGGGGATTGCAATTTTGAAACTTTGCAAAGGTCCAAATGTTCAACGCGATCTTGCTTTCTTGAAAATAGTTGATGCAACTGGTTGAATGTGCAAATCTCCCTGGCGGCATGAAGCTGATATTCAGCTGAGCACTAAGAGAGAGAGAGAGAGAGAGAGAGAGAGAGAGAGAGGGAGGGGGGGGGGGGGGGGTACATCAAGTCAATGGTTAGTAGCATTACCAGTTTGGAAATGTATGGACTAAATTGGGTATCTTTATGCACCAATACAAGAATGGCACATGAGAGCCACAAGGAAAATTGAAAAAAATCTTCCAAAGGAGATGTATTCGAACTGCTTGAATTAATTAGGTCAAGAAGATTGCAATCTATTTGACCAAACATACGTAGTTAAAAGTTAAAACCATTTGAAGCATTCAAGAGATGGAAAGTCTAGATAATTAATTCTTCTCCTACTAATCTAGAAAACCTATGTCCATGATAGAGAAGCCCTAACTGATAATTCACTTCTAGAAATATGGGTTTCGCAATTGCCTTTTTCTTGCACCTGAGAGCGTATGGATATATATTGGAGTGTATATGTGTGTGTGTATAGATATATATATATATATATATATATAGAGAGAGAGAGAGAGAGAGAGAGAGAGTATTATATATCTAAATATCTAAGTCTCTTCTTGCTTTCTCCATTCCATCTACTTAATTTTTCTGGTTGAAAGTAGTCACAGACTATTTTTAGCATTATCTTTAGATTTTATACAAAGCATGGCTTCACCATCCATTCAAAACCCATCTTGATATAAATCACATGGTTTCATACTATCAATCACATGCATAGCTTGTGCGTTTCCCCCCTAGCATTTTCTAATGAGCAGCGCGCTTGGGTCAGTAAATGAGCCTTGCCTTGTCCTTCTAAATTATTCTGTCTAATATGCTATAGAAAAAGTTAGCTCGACAGATATATGTGATAATAAATCATCCTCTGACTCTGTGACCATGTGTCTTGACGTAAGGCATTCATCAATGTCGAGTTTCGGTCCATTTAGAGTTTTCTGTGACTTGTTAAAAGGTGGATGCATTGTCATTGTATATCTGTGTTCCAAAATGATGTCATTTCGTAATAGGCAGTAGAGCCGTCATCACAGGCATCACGGGAATCAGTAGTGGTTATCACCAAAGACAACATTTTCTCTACATTTCTTATTTTTTTACATACAATTTCCCCATTATTTCAACCAAGGTTGGAGAGTATTAGCCTCATATTCTTATGAACATACAAAGTATAATGTAAGGGGTCATAATAAACCTGACCGCTGAGCTGAGAATGGCCCCAATGCATTCTTTGCCGCAATCACTTTACTAACCAACAGTTTCCACTTCGTTTCGTCTTTCTTGCTCTGCTGCTGCATTTTTTCCTTGAAATGCCTAAAAGCACAAAAAGGGAAAAAAAAAAACAATGGTTATCGCGTGCCTTTTCATTTTTCGCATCTCACCTGCCTTCTCTCTCCAAGATAAAAGCTATTTTAACAAGTCCTATTGTTAAAATTCCATCTTTCAACAATAAGAAAATTATTGGGGGTTGCGTTAAACCGTATTGTCAATGTTCACATATAGGCCCTGATTGTACATTTGAAAAAAATGTCTTGAATACAAAATAGCAGTTCTGTCTATGATTTATACATGGTTGTCACACTAACACCCCAAAACTAGTATATTGTACTTTGCTGGATAACCAACAGTCATTATCAATAGAAATCACCCAAAAACGGCCATAATATTGTGATGATATTTCTCATTAACACATTTTATGATATTATATTCTAACTGAACGAAAAACCTTTTCAGAAATATCAAATGTAGATGATCACATATTTTAATAGCTGGAGAGAAAAAAAAAAAAAAGAAAAAGAAAAAAAACAGAGCCAAGGTCCCCACCATTGTGGAAAAATGATGCTACATTAGATCATTTTTCCCCTGCCTGGCAGTCTGAATATAAAATAACAACTTAGCCCCTCTACAGGTTGGTTCAACTCCTAAAATGCGACATTTCACAAACATCCTCATGGACCTGAGTGATCCAGACTACTTGGTTTGACCTTAATAACCTGATCAATTTTCAGCAAGATTTTAACTGCTAACCTTCAAATGCTGTTTAAGAATAAGCCATCTAATGGTCCCATTGATTTGACACCGATTGACCCATTGACCAAGCCAATTTACATTACTCAACTCACTAGCTCGACAAATGAGTGATCTGGTTTAGTAACTCTGGTCTTCTTTCTGCTAATAAATCCATTTTTGATGAATTTCTCCTTAATGACACCATTCTGAAAGACGTATATGTGCTCTCAGATGCCATTAAAAACAGAAATAATGATTTTGTTACCACTTGATGTCGTAACTCTACATAACCAGCAAATATGGTTGCATGTCCAGTCCACATGTCATCTTACATTTTTTCATGGTTTTTTTTTTATTTATAATTATTTAAATTATTTTTTATATAAACCTGAAAATGAAGTGCTCAACATTAAAGTTTCAAGCTTACCTACAAAGTGGAACCTTGCAAGAATCAGGCTCACAGCACATGCGAGAATGCAATTCAAGAAGCTGCCACATGCGCTTGCAATGAACACATCCACCAGGAACCCGGGTCTTACAACTGGAGAAATGACGGACTAAGGTCTCAAGCCCTTTGCAAGCTGGGAATCCACAAGCTACCTGGCTTCCTCTCAGCACTTTGTCGCGGGGCCCAATTGTCCTACATCCATCCCTGCATATGTGAAGGAGGGCTTCCATTGCTTCATGCAGTTGCAAGTACACCTTCTTCTCTTCCATTTTCTTCAACCTCTCCTCTTTCCTCTGACATTAAAAAAATGAAACTAAAAACCCAGTTACTAAGTCTGAACTGCATGAATAGGTGATTACTTCATCCAGATTATGCAAAATGTTAAAATGGAAGGATATCAGGCTGCCTTGTTGGCTTCAGAGCTAATGCTCTGAAAATAGCGCATTAAATATTTGTTGATTACTACTACACGTGTCTATATACATGTTTCTCTGTGTATGACATTTAAGGGGAAAAAAAAGCCTCAAACCAAAGTCATAATAAGAGCAGCTCTTGCGTTGCCTTAGTCCAAATAACTGGTGCATATGCACCAGAATCCTGCCTCATGCTTGTATTATATAGATTTCATTTCAAATAGCATAAAAATGGAAACCACGTATGACTCGGATTTGTGCATTAATTAAAAAATAAATATAATATTAGGAAGAAGTCAAGAAGCCAATGGTAACAACACATAAGCAATACCTTCACCCCACCCCAAAACAGACACATACACCAAGATCAGGGTAGAATTTCAATAGGAGAACATGATGCATTTACAAGAAAAAGGAGCAAACATCATTTAATCTTTCAAAAAATTCCAAGCTTCACAAATAACTTGGAAGATTTCTGCAACATTTGTGAAATATAGAGCTGCATATGCTTTGGGTTACCAAGTTGAGTCATGAGTCAACAACTAACCCACCCACCCACATATACCCCCACACCCCCACCCACCTGCTCTCTCTCTCTCTCTCTCACACACACACCCACACACACTCACAGAGACACACACACAAACAGGATGTGCAAACTTAGCAGATTTGACACAACTCGGTCAACGCATTAATTCATGATAACATAAAAAATTGCTCTACTGACTTACAGAATCTGCTTCAACAACTGACTCCAGAAGCTCTTGTTCCAGAGCAGGATTAGCACGCTTCATTGCTTTCCATCCTTCAGTTGAAGAAATAGTTTTGAAGTCCTTCACAACCATACGAACACAAATGAAGGAAAGCCGAGGAGCATCACAGTTCCTCGCTAACTGAAGCACATCTATAACATTTTCTGTCGTTAGCCAGCTCTGCTCCAGAAGGTGTGCACAAACTCTTTTCAGTGAAGGAACTGAGTAGGAGTGTGACAAAACCAACAAATGGAGAACAAGCTTTTTCATCTCTTCCTCTTCATAGCTGCATTAGGATTTCAAATAAAAGATAAGATTGGTTATATTAACCAAAATAATTATGTCGGAAGAACAAACAACTAAATGCTGCATTAGGATTTCAAATAAAAGAAAAATAATTATGTCAGAAGAACAAACAACTAAACAGAAACTTTTACTTCACACTTTTCAATAAAAACACTATATTACTGTTAAAAGTGCCGATGTTGGAAAAAATTTAAATTGACAAAAAATACACCTAATAATTTTTATGATACCCATAGCCTATGAAAATATCAATGCCATAGGGTCATCAAACAATTAATATTCCATTTTCCTTTTTCAACATCCCAATATAAAAATTGCTAATTCCTATTTCGACTAAGCCTTTGTTGGAAATATACCACATCCCACATCGGTTAATTATAAACCTTGACATGGCTTCATATACTTGTTTGGGCCCTCCACTTATAAGCTTAGGCTTTTAAGTTGGAAACTTAACATGGTATCAAAGCATTAAAAAAAAAAAAAACATATTAATTTATATGTTTCAAACATTTATAAGAGGCATCTCTATTGATAAAAAAAAAAATACAAATGTTTCACTTCCTTTTTCCACATTCCCAATTATTAATTCCTATTGAATTACAATTTTAATCCGAGTATAATTCTAAAATTACATGTTCTTTATATCTTTCAACAATTTATATGAGATATCACAATCTTGAATTCAAAAACTTTATGACGGCCTAATTGGGAATTTTAAAAACTAGATCAGATGGTTCCACTCCCTAACTATTATCTAGTTATTAAATAAACCAACTCACAGTTGGTTAGAAAAAAACTGTGTTTATGCCTCGTTTTCAGTATAAAGCTAAATAGATTAGCAGGAAAAAGAGATATACCAAATAGTGTGAAATCAAAACTGGTCAGACTTATTTTCAACTAGCCAGTTTTTTAGGTTTTCCAAACAGTCCCTTATCTTCTAAACTTTTACACCATAATTGTTCTATTTTTCATGCTTCTCCAATTGCCATACACAATCAATATTGAGTTTTTCTTTTTTTCTTTTTTTGTAAAAACTAAATTTTCCCATCTTTATCTTTTTCTTATAATTGGTTGTTAATTGCATCTAATAGAATCGGACATATGGATACAAGCATGGGAAGTACAACATGATATTTAGTGTTAATTATTGTATGAATTTCACATCTTACAAAGTGCAGTTTTATTAGTGTTTTTGCTATTTATTTTTGTTTTTTAAATGCAAAAAACAAAAACAAAAACAAAAATAAGACTTTTAATATACATTCCTTGAAGAAACAGAATCCATGTCCATCGTTTACAAGGAATCCTAGACACCGTGATGCAGACTAGACTAATTATTCTTGAGCATTCAACAGTAGTTATTGTGGTGACGCAACTTCTAGACATCAGTTCAAAAGATTGATCAGCCACACAACTCATCTCGCCAAAGCTTCTTAGATATCCCAATGGCCCTTTTTTTTTTCTTTGACAGTGATCTATGTGGGAGGTTCCAAAAAATATGGTCTAGTTAGACAACTATGTGTATGCTATATGGGTGGAATCAGTCTGAATTTGAACAGAATGAACTCAAGATAAATAATTGTCTTCCTAATCATTAACACACATATAGTAATAAAAGAAAGAATTAGACAAAACACCAAAATAGTGATCTGATTTTATGCTGGGACCATGCTCCAACAATTTAAGAATTTAAGAGGGATATATATTTGAAAGGACAGACATCCAACCTACCAGGATGAATAAAGAAAACGAATAAATGCATATGCAGCTTCGGAAGGTACCCCAGGAATCTTGATGTATCGCATACCATTCTTTACTTTTGATTGCTGCAGAAAATTTCCCAGCACTGGGGATGCAATACTCTGCACATAAAAATAATTATGGCTGATAAGCCTTTGCTGTATCCTTGAACCAGAAAATTCTGTTTTATTCAGTTAACTTCAGAGTAAACAATTCCCAAGCAAATATTCTACTACAAAACAATGAAACTTCCTTCATGTTGTTTTATTTTATTTTACGAAGTAATGAAACTTTCATATCATCAAATTAAGATATCAATAGTCCTCCCTGTTATATAATTTTTTCTTCAAAGAAAATTAGATGGAACATGGGTAGACGCCTATGACTAGTTTCAGCCTTATGCCTTTGTAAATCCATCAAAACGACTAGAGAAAGAGACCATTTGAAAGGATACTACTGTTCAAATTATCCCAATTAATCATTTAAAATGAACTCTATACACAATTGAAGCAATACTCCACGATCAAAATTACGCCAACGTAATAAACAGAAAAGTAATTTAAAAAAAAAAAACTCTAACTTGCTCACCAGGACACCAGAGTTTGCTGGAATAAATGTTTTGTCCTCTGTGATGATATAGACATCTGCTCCATGTCCTTCCTTGAATAGCTTGTCCCATGTATCTTTTGTTTCCTTTGGGACAACACTGCACTCTGTAAGCCTTTGGGAACAATTGGTTCTCTTACAAGTGTTAGTAGGGAGTGGAGGTGGTTTGGGGATACCACGGTTAATGCTTAAGGATGAGGTAGGAACTTCCAGCACAGGTGAAAAATCGGCTGGATTTGCTTCCTCGATGTATATATTTAATGACCCACTGAACGATTCACCAGTTGAGGATGGCCAGGAAGAATAAAGACCTGGTGAAGCCATCAACTAACGCTATACAAAATCAAAATACGGTTTTACCACAAGATCTGCACAGAAAATAAGACCTAGTTATTGACCTTGCTAATCAAACATAAAGAAATATTGTGCCTTTGGAATTCACCATATTTATGTAACTCTAGATGTGTCAGAAACTGGTCTAAATATATAGCTTGCCAGCATGGTATCTCTGACATGTAGTAAGAAAATCGGAACTTCCATAAGAAATTCCAACCAATTACACAGGAGAACTCAAGATTATCAAACAGGAAAAGAATCAATGGCAAAGATTCTTATTAATAACTTGCGGACCATTCACTAAAGTTGGCTTGGGGGAGAAACTCTAGAAAGCCTCGCTTTGAGGCTAGAGGTTTCTTCCACTCCCAATGGAATTGATTCTCGGGGATCTTAAGCAACCAAACCAAGAACATGCATAACTGCCCAAACCCATTATTTATCATTAAAAATAACAAGCAATTGGTGAAATGAATAACAGGATCAATCTATCTTGTGCCACTTAACATGAATCTAAACATCAACGAATGGATATACATAGGTTGAAAAGTAAGTAATCTTTAAAGTGGTATCAAGGAATAAATTAATAATAATCTAAAATACTTATTTATTTATTTATTGGTCATACACTCATATATATATATAATCTAAGACAAAAGTCCACAGATGCCTGTGCAATCTTGATTAAACAATTAAGAAGGAATACGTCTGTGCTTTAATATACAAAGACATGGAAGCAATAGAAAAGCTAGATCCAATGTTCTTCCTTTAAACAATACAAATTTTCAATACTAAAATGGGGGATGCTACAGTCAGCCGTGGAGACGCGCCCTGGTTGGTGCATGCGTGACACGCGCTGTGGGACCCACATGCGCGCACCAAACAGAGCGAGACGGTCGCATCTCCGCGGCTGACCGTAGCATTTCCCATACTAAAATAGCACGCACGCACTCACCAGCGCACACACACACAAACCACTTTTCATGAACAGCAATGAAATATAAATCCTACCAAAACAATCCCACTTTCTCAATACCGGATATACTAGTGCACGCATTCGCACGCACACAGAAACTCATACACACACATACCACTTTTCTTTAAAAAATAAATATAAATGTTACCTCATGACCTACAGTACAATGAGCAAAATTGCAAAGGATTTTGCACAGATGTAACAAATTTGATGAGTAATGAAAAGTTGAAAACTAAATAGACTCACTCGGACACCAATGAGAATCTTATCACCCTGATTGGTTGCCGAGAAAATACAAAAAAAAAAAAAAAAATTGTGGAAACTCTGTACCTTTGAGTGAAGCTGCAAATCTTCCTAAAAATCGAGATTTGCTGGATCATCCACGGAGAGTTGTATAGTAGATATACACTCAAACTACAGAGCTAAAATACCTGAAACAACAGTTATTCTACCAATAATTCAGACAGGTTTGATCACTAATGTTAAAAAATTAATTAAAAAAAAAAATTCTAGAAGGCTACGCATAATTTGATGGAAAGTCGGAAGATAATTTTTCCCTGGAATATCGCTGACGATATTTTCCAAAACAAACTGAATGGATAAAGAATTTTTCCTCCCTAAACCCACGGTGGAAAATATCCATCGAGACAAAAAGATTTCTCGGAAAATTTTTGCAGACAACCATTTTTCCGTCAAAACAAACGGAGCCAAAACAAAATCAGAATTCAACACAAAACATAGAAGAATACATTAAAAGGTAATTGGAATTAACTCATTCAAATGCTTCATCTTAATAAAGAAAAAAATCGAAATTAATTCGAAAACATCGATTGAATACATTTTTAATCAGAAAATCAATTTTTTTTACTTTTGGAAAATGTACAAAACAAACTCGAAATCGAAAGAAATGGATAAGAAAAATCCCAAGAAAATACATATACACAAACATGTACGCATACACACACATATAATATATATAGTATATCTACGCAGAAAGACTGAAATGGTTCAATTTGTCAGAAAATGAAGAAATTACGAGGATACAATCGATTGATTTGAATGAAGTGGTTGAAGGAACTCCATGAATTGATGAAAAACAGCAGATTAAGAGCTGTAAAGACCTGCGAATCACTACGAACACACAATACCCCTCTCCAGCCTCACTACAGATACTCGAGAAGAGAGAGAGGGACATGTGCCAGAAAAGGGTAAGGGAAAAGTGGGCAGGAGTCTGGTTCGTTGATTATTTATTGAAGAGCGGCAAGGAATGGGCAGGTCCAACCTTTGTATACGCAATCCCCCTTCATTTATTGTTATGGGATTTCAACCATTCTTTCTCATATCGCGATTTATTAACTTACCCTTTATTTTTTATTTTTTTATTTCTAATCTCAAATTCAATAAATTGTAGAATTTGTAAATAAATCTTACACCACCTATTTTCGGTTGTACCCATATATTTTTATAGGCAATTTCGTCATTTCAAAAAAGATAGGATGAGTTGATAGAAAGAATGGGAGAGGAGAAAGAAGGGAAAAAGAGGGAAATGACAAAATTACCCATAAAGGGATGTGGATGCGATAAAAAAGGTATAGAAATAAACCCTCCCTCTCTAATCTCACCATGCAAGAGCATACCCCTCCATTTAATTGTTTTTTCTTCTAATTCTCACCATGTGGGCTTTCAAAAAGAGACAAGGAGCAACCATATGCTAGGTGTTTCTTCTCCTTCTTCTTCTTCTTCTTCTTTATTTTTTCAAAAACAACATATTCAAAATTAATATCTTACACAAGTAAGACTAATGTCCACTAGTTCCATCTTGGTGAACGTTCAAATTAAAATTTGACTAATGATTGATGCAAGAGGAAGTGCAAAATTGAATACATAACCTTTTTCCTTCTTGAAGTATAAAGCTGAGAAAATTGTTAGCGCATTCATTAGAATTGTCATTTGATAGGTTTCACTAGGTAGATTTATTAGAGTAATAAATTATATCATAGGATAAAGCCGAAGACTCTCTCTAGTGCTTAGAAGGTACAAAATTTAAACCATTCATGTAGAATGGGTTGGACATTCTAGTGTGGGTCACACTTGGTGGCCTAGAATAAATGGGTTTAAATTTCCATAGACCCTCATTAGAGACAATCCTAGGGTTTATTTGGAAACTTCAAAAAAGTATGGTCCATAACTGTTATTTGGTTTTTAATAAACCAAGTCACAGTTGGTTTGAAAAAAACTGTGTTTATGCCTTATTTTTAGAATAAAGGTGAACTGATTAACAGGAACAATAGATTTACCAAACAGTGTGAAATCAAATTTGGCCAGCTATGGCCAGACTTATCTTTAGTTGGCTAGGTTTTCAAGTTTGCCAAATAGCACCCTAGTTTATAGGTTAAATCGTTGCAAGTTGTAACACAATGGTGGAACTTGTGTGGCATCTAAAGGGAGGCTTTCGGTTAAGGTTTCAATTCTTACCATCAATTTGAAAGAAAGAAGAAAAAGAAAAAGAGGGAGGAAACTGACTCCAACTGGTTTGGACTTGAGATTTGCTAGAATTGAGTTTGTGAAGGTCGAATCGTTTTAGTTAAAAACTGCAATTTGGATAGCCATGACAAGTCGAATAGTCATTGAATTGGGATTTACAATTTATATATTTTAATTAAAACTTGTGCAAGGATTTAAAATTCCCATACACCACAACGAAGAGTCAACTATCGAATCTAATTTCACCTCCCCTATAAGAATGGAAGAGATATCACCTTAATTACGAAGCTTGTGGGTATTAATCTCACTTGGTGGATTGTATGGATAACGTCTAGGTCACCATAGATTAAGTCATTCTAACTAGTTAACAATCATATATTCTAACTAATTATTGTTCATCTTTCGTGTATTTGGAATCATCATAATCAGGTTGTTTTTCATGATCGATAACTGGCTTAGGTTGTTAGTAAAGCTTTTATGTATTTTAAAGAGATTATTTGGTGACAAAAAAATAGTTGTTATTTTTCAAACTGTCTTGGTTTTACTCCTACGGCTAGGGATAAGAAAGCTTGTAGGTACTTTCATTGGAAACCACCTCCAACAGATTGGTTAAACTTAATTTTCACATGGCCTTAATTAGTTTTTAATCTTTACAATACTTTGGTCTTGGTGGCGGAATGCATAGTGCTTTGAAATGAACTTCTTCAAACTCGGCAAAGAGGTTATACTAAAGTGCAAGTTGAAAGTTATTCTCAAGTTATTTTCAATGTGAATATCAACCCCGTTGCAGCATCAAGAAGATAATACATGATATTGATTATTTGGTAACCGAATTTGAAACCATTGAGTTTAGGCATGTTTTTAGACAAATTAAGAGGGCAACAGATATTTTGGCAAGTATAGGTCACAATTTGATTAATCATTGGATATGGGATAATTATTTTTTTTTCTTCCTTTTGAAAGTTTGTAAGGAATATACTTGTGCTATTATCTTTCCTCGTTGTACCTATTGTTCAAATTAATGAATTCTTCTTCTATCCAAATAATAATAATAATAATAATAATAATAATAAAAAGGGGATGGGTTGGGCATTATACCGTAATCAGGTTTTGATTTTAGTTTATGCACCTTTCTTATTAATTTTCTAAGATAAATACTTTTATCTTCTTCTTTTTTAATAAATAGGATTGAATTCATGATAGTCTCTATTCCCTTTTCAGTAGTCACAAGCTACCAACTTGCGAAGCAATTGTGGGATGTTCTTTCTCTTTCGGTACTAGGAAAAGAAAGCAACTGCATTTTTATTTATTTATTTATTTAACTTTTTGGACAATTGGTAAAAAAATTTTTATACTCCTAATCCTTCATAATATCATCAAATAAGTAATCAATGCTTTTCCATAAACGTGAGACTGAGATCACTTACTCAACAATCCCTACATTGTTATATAACCATAAATAATCTATAATATGAACTTACAACCCCACCTATGAGTTATACCTCAAATGGCATTGGGTAGAGTCGGTAAGGGTTTCGATTCCCAAAAAAAAAAAAAAAAAAAAAAAAAAAAAACTTACAATCCCTCTTGCACTAGGAAAAAGTGCTTCAATCCAAACACCCACCCACACTCTTTAAACACATACCTGGAGATTTTTGCAAATATTCTCAAGCTTCAATTTCAAGTTATCAAGTTTTCCATGAATATTGATGTTTGCCAAGAACAATTTCGATTAATTTGTTCGAATTACACACAACAAATGGATAATGCATTAGCCTATCAACGGAAGCACAAAGTCATTGTCAGAGCAATGAGCGTAGCCAAAAACCAAAAAAAAAAAAAAATTCCATTTATGCGTGATCTCAAATAACACCAACATGCAAAGAATCATTCAAGTTTCGATCAATACCTTTCCAACCTTAGCTGCGGAAAAAGGCTATATAAATTTTATTAATAAAATTCTCCACAATTTTGTTTTTGAGGCCTTCTTGGGTTTTGCCAGTTTGGGTTTGATCTATTCGTGGTCCTTCCCCTATCTCCTTTCTCTTTCTGGGTTCTGGGGGAGGATCACCAATGTATTGTGCTTGTCAATTTCCCAATCCCTATTGAAAGAGTAGGGGACCAAAGAATGGTTGTTACCATTCGAGCATGCCAATGACTTGCTTGGCAATATTCTCCGCAATATTGACATTTTTGACTACTTCCTTCTATTATAATATAGCCATTTTTGGCAATACTAGCATTGTGTTTGGATAGGGACTTTTTAGGTGGGATTTGTGTTTAAAATGGAACTTATCAAAGTTTTAGAACCAAAAGCCTCGTTTGGCTAGCTCAACTTGAAATTTCTAAAATTCTAACTGGAACTTTAACTTGGGATTTGGAGGGGTAAAATCCTATCAAAAATTCCATCTAGAAATTCTAACTTTTAGAAAGTTTAATCAAGCAAAAAACACCTGATTGGTTGTCCAATTCAATTCGAAATTAAACAATTTAAGAAATTTTACAAAGGATTGGAGACATAAATCTATTACCCTGAATTCGAATATTTTAAAATGTTGTAGTTATCACTATAGTTGATATTGTATAGTCAATTTTAAGAAATTCATAAAATATCACTATTTTGAATTGCCACTCTTATTTGTAATGATAACTATCATTTTCTTGAATTTGTTAATTCAGGATGATAGAAAGTGCCTTCAATACTATGTAAAATTTCTTGAATTATTTAATTTCGAATTGGACAACCAAACAGGCCCTTAAAGTCCCATTTAAAAATTTTGAACTTCGAAAATCTCATCATTTTAAAAATTCCAATTTTTTTTCCCAAATTCCTTACCAAGACATAGCATAAGTGTACGTAAGATGACTCATATAGAGAGGACACGTGTAGAGAGGACAAGTGAGTACTTCAATGGTATTGGTTATTTTTGAGCTATTTCAAATTTTTATTAATAATTTTTCTTTTTTTAATCATTTAGTGGAGATATAAAAAGGGAATGATGCATATAGAGAGGACAAGTGTCACTTTTTTAACTAAAAATAGTTTAGCTAGCAAACATTCGCTAGTTAAATGTAACTAACCGAAATAACAATAATTAAAATAGCTAGCCATATAATTAGCCTCTTAGAGAAAGAAAAAAATGATTTGATTAGCTAAAATAGTTAAGGGGGTTCGACAGCTAGCTTCATTAGAGATGCTCTTAGACCTTAGCTTAAGGATTGTATCCCGTCTACCCCCAAAAAAAAAAAAAAAAAAAAACAAGAATCAAGAAGATGACAGTTGATGATAAATTATTATAATTAATACATGTGCGATGATGTTAGACAAGCTTTGTGCCTTTGAAATCATGGGTTGGATTAATTAAAAAATCTCCTCATGAAGTAATTAAAAAATTCCATTTGGATTAATCAAAAAATTCACTCATGAAGTAATGGAGAGGAGCTAGCAGGAGGTATAAGAAAAATACGGCCCTAATGCCCTATTTAAGGATATTTTAGAGACATGATTACATTTGGATAAAATTTTGAAAATAAAAAATTGGAATACTTACGGAATTTAAATATGAAAACAAATTTCTCAACAATACTTCAATTATTTAGGCAATTATATTTTTATTTTTGTCATTCAACTCCATTTAGTGTCTTTAATAAAATGGTGATTTACAAGAAACCCCCCTAATGTTTGACCACTTTTACAAACCCTCTTAAAGAAAAATGATTAGAATGTCCTTTTAGATAGTTTATAGATTTAGCAATTACTGTCATCGTTAATGATCATTGCAGAATTAACGGTGTCATTAATTGTTCAAATTACAAGAAACCCCCTAACGTAACTTACATGATTTTTTTCCATTTAATTTCATAAACAATGATTAACGATGTGATAACCATTAACGTAACAATCATTTTTCCCTTAAGATGATTACATGAAAAAAATACCAAACATTAAAAGGTTTCTTGTATTTTAACCTTAATAAAATGAGAAGTGATAACTTTTTACTGCACCATCTATGCTTCCCTTCTTCCTCTTTTATTCTTGTAAATTTTCAAAAAGATTATAAACTTAAAAATTCGTCTTGGAATAACTTAGTTGGATTAATATAAAATTATTTGGGGGATTTTACCAAGAGACTAAAAAAAAGAATAAAATTTTACACAAAAAAAAAAAATTGCTTTTCTGAATTTCTATCAATTTTTTTTTTTGTTTCATTTTAATTTAGAAAATCATTAATTTCTTACTTTATAAATAATAATAATATGTGATTACTCACCAATAATAAAAAAATAATAAAAATCCTTTTAAATGGCAACAAAGTTTGTCAATAAAAAAAATCCTTTTTTTTTGTAATTTTTTTATTATAATTAGTTTGGATATTACAAATTAAAAACTCATAGGCTCATTGTGACAAAACAAAATTCTCATAGGCACAAAATTAGTGGACGAGTCAAGATTGGATTCCTCCCCAATGACAAAGTATTTATCTATTTAGAAAAGCCATTAATACATCATATTTGTGAAATTTGAGTGATCATATTTAAATTTTCATTAAAAAAAAAAGGCTTTATCATTTACATTATCTGGGAAAACTAATAAACCAATTTGGAGGCGTTGGAGAAGATTGGAAGAGATTTTGAGAGTAGGAGGAGACGATAGAGAGAAGAGAGATGGTGTGGTGGTGGGAGTTGGGGACCACTGTTCGTACGTTGAAACGACAATTTGGAGGGCGAAAGGCGGAGGAGCAAGCAGCGATGGACACGTGCGGAGATTGATAGAGTGAGGTTAAGAGACAGAAAGTAGAAAGTGGGGCGGCTACTAGCAGAGAGGCAAAATGCCAAAAGAGAGGGTCGGTCATTCGAGAAATACATGTAAAAGGTAGGACCCACATGGGTCCTGGATTTTTCTTGGTGGCCCTAAATTGGCTTTGGATTTTTCTGATGGCCACGCATGCTAATCCGTTTCAATTATCGTGTTTTCGTGTTGTGACTGGTGGTGTTATATTTACTATAATTACATGTATATAATTTCGTTTTGATTGCCATCTTATGAATAATGTGATATATTGTGAGTAGTATTTCATATCTGTTGATCTTTAGGGCGCGTATAATTCTATATGTTAAAAGGGAAAGAAAATTACATGTAGTTGTATCTGAAAGTTATATTTCTTTTTGTTTTGTTTTGTTTTTTTTTTTTTGTCTTATGGTATTGAGTTGATTTCATTGTATGGCAATACTAATCCCGATTGTGACCGTTTTGGCTATCGTGTTGTAATTAGTGAGTGTTATACCTGTGGATCTTACGCATGATTAATGGTTCTATTTATATTTATATTTATTTTAAATTATCTATAAAATGTTGAATCTCATAAAAACTTTTAAACGACCAATATATCTTTATTTTTAAAAAAAAAATACATATATACCATTTCTTTAATTAAAACACATAGTAAACGTTTTTATTATTTGGTAAAAAATTAAAGTTAGATTTTAACTCAAACTCTTAACAAATTAAAGTTAAATTCTTACTCAAATTCTTAAAAAAAATATGTATTTTTAAATTTTAAACTTTATCTTTTATGAAAAAAAGTATAAAATCTTTATGTATTTATTAATTTGTATAATTATTATTATTTAAAAATATTCTCATGCAACGCACGTGTATTATATCTATTAGAGTAAAAGGAGGGGGGAAGGGGTTACTAGAATATGAAATTTATCTTTTTTTTTTTTTTTTAATGGCATTGAATCTATCTCGTGTATATTATAACAACATTTTGGGTGCAAAATCTATCATTTTTAATAGGTCAATGAAATTTACCAAAAAGCGGAAAAAAAAAAATGGAAAAAAAAGAGAGACCACTGAAAATAACTGGAATCAAATTGATAGTATAAAATTGCTCTTAAAAAATGGTCACATGCTCTTAATTTTGTCAACTGCGATGATGGCTACCGCATTAATTACCTCCCTATTGGATTTATTCATCAAATTATATGTAGAGGAATCAAACATTTCCTTAGTAATTTACTCAAATTTTATCGCATTAAACTCAATTACAACCAAATTCCTGAATAACTCAGCAGAATTCTCAGCAAAATTAACAGCATATTTTAAAATGGCCAAATTTATTATTATTATTATTTTCAAAATTTGGAATTTTTTTTGAGTTTCACAAAAAAAATATAAATATGCAGGCTTCTTTTCTTTTATTTTAATGGTTTCGACTTTCAAGAATGCAATACAGACCACGCCTTCACCAACTACTTGGCGAACATTAGAACTATGAGCACTAAGAGGTTTTGAAGATGGACACAAGCCGTGTAGAATGTGACAGGTGCTTGTCACGTACCCAATTAATAGGAGCTGAAAAAAATCGATGAGGGTTATGACTTTGGAGCAATCAATGGAGATGCTGTCAATCAAGTTACTAGGTCCTTTTAAATTGGACCAATATCCTATTCGAGTATTAATGGAGTGAATGAATTGGGGTCACGGTGTCGGCCATATGACATACTGTCCCTACTTGAAGTTGATGGCCTCATGCGGCAAGGTATGCTTTTGCAAGTAGGGTAATGCTATTTTCCCCCCACATTTTGCTTTATACTTTATTCTACTTAGTATATATGGGAGGATAAAATCAAGAAATCCACTTGTATGAATAAACCTTAAAAATTGAAATCTTTTTAAATGTATTAAGTAGGACAAAGTATAGGGTAAAGTGTGGGGGCAAAGTAGCATTACCTTTGCAAGTCTCTAAATTTATGTGGAATTCAAATGTTTTAAACCAAATTAGCATTTCATTTTGTACCAAATCAATTTGATGAGCATATTAGCAACGCAGCCCTGGTAGTTATAAAAAAAAAAAAAAAAAAAATTTACAATTAAAAACATGTGATGAAATTAGGTTAACCAAAAACTGACTCGCAAGTGGCGACACATGAGATACAAAGAAGTTTTTTAGTAGAAAGAGTTGTTGTGGGTATTGGAGATCGATGAGAATCAAACGCATGTCTTTAATTAATTGATTTACCTTATCTTGAAGGAGTGAAAATGGCAATTTTGGATGTTCATAGAGTTAATTTGTGATTGTGATGGGGTTTTGGCGTAGTTTTTAAATGCGAGAATAATCGGTTCATCTTAGGGATACATGTGATAAGAAAATATTGGTAGTGGCCAAGAAACCGCTAAGGGCTTGTTTGGATGTTTAATTCGAAATTAGACAATTCAAGGTATTTACATAATATCAAAAAGCATAAATTCATAAACTTGAATTGACAAATTCAAGAAAATAATAGTTATCATCACAAATATTAGTGTAAATTAAAAATAGTGGCATTTCATGAATTTTTTAGGGAATGATCTTTAGCATCAATAATAGTACGTAATGACTTCAACTTTTTCAAATATTTTAATTCAAAGTGATGGATTTATGCCTTTGATATTATATAAAATTTGTGAAATTATCTAATTTCGAATTGGACACTAAATAGACCATAAAACCATAAAAGTGTACAAATTAGATGATCTCAAAGTCATATGTGAAGATTGTGATTCTTTAGAGTAAACACTTGCAAAATATGCCTTAAACATGCCTCATTCATTACTAAATGTTTTCAAATATTTATTAAACAAGCGATATAGAAGTTAATCATATCCTCTGAATCTTAAAGGAGGTTGTATGCATGTTTTAATCATACCTTCGTAGGTTTTGTTCTCTCTCTTTCTGTTACAGTTCTATTTCCTCCTACGTCCTCTTCTTTTTATCTTTTTGGTTTATTGGTGAAGCAGGTGGGGTCGATGTGGCCTCCCGTCAAATACCTGCATCTTTTTGTGGCATATTGAAGTTCTTAATTAGTCTTAACCCACCCCCATCCCACCCCACCCCACCCCACCCCCCACAAAAAAAAAAAAAAAAAAAAACAAAATAAAACAAAATAAAAGAAAAAAGGTGGGGTCGATGTGCCTGAAAGCCCTGCCGTCCAAGGATTATTGTGATTTGAAAGAAAGGGCGGTGCTGCTTTATATTCGCCGAGGTGTGGGGCTCAACTCTGCGCTCACCCATGTAAGTGAAAAACAGGAAAAAAAAAATGAAAATGACGGGATGTATGACTTCGTATCATGTATAAAGAATGATTGCATGCGTAGTGACCGGAGTCGGGAGTTTATTTTAACGGGGACAATCTTTGTTTATATTTTCTCCTTTTAAAGTTTTGTAAAGTTGATAATGTTCTATATAACTTAGACAACACAATGAGATAATAAACTTATTATATATATCTTATTAGTTTAATTGTTTATGACATACAAGTAAACTATATATATATATATATATATATATATATGTCCGAACATGAAAGAGATGTGTCTTAAATTCGAATAAAATAAGGAGTTGGTATACAAATTAATTTTTTAAAAAAATTTATGTGGTGAAGAAAAATAATAAAATTGATTTAAAGAAGGAAATGAAAAATAACAATGGGGGCTAATATATAAATAATCTAAATCATATATACAAAATTAAAATAAAAGAAATTTTGTGTAGGGGTGCGCATGGTGCCCACCTTTTTTTTTTTATTAAGAAAAGCAGAGTTTAAGCATCAGTGAGGAGTTTAGCATCCCAATTAGGTTGGCAATCTAAGACCTCTCAATCATATGCTAATAGTCCTGAATATTATTAATAACATAAAAGTAGAGTTTAAGCATCAGTGAGGAGTTTAGCATCCCAATTAGGTAGGCACCCTAAGACCTCCTAATCATGTATTGATAGTCCTAAATGTTATTAATTAAATAAAAGAAAACTGAGACAAGAGGAATGAAAATTAAGATAACAAAATCTGTCTGTTCTTGGTGACTTACAAACAACACAATCCAGCTCACAAAATCAGAAAAATATAGAACAATATTAGTTCACAAAACAATAATAAAGAAGACTCCACATATCCCTCCTAACTTCTTTGAAAACAAAACCAAGATATGTAGAATACCAAGTTAGCAACAAAAGATTAATAGCTTTATTAGCTATTTTATCAACAGTTCAATTCCCTTCTCGAAAAAAATGAGAAAACACCACATTCATTTTGTGGGCGTAGCGCTCAATTGACCCCATGTGTCTCTGCCACTGTGCATGCGAACGTAGATGTGGTTGCTTCCTTAGTCACGTTTGTTCTAGCTCTCTTCCTCTCTTAATAAAAATTCCTTTTGCTGATTATCCCAAAAAAAAAAAAAAAAAAAAAAAAAAAGAACCGAAACGAAAAGAAAAAAGGGGGTCATGTGAACAATGGTCCTCTAACCAGTCAAATATCAAAATGTGTTGCTTCTTGACCAAGGAACTCAAAGACGAGGAAAAAAACTCATGTTTTTCGCAAGCAACCATGGTTTCGTGGCGGCCAAGATCAAAACAATGAATTGGGCCACACTCAAAAGCAGTGCTCTATGTCTAGCAACTCCTTCCTACAAATAAATAATTTTGTCCACGTGAGATGAAGTGAGCTCAACACACGTACACCCAATACTACAACAGAGAGAGAGAGAGAGATGGACATGGAAAAGAAAGCCTACAGAGCCCATGTGTTGGCTCTTCCTTTTCCAGGCCAAGGTCACATAAACCCAATGCTCCAATTCTCCAAGCGCTTAGCTTCTAAAGGGCTCAAAGCCACTCTAGCCACCACCCTCTTCATCTCCAAGTCCAACCAGCCCGAGCCCAGCTCAGTCCAATTCGACACCATATCGGACGGCTGCGATGATGGCGGTTTCAATCAAGCGGATAGTATCCAATCCTATCTCGCCCAGTTAGAATCCATCGGCTCAAAGACCCTAGCCGAGCTCATCATGAAGCATCAAAGCTCCGGACACCCTATTGATTGCATAATTTACGACGCGTTATTGCCTTGGGCTTTGGATGTAGCCAAGCAGTTTGGCTTAGTTGGAGCCGCTTTCTTCACTCAAACATGCGCTGTCAATTACATATACTACTGCGCGCATCATGGGCTGTTGGAGCAACCAAACTCAATTCCTGGATTGCCAGTGCTCCACCTTTCGGATATGCCATCATTCATTTGTGACCCGGGTTTTTATCCGGCTTACTTTGAGCTCAAATTGAAGCAGTTCTCTAATATAGACAAAGCTGACTGGATACTTGTCAACACATTCTACAAGCTGGAGGATGAGGTTGGTGATTATTCTATTCATTATCATGTTTTTTTTCTTTCAATATGTAACATTACTTGAAAGTATCACTTGGCCAAGTCACTAATTAATGATTTGTTAGTCTAATAGTACCGGTAGGAGCTAAATCATTGGGGCTAGCCTAGTGATGAGGGAGGGCTTGGTAAAGGGTAGGAGTAGGATAGGTTAAGGGTCCAAACCCTTCCAATTGTGCCCCATCAAAAAAAAAAATACTAGTAGGATCTGAAAGAGTTGGTCAAGATGCTGCAGAGATATTAACAACAAAGATTAAATCATAAAACACAAGAATATGTGTGGTTTGGCTCATTATTGACAATTGGGCAAAAAATTCAACGTTTCTACAACAAATTAATGATGGGTGTTTTCTTATAGGTAGTTGATTCAATCTCAAAAGTTTGTCCATTACTCCATAAATGCTGTGGGGTTTCGGTTTGAATTTTGATGTGCACATATGTTTATCCAACAAATTAATGATGTGTGTTTTCTTGCAGGTAGTGGATTCAATGTCAAAAGTTTGTCCATTACTGACAATTGGGCCAACAATTCCATTTTTCTACTTAGACAACCGAGCTGAAAATGACAAGGATTACGGTTTCAATATGTTCACAGTGGATCCATCCACTTGCACCAATTGGCTTAACACTAAGCCCAGAGGGTCTGTTGTTTACGTATCCTTTGGTAGCATGGCCACCTTACGAGAAGAGCAAATGGAAGAACTTGCATGGGGATTGAAAGGAAGCAATTGCTACTTCTTATGGGTAGTTAGGGCTTCAGAAGAGGCAAAGCTCCCGAAAAAGTTTGTCGATGAGACGCGCGAGAAAGGCTTGTTGGTGAATTGGAGCCCCCAGTTGGAAGTGCTTGCGAGCGAGGCCGTCGGATCCTTTTTTACGCATTGTGGTTGGAATTCGACAATTGAGGCATTATGCTTGGGAGTGCCAATGGTAGGAATGCCGCAATGGTCGGACCAGACCACAAATGCAAAGTTCGTCGAGGATGTTTGGAGGGTGGGAGTCAGAGTTAAGGTTGATAAGGATGGGATTGTGAGAAGAGAAGTGATTGAGTCTTGCATAAGGGAAGTGATGGAAGGGGAGAGGGGGAAAGAAATGATGAAAAATGCCAAAAAATGGAGTGAGTTGGCTAAAGAGGCAGTTGGTGAAGGTGGGACTTCTGATAAGAACATTGATGAAATTGTATCTAAATTAATAAGGTTCTAGCATGTTTTTGGATGGTAGTGTGCCTATTAGTCTTCTTTGCTATTTCATCATCTACATTCAGTCATGCTGATCGATGATTGTGTGATTTTTTTGTTTCCTCATCTTACCCATAGCCAGGGGAAGAAAAAGATCATAGTATTGTTGTTGAAGTTGAATAAAAACATAATAAAATAAAGGTTTCTTATAATTAGTATATCCTTTTTCATTTTTTGGCTAAAATGATCAGAACTTCATTCATTAAATAATCATAAGAAACATAAAGGAATATTGGGAAGGACTATTAAACAAACAAAAAACCTAAGCCTAGCTAAAATCACAAGATTATGGGCCTCCCCAACATCAGATTATATAATTAGTATATCTGTACATGAGTATGGGCCCAGGTATTGCCACCCCTCAATTTTATTAGTGCCCCCACTTATTTTAGTTTTTTAAAGATTTTATGCAAAATATTAAAGGTTTTTATGGAAATTGGTCGCTTTGTCTATTAAAAAACATCATTTTGAACAAATTTGCAGGAAAAAGTTTTTTTAAAACCTATCGTTTAAATAGACTTTTTGGCATATATAATCTCTATTTCATTTTTTGTTAAAAAGTCTATTTAAACGATATATTTTGAAAAAACTTTATTCTAAAAAGTTATTCAAAATGATGTTTTCTAGTGGATCATGTGATTGATTTTATAAAACTTTTTGTATTTTTCATAAAATCTTAAAAAACCAAAATAAATAGGGGCTTTTGATAAAATTGAGGGGCGGCAATAGCCGGACCCACATGAGTATATCTATATTCAAACTTAAGCCCAATTTTGATATGGATAAACAATCAATATGGGCTCAATTGATTAGACTGGCCCTGATCCATATTCAATTGGACTGCTGATGGGCTTCAATTACTAGCGACTTCCATTTGAAAAAAGAAAAAAAATAAATAAAAAGAGGCCTCTATTGGCACCCAATGCTAGCTTTTTATCCTCCTATTTATTTTACATTTTAAGATTTTATGAAAAATATGAAAAGTTTTTATAAAAATTGAAATGATCACACAATCTACTAGAAAATATCATTATGAATAACTTTGTGGAATAAATTTTTTAAAAATATATTGTTTAAGTGAACCTTTTAACTATTTATGAAACAGACACTACATAAATGGTCAAAAAATCTATTTAAGCAACAAATTATGGAAAAACTTTCATCACAAAGTTGTTCAAAATAATGTTTTCTAATAGACAATACGACTGCTTTCTATGAAAACCTTTTATATTTTTTGTAAAACCTTAAAGTGTAAAATAAGCAATGGATGAAAAGCAAGTCGATCTTGGGGTGCCAATAGAAGCCCCCAAAATGAAAAAAAGAAGACGGTAGAGCACAAATGACAAAAATCCACCAAAAGCTCTTGTGATTTAGTGTTGGTACTAAGGTGGGTGAGGGTTTTGGAAATTATATGTATAGGAATCAATTCCTCTCCAATATAACAAAAAAAAAAACTAAAATTGACAAATCCCTCAAAACTAGTCCTTCTAATATTACGATCAAGCTTTGAACATTTGACCTCTTCCTCGTAAGGGGTGGAAAGATTAACAAAAAGTCTACAAGTTTACAATACCTAAGCCACTAGTTAACTTTCTTGGCATAACTTATTTCGATGTCTCCATGTCTTTGCCGCATATCTTTTTAGTTTTTACAATGACATGCTTTGAGAAGATGCTTGTCCATGCGTTAAGGACACGTTCGCGACTAACAATTTTCAAGTCCGACAATAGTCGACATATGAGATAGGCATTTATTAGATAACCCATTTGATCCACCCATTCTTTTTACTGGATGATATATTAATGTAATGATTATAATTGATAAAGAAGAAATTAAATTAACCTTTTTTTTTTTTTTTTTTTCTTTTTGAGTAAATACCACATTATCCAATGCATAAATTTAATGATGTGACATCCCTCATTTATTGATTTACTAGTATAACGCTGCGAGTGAAGTAAAATGTGGAGGACTTTTCTTTGTTTCTTTTTAAAAATAATTATTCTTGTTGGAAGAAGAAATTGTGACTTAGGCAATTCTTTTGAGATTATGATGAAGTTTAGGCAATCAAATAAATGTTTTGCAAGCAAAAGTTTTAAAATGAGACAATAATTGGGCCCGTCTATGACGAGAAAACTTTTAGTTTGGGATCCCGAACTAGAGTTCCCTTTGGGTTCCTTTTTAAAGACGTTGGATCGGGATCAAGTAGATTAGTGATTTAAATAATTCTAATTTGACAATTTAAAATAGAAGTCTGGATGGAATTCTCGTTCCGAATTGGAAGATGACTGGTCTCTAAGAAACATGAAGAAAATAAAGTGTACCTTCACATAAATTTTGACCATATTTCCAGACTTGGATTTAGTGCTGAGTTTGAAAAACTAAGCACGGTGCTGAGTTCATCTTAACGGTCCATCTCGGTTTTGGACAGTTGACATTGAAAGATGAAAAAGTTACTCTTAAAGGGCATTTTGGTAACTTTCTTATTTTTCAATCTCAACCGTCCAAAACCAAGATAAACGATTGAAATAAACTCGGCACCGTGCTGAGTTTAACTGAATCCTCTTCCCATATTTCCACCCTCTTTTATTTTTACTAAAATAAAAAGTGGTAGTAGTGGTTGAATTTGGGGCAGGGAACCACAAGTGGGGTATGAGTTGGACGGTTTGAAAGCCATAGGCCCACTCATGCATTGAGTCACGGACTCACATGGAATCCCAAACGTGTTTTAACTTTTAAACGTGCCTCCTCCATTTATTTGAAATAATTCCGATCCAATTATTTGAAATTGGTGAGAATTTTTTCGAAGTAATTATAAACTCTAATGACTAAATATTTTTCTTGAAGTTTCCAAAAAGATCAACCATTTTCTAATTTGTCTACCTCTAAAAGCACACTTATTTCCGATTTTGTTTGTTGAGAAACGATTGGTGAAGGTGGGACTTCTGATAAGAACATTGATGAAATTATATCTAAATTAATAAGGTTGTAGCATGTTTTTGGATGGTAGTGTGCCTATGCTATTTCATCATCTACATTCGGTCATGCCAATGGGTGATTGTGTGACTTTTTCCTGACTTTATTAATGAAACCTAGAACCCCAATTGATTGACCCAAATCTTACACCAGAAATATATAAATGCCCAAAATTCTAATATAAAGGGCAATACCAAAAATAGGGGTAAAAAAAAACTCTCGTTGGGTACACAAACGTGCAATCTTTTAAGTTTTTTTTTTTTTGCTTTTTTTGCCAAGCAACGAGATGTCCGAATTATCAAAGCCTGACTAATCCCCGTTTCCCAAGCAAGGCCACCGTTTCATGAGGTCGTTTAATGTCTATGCTAATAACCCTGACTGATGACTGGCCAAAAGAGATTAACTGGTTTTAAACCTGGCATTCTTGTAAGTTGAAACACAAGATTAAGGACTAATCGATATCCAATTGAATTTTAAATGTTACATTTTTCATGCTTTACGATATGAGAAAGCAAAGCCAGCAAAAAATCAGTCAACTCCTAAAACAACTATTTGGCTCAGTGTCCCCCTTGTCCGGCTGCCCGCACTACTATGCTACAACTTTGGCAACTATTTGGCTTAGTCGAGGTGATGTGGAAACCATATCCACGTAAAACATGATGATGTGCTTGGCCAGGACTCAGGATGGGACTTGAGAGCGCTTTCAATTGTAAGAGAGTAACAATTTCTCAAATGTAATAGATTTTCTCAATTAGGGTAATGTTTAATAAATATTTTGAAAGTACTCTTTTTGCTTTTAAGAGCAACTCCAAGTCTCCAACGATGAGGTATATGTATTTTTAGCTCAAAGCATCAAAACTGCCCTCTCCAACGGAGGATGTAAAACATGAGGTAAAATAATTTAGAGCTAAACTGCAAGCCAAATTTGGCTTATAGATTATCTCAAGCTATTTTTTTCATGGTCACATAAAAGCGGTTGATTGTACAAGCTTTCCCTCGCAAATCAGTTGACCAACTCAACATTAATCCAGAATTAGATGAACAATACACCACAAAAAAAAAAAAAAAATTTTATGAAAGAAAAATTGTTTTTATGAGGGACAAGGGAAGGAGGGAACAATATACGATTCTGAAAAATAAAAAATAAATTTCAAGAACTTTGGATCTTGAACTCATTGTCGATGATCCAGAAGATGGAAACCACCAAGTTATCTTCCTTCGCCTGTTGTCTCGTCTCCCGGCTTCGGCTGCTGGGAGAGTGGTTTTGGCTGAGAAAATGCTGCTGTAGAAGAGGTGGGTTTCGGTTTGGGTTGATTGCAGTAAGAAAGAGGGGGATTCGTGACTTCGTGAGGATGGGGTGGGGTTTGGGGCTTTGGGCTGATTGGAGAGATAGAGAGACAAGAGGAGAGAGAGAGGTGATTGGGGAAAATTCCACTTTGTTTAGTGTTTCCGAAACTAATACTCTGTACCAAACAAACCGTCAAAACTTCTACAAAATGACTGTCAAATTCCTTGAAGTAATACCAAACAAAGGGTTTTGACTGTGAACTTGCTAAAAAATGACTATCAAATTCCATTGTTTCGTCTTAGTTTGGAAAACACTCACCAAAGTGAAATTTTCCTCACGTGTTCTCGTTGAGAGTAAGACTTCAATGTAACTGTGATATGAGCACATGGTATCAAGATTCACAAGTCAATTGGAGTGAAGCATGGGCTCGTCAGGGCAAAGTATGAATTGTAAATAAACTGAGCCTCTCATTAATGTCTTGCGAGAAAGCTTAATAAAGACTCGGTTCAAATTTGGCTAACAAACTTATTAAGAACTCAATAAAGAACTTGTTAAGGACTCAAAATGAGGCTTGTTAATGAGTTTATTAGTGGGCTTGTTTAATAAAATAAATCAACTATCATTAAATAATTAAATAAAACTAAGACGGGTTATTGGTTCAATTATAAATGCAAAACCACTTTAACAAGCTCAAGACAAGATTAAAAACGAGTCAAACCAAGTTGTTAGCGAGTTCAAGACAAGCTTAAAATTGAGCCCAAAATGAGTTTGAGTTTCAGCTCGAACTTCTCTATGTTCTCCTCAGCCAAGTTCGATCACAATAGTTTAGGCTTATTAAAAGTTCAGTTTGATAGTAAACTTTAACAAACCAAACTTGAACACAATAGTTTAGACTCATTACAAGTTTGCCTTGATAGTAAACAAACAAGCTTTTAAATAACCAAGCTTGAACATTCTAAAACTCATGCTTGGCTCGACTCAACCTTTTTAAAGTCCTAGGCCAAAGAGATCGCCGGGTTGGGTTGGGTTGGGTTGGGTTGGGTTGGATTGGATTGATTACAAAGAGAGATGTTGGCTATTTTTTGGGTTTATCATGATGGTTCTAGATTTTTCCATCTATTGAAGGTTTCCCACCTCTTTCCTTTTCTTCAACCTATATCTTGAAAACTAAAAATTGGGCATCACAATGAGTTATGACTTATGATATATAGTCAACCAAATTCCCCTTTTTTTTTGGCTTCCTCATACATTGCTTAAGAAATTGTGTCTTTTTTTTTTTTTTTTGATAATTATTATTATACTTTGCATTGTGCTCAAATATTGGGTTTTTTTCGTCCATTTGTTGGAAAGAGGATAGGAACGAATGGTGATTGGAAAGAAGTAAAAGTGGATGAACTAAAAAATAGTTTTTGCTGCAATTCTAATACTTGAGCTATTTTCACTGAAGCGAGCCATTTAAACACTATAAATGAACTTAAAATGGCTTTAACTCGCCTAAATAGCTCACTACCATTGGAGATACTTTAACACCTATAAATAAACTAAAGTACCTTTAAATGGTGCCTCGACGAGTAACTCCTATCCCTTCCTCAACATATAAAAATTAAAATTAAAAGAAGTATTTTACAACACTATACTTTCTCTCTAGAGAAAAAACAAAGGCACACTCCAACCCCCCCCCCCCACTACACCCCCCCCCCCCCCGGCCAAAAAAAAAAAAAGAAAAGAGAGAGAGATAGTACAAGAAAGGAGTACTCTTACTTTTAAAATCAGACTTTTGTCACTTTGGAAGTGCTTTTCTTGTTTTTAGAAGCAATTTTTTTTTTCCTCTAGCTTTGATATTGTAAGTTTATGGTGAATACATTTCTCAAGAAGGGATTTCATAATTAAAAAAAAATTAACTGAATGTAATAAATTTAGATTTTATCCAATTTGTGTACTTGAATAAGAGTAATAGAAAATCTATTATTGAAGAAATATGGACACATACCACAAACCTCTTGCAGGGATGGTGTTTTACCATCGGTATGAACGCAATGTTTGGGTTCAGCCTTGGACCTCTCTTCGGTTAAAAGACCACTTAGGGAATACCATAGACTGAAATTCGATCATTTGGAAACTTGCCATTGCAATAACCAATAACCACATACTCTCTCTGTCCCACGAAGAAGATAGGCATTCTTTCTTTTTCTAACGGCCCCAAAATGTTTGCCAGTTTGAAAAGTCAAATTATAATTTTTTTCAACTTTTCCATTTTATCCTTTATAATACCAATAATTACTTTGAATACATAACCAATTCATTGACGGTAAAGAATAGTCCTCTTGGAAAGAAAAAGTTAAATGAATGACAAATCAATTCATTAATTGATTTTCTTAATCTACGTGCACTTTCAAATAAGCCTATCTTTGTGGGATGGATTGAACATAAAAGAAAGATTTTCATCAATATTAATACTAATTTACATATAATGGTAATTTTACCTTTTATTCAAAACCCAAAAAATGCATACAAATCCAAAATATGCCAGCAGTCAATGCTATTAAACCAGTGCTAGCTATGACCTCTGTCTCTGTCTCTACTTGTTTTCCTTGGTTCCCCTCACCCCCACATCCACATACACCAGGAGAACTTATAATTAAAAAAAAATGTAGAAACACAACTATGTTAAGGATCTTGTGGATTCGAATATAGGATACACTCATGAAGGTATTATTTCTCAGATATGAATAAAATCCTGTCTTTAAAAGTTTGAGGACTTTGCAAGAAGTCTGGTGATGAGCTTCTGTAGTAGCCCAATAATCCCTAAATCCTGCAGTCAAGTAAATCTCCATATTATATTATAGACATAGTAGATAGGAATTGCCATTCTTATTCTGAAAATTGTGTGGGCCTGGAAATGCAATGTATTTACAGAACTTTTCTGAGAACTGCATCAACCATGCGAAGGCAGCACTGGACAAACGGATATTTCAAACTACAGCTTGGTTGTCCTCAACTAGCAGCATAACCAGAAAATGAGAATACATAATACAATAACGTTCCTAGTTTCTAGTTAGTTGAAGACAATGTCCTCCTCTTTAACCGTATGGTCCATATGTTCCTACTACTATTCTCCACGGAATCCATCACCTCTCCATCATCAAGTACCTTTGCTTCCCTCGGCTCATCAACTACATGCCCCATAAATAACGGGTTAACAAATCCCCTTGAGCTCGATGATGGTCTTGATGGAGTACCCAGATAGTCTTCTTCACAAGTACCACCATCACTAGAACTCCCGACTTCAATTGGTTCCTTTGCCTTTGCCTTAGATGCTGACTCCTTATCTTCATAAAGGTTTTGTTCAGCCTCTCCTTTGTGGCTGCTTTCTCCCGAAGAAGCATCGCTTAGTGTGTGGAAGACAGTTACACTTTCTTTTTTCGCACTTTGAAAAGAGTAGCTCTTTGTTTTCCCATCATATAATGGAAGGAGAGAGTTTGACTGAGAGCCAGCTCCATCCCTGCCCAAACTATAAGTTGTTGAGAGTTTCCTCTCTATGCCTTCCCTTTCTTGTACCAAATCACTCAATTTTTCGAGCACTTCATTGTTCACTGCTTCCTCTGCAGCTTTTTGCCCAAGTTCTGTAATTGTCCTATAGAATGTTTTGTTTTTAAGTTGGAGTGACCGCTGAGAGACAAAAAAGGTAAGAAATGTACCCAAAGCACTGAGGGTAAAATAATATTTTCAAGGTCTCATTTGGATCTTATAAAAGTCATTTCCCAAGAGGAAAATTTGTGTTTCAACTTTCAAGTTGTTAGGTGGCTGACTCATTAAATAAGATGACCTTAAGTCCAAGAGATTGGCGGCATAGAACTTTTTTCCATTGGCTGCACTTTTGAAATATCTCAAGTTAAATATATAAAATAGTAGTTTTCACATACAAAACCAACAAATTGTTTCCGTTATTTCTTTTTTCTTTTCTTTTCTTTTCTTTTCTCTCCCGTTTTAAAAAAGTACATTCATGATGCATCACCTAATGGGATATAATTTCCATAAAACCAAATGCAAGGGATTATATGAATTACTCGCTTTTCTAGGAAATTTCCAAGGTCTCGTCCTTGAAGCTTCTTTTTCCTCCAAAATATACAACACAATCTTACAAGTCCGGCTAGTACTACCAAGACTACAGATTCAAATAACAGGAACAACAATATTGCCCTTTCATTACCTGGAAAAGTAGTAATGGCGGTTTATGACAGTTCATGCATTATCTTTGCAGTTTAAACAAAGTTCGTTTATGACAGTTCATGCATTATCTTTGCAATTTAAACAAAGTTGCAACTGACCTGTGTAAATAGCAAGACGCTTAAGCCTTGTTTGGGAGCAGCTAGAAGCAAGCCTCTGACCTGGAAACAAATAAATAATTAGAACGCAATCTGCATTATGAAGCAATAGCAATTATTAGAGTAGTTACGAGGATCATACGTGTAGTATGGCATGGAAGTGGGTTGCCAATCCCTGCATCATATCAAAGACTTTGAATTATTTTCAATCATAATAGAGCTGTAGATAAAGAACTATCGACATATGATCTACTATTTTCTGAGAAGCTTTAAAAAAGAATAAGCATTCCAAAATTCCTAAAATTTTACAATACATGATCCTAGAGAACAAACTTCAGTTTCATCCCAGCATCTACTAATGGTCCAATACAAAATTAGCACCTCTAAACTGTCCACTTTAAGTCAATATGGGTAGTCAATGGTAAAATTTCTTATAAATGAGTATGCAAAACTCTAAACCTTTTCTGTCCAGGTGGGTCATGAAGAAAGATTGGGACCCAATGTTATGTCTATAGTTAAAATATTAGAATTTGATAAGATAAATTTGCACTATCAAGTTACAACATTTCCTTGTACCCAAAAAGGAAAAAAATACACCATTTCCTTAATTAAAGGCTTAAAAACTTCCATGAAATGTATTCATATCAAATGATCCAAAGTGATCCCCTAAAGATAATTTTTGGCATCTACTACCTCCAAAGAAGGAAGCATAACTGGTGGATCCTGCACCATTGAAAATTCACCACATGTCCAGTAAAGGTTGATATGTACCGATGCTTGACGTTTAAGGCTTGTATACAAATGGATCCCTCTTAACTATACCACATAAAACTGGTTGATAAATTAATAAGAAACACATCATGACGGGATTGGAGTGAAAAGAAGCTAATTTACTCTAGCTAAGTTTATGATATTTTACAAAGATAATCCATAATAATTTCACCAAAACAGGCAAAACCTAATCTTTGTGACTGTACACACTTTTCAGGCCACAAAAGTTGTACAATATTAAAACAATAACTTTTTATAAGTAGATATGCTTTATGAGAGTATCTCGCTAGAAGCAGCAACAAAAGCAAGAAGAATCCTCTCATCCAGTACAAAATGGTGCAGATCAGTCCCAGATAATAAGGATGAAAACTGACCTGATACAGAACCACTGAAATGGTCAAAGCATATAAATCAATTAAAACATGGTACATGGATTTAAGGGAAAAGATAGATGATGAAGATTAATGTCCAATCAAAGATTGCATAAGACTGGACTTACCGAGATAGCTGTCAGACTAATAGATTGACCCAGTTGCTGGAACCAACATGTTAAAGACTACGTTTCGAGGTTTCATTGCAGAGACATAAGTGTAATCACCAATTGTGCGGCCAGTCTTTCCCTCCATATCTGTCTGAGAGATATGAACTCCATACCCAGAGCAATCAAGAAGTGGACTAACTTGAATCACAGAATTTAGTATTGCTGCTTTAGGGAATTTTGTTAGAACCCCAGTTGGTGAAAACGAGTACAGGAACCCATCCAATGAACCAATAGATATCCACCCTGTTATGTTGTTGAAATAACAGAAAACCAAGTCAGTCCATTGTGACAAAATTCTCATACTTTTGGTGAAGGTCCCAAAAGTAACTGTCACCTTTTAGTGTAGCATAAATAACCCAAATTTCCTATGCAAAAGTTAATGATCCAAATGTTAATCATAGCATCGAGAACATTATTAATCATTCACAAATTATTCTCTTTTTTTTTTTTTTTGGGTAGAATATTCTGAATTATTCCATGATGACTCTGCTAATTTTAACTCCAACTGATCCCAAACAAGCACCACTTTTCACCCAGACAAATTCATTCTAAATTTTTTTTTTCTCCCAAACTGATTCATAAAATTCTAGTCAAATTTTATTCCGGCCAAAACTTTCTGATATTTCCCTTATCAGTTTTTCAAACATTACCCCCAATTCACTATGAGATGTCAACTTAAAAGAATCCATTCAACATTTATCATGTCTATTGATGGGTCTAAATTGACTCCATACCATTAGAATCAACAACTGGTGCACATTCTGTTGTACTTAATGGCCCAATACTTCTCTGCCACAGAACATTTCCAGTAGTAACATCTAGCGCCAACACGAGAGCCCTAAGTGGTACAGTGACATACAGATGACCATTGTTTCTGACAGTGATGGTGAATGTTTTGTCAAATGAACTAAAATCCTGGATCCATTTAAAGTAAGGACTACGAACTGACAATAAGTAGAGTTCTCCTTCAGTATTAGAGATCTTCAATGCCAAGAGAATTTTAATGGCTCTAGTCGAAACAATGCCATATTAAAGATTGTGGATATTTCCGAAGCAATATGAAAAGCAGCTGTTTTCATTGGTCGAAGAGAAAACACTTCGGAAAAATCACCCCCCTACAAAAATTAGTTATCATATTGATCATACTCCAATAAAACTCTAATTGGTTATAGACCCAATAATGTGGAGAAAAGAAAGTAAGGATATTAGGGATGAGCGGACCTTACATATACACTAGCCTCACATCGATCAATGACAGGGACTGAAGTAAAATAACACTCAGTAAGATTATTCTTACAACCTTGACGGTAGCCAGATTGATGAAACACAGGTCCAGCACTCCAGAGCAATTGTCCACGTAACATGTATGCAAAGAGTCCCCGATTTCTAACATTGATAAATACAGATGAGCCCAATGAACTTACTGAGAGCCCGATTATTTCAGCTGGTCCATCTTGACCTGGTTCTGGACTAAAGATAACTTCTGCAGCAGATTCAGAAGTTCCAATGTTTGAAAAATTAATTTTCAGTACTCTGTTTTCTGCAACCAAATATATCTGCCAATAGTTGGATTCATAAATCAACAACCACAAAAGGTTTAAACAAGAATAAAATAAATGACATTGTATAGGCAATCAAGATATATGAGTATAGAGGTAGTTTATGCATGATAGATGTTCCTGCTTTGAAAAAGTTTTGCAGCAGATACTAAACCTTAACAACCAATGTTAGAACATGCACTACACCATTAAATAAGTAAAACCAGAATGCATGCTAGATATAATGGCATATATATGCATCTTGCAAATTATAATGGCATATGTATACATCTCCAGCATGTCATGTTCAAGGAGCTCTACTACTTTGAGACAAAAGTTTATCTCATTATGTAACATTCTTATTGTAGTATAAGCAAACAAGTATGTGAAACCAAAAATCTAAAAAGGGCCTATGAGAGGGGAATAAAGTTCTAAACATGTGCAGCCGAGGATGTTGGATTATTCACATGGTCATCATGCCAGACTTCTCAATTATACGAGGTCAGCTGCGTGAATCATATTTTATCTTTGCACTTTAACAAACCATAGCTTCTATTAAGTCATAAAATCTGGCCACTTTCATTTGTTTACATTTTTCACTCGTCTGCATGTAAGTCTTGTAGTTTCCAACCTGTTCCAAGGCTTTTATGAAAAATGCAGATTTGGGACTAATGAAAATTAAATGGGAGATAAAACAAGCACACAACAGACACAAAAAATTCACGTGGTCCTACTTATAGTACGTTTACAGGTGGACTCAACAGTCTCTCACACCCAAACCTCCATACACTCAGAAGCCACAAGTGCACTCACTCTGTACATTGAGATGTACTCTCATTCACGTACAAAGCTCTCTCACTCCTTTATTCTCTCTCTGTGGATCTTCCCCATTCATATCAAAATGAAGCAATCATTCCCCTTTTATAATACAAAAGGAAATGAGATATAATATCATATCTATTATAATATCATATCCATGCGATAAATGCATGTCTCACAATAAATGCATATGCAGGAGAATCAAGTGGACTTTGTCCACTTCTATTTTACTTCATGCGTGAAAATCCACCCAGCAGCCCAATTTTCAACTTGTGTAAATGAAGTGCAACTTTTCTTCTGGTATATCTCGGCACATGCAAGTTTGTTTGCTTGCTGATCACACCAGCCACATTTTTAGTCAAAAAATGACAGCTCAGATGGAGCCAAAAAAGCAACAAAAACACTCGTTACTGCTACTGCTAATTGTGCATCCTTTCAGCGCATGAACTAGCTAAACCTTCTCAATTGGTTCCCCTTTATTTTATCACTTGTGAAGGCTATAGGTAGGTTCTCTCCTATCATTTCTAATTCTTTCCCTCCTATTTATTCACTTATCTGTCATAACATCCTCCACTCAGCTACTCTCAATTCCCAATTTTTTTTTTCTCAATTCTGTCTACTCCAGAAGAATGAATTCCAATTAATAAAAGAAGCAAAAAAACAAAAACAAAAATAAAAATAAATATAAAAATGGCCAAGTAGTCACTTGCCATTAATAAGTTTCAACACTTGTTTATCTCCAACAAAAAAGAAAAGAAAAGGAAAAAACATATATATATATATATATATACACAGCAGCCACAATGTGATATCGCACTTATTTACAAGGTGAATGTCCCAGTCTATTGGTTGATTCTCTCTAGAAGTACAATAATCCATGTAATTCTAATGCAATCTGGATATTTCAATTGCTGCAACATCTGATCAGGTTTTCCAGGACCTCTTTTCAGATATCTGCTAATCTGAGACAAAGTTTTCTAAATATAGTTGAAGCATCTATGTGTGGCATCTGCTGGATGCGTAAAACAGGGAGTAGGCAGATAGCTCTGCAGATGCATTTTCTATAGCAAATGAAAGCAATATGCACCTTAGCAGACAATCTTGAGTAATTCAAGATTAGTTCCTCGTACAGTAAAATTTTTATGTTCAAAATCCCAAAAATTTCAGTAATTTTATGTAGCCCAAGATTCATATATAATTTTGATACTTGAGCAACAAATAATAATGATGATGATAATTAATCAAGTCAAATCTCTTACCTTTCCTCTCCCGCCATGTGTTGGAGCTATACTGGCATTGCATGTATAATTTAGGGGTGTAGACCACAGAATGGAACCATTACTATCAAATGCCAATAAATACCTTTCAGAACAAGTATATATCCTCCCATCTTCTCCAATTAAAGGTTTAGAAAGCCTATAAGCAGTACTTCTAAGAGGCTCCTCAGCTGAAACAAAATTGGTTAAATTATAGAAAAACCTTCCTCTACATTATGTAAATGTCTTTATCAGCAATGATGAGTTCAGACAAAAGTCCTTCACCGTAAGAATAAAACACTAAATGAGAACACATTCGAAAAAAAAAAATTCATTTGTGCTTAATACGCAATTGATTGATACAATGGATTTGCAGAAAACAACCTAGAGGGGGTGAATAGGTTTTATCCTTCTTTCTGCTCAGTTAGAAAAAGAAAAGGCCGAATTTCTACCACAACCATCAGAGATTTAAGCATATCAATCAACAGTTAAACCAATTCCCAAATATGGAGTCAATACCAATATAACAATGACCAACTAGGATCCGTCATGCAGTACACATTATATCTAGGCTGTTGTATTGATATGATTAGACAGTCGATTACACACATATATATCTAACACGTGAAAATATGTGGAAAATCCAATTGGATAAAAAAACCACAGGACGATGAATGCACTATGGAAAAGACTTACAAGACTCGAATGAAAACACCCATACACACTTAAGACTTTAAGAAGGTTGGCTGATGTCGACGTCAATCTCATCAAGTAAATTGCAGATGTATCCCTAAGTTGCAGCCCGTGATCTCCTACGGCTTCAAAAGCGCACTCAATCCAAACACAAACACTCACAAGTTTAACTATTTTTGAGACAAAGGTATGTAGTATATATTTTAAAGGCCATCACAATATAATCAACTAGGTAGTACCGTAGTATCGGTCTTCCTTTTCTAAATTATCCAATTTGTTTTCCTTTTCTTTTCCAAAGTTTTCTCGGAATCCAAACAGAACCATAAGACACACATCTGGAAAAAAGAAATTGATCAAGTGTACACATAGAAAGAGTACCTGAAAATAAGCGTGGATCACCAGCGTATTTCTTAAATTCCGTCGACTGAGGAATGGCGAAGGCTGATCGGACGAGCAGGAGGAAGAAGAAAAGGCACTGGATCGGCATCGCAGAGAGTGAATTTCGAAGTGCTGAGACATGTTGAATGGTTTCTAGGGTTTCTCTTGTACAGTTCTTAGTTTGAACTTTGAAACACAACGGTTCCTTAACCGCTCGGTTTATGGCGGGAATAAGACCGCTCGGAATTACATACAACGGTTGAGAAGGAAAATGTATACACTATACAACGGTTGAGAAAGAAAAGGTTGAAATTACTGGTTCCATGACTTCCATCCCTCCCTGTGTCACAGGGCCAAGTTTTCACCACTAATTTTTAGCCTTTGTGCGGCACTAAGTCCCTCTACTTAGTCAACCTACTCAATTGAAAAGCATAGATGGTATAAGCAATAGCCAAGCACAGCAAAGTTTTTCAGGCAAATGCTCAACCTTTATTCTTAACTCAAGAATACAAAGATCCTGACCTTAACATACACCATTACAGCAATCCAAAAACGTGCTCTGGTGTATGCCATGGCAATATAATTTATACAGGAGCATTGGTGGTTACAGCCCAACCACATAAGGGCTTGCTGATGACAACCCCATCAGCCTAGGGAAATAGAACCAATGAACGAATGCCACTCATGCATGGCAGTTTTTGCCCAACTGCCTATGCTGATCTGGAATGTCCAAGCCTTGCCAATTGCCCATCCTGATATCTGAAGCATCAGCCAATCAAGGAGGGATGTCTGATTATCCAACCATAACTGCCAACAAAAACTCTTTGTCTGGCCCCTTGTCCAAGGATGCTTGCAGCATCAGCAATAACCAACTGCATCATGTGCCTAGCCACACTCATGACTTGCTGCTGTGCGTGCATTGGCTACTTAGCCAATCCGCCTATGTTCTTACTTGGCCCGTGTTCCTGCTATGCCATGCTTCCGCATGTGCCATAGCCCTTGTGCCATCGAGTGTGCGAGATCAGCCCCGTGGCCAAGTCTCTTTTAATCCGTCATAGCAAGGTGTCGCCCAACTCCTTGCAAAGCCAACCATAGCCAACTGATGTTCGAGTCAAAGCCAACCGCTATGCTATGCCAGGGTCACGCATGGCCTAGGTGCTGCCCTATGGCCAAGCACCTAGCTTCAATCACCACCCTCCCTAAAGAGCTCTTAAGATGTTTGCTTGAGCGTTAGGGGTAGACATCAGATATGACGAAAAGGCATAATGGGTCTCATAATTAATTTCCTGCATTCAAAAATCATGAAACTCCACCAACACACTCGTGAGATCATAAAATAACATAGATAATTTTATAAACCCGAAATAACTTAATTTCCCAATTTTACCAAACTGCCACTGCCACTTGTTTGAACGCTGCCAGGCCAGCCTTGCCCAACCATGGCCACTTTGAGCCAACATACAAACTTACGGCAACACTTGGTTTCTAAGGCATGCCTCCCTTATGCCTTGGCCTTGGGTTGGCGTGGCTGCCCTCTGCCGCCACATTGCCAAGCCCTTGGCCTAGCCAAAAGCTAAGGGGCTAACATACCACCCCCACCAGAAGAGCCTGACGTCCTCGTCGGAATGGTTGCTAAGTACTCCTTCACCTGTTTCTCAAATTGCCACAATGTTGTATCCCTCTCCCAACTTGCTTTAGCAATTGGGACACCCTTCCAATGCACCAAATAATCTGTCCGCCTATTCTTCTTACTTTGCCCAAACGTTCGATGGCCCAAAATCTTTTCCACCTCCCGTTCAAACTCTTTTCTAATAGTAGGTGGGGCTCGAGTGCCTTGTACCCTTGCCTGATCTTGGTCTACAAAGAAAGGTTTCAGGAAATTTACATGGAAAGTAGGGTGTACTTTCAACCGTTCTGGTAACTTCAATCGATAAGGCACACTGCCAACTTTCTTGATCACCTCAAAGGGACCATCATATTTTGGCACTAGACCTCGATGAACCGTTTTGCTATTGATTTTCTTCCAAATCTGAGGCGTTAGTTTCAACAACACTTTATCCCTAATCTGGAATTCAATGGCCCTCCTCCCTCTATCAGCATACTTCCTCATTCGTCTGATAGCTTTTTCCAGACTGTCTTTTGCTTCCTCCATCAATTCTTGCTTGGAGCGAGCAAATCAATAAGTCGCTGGACAGCTTCCTCCTGTGCGCTGCTTAGCCACTTCATGTGGAATAAGCGGCTGCTGCCCAGTTGCTATTTCAAAAGGACTCATCCCTGTTAATAAACTCCCATGCAGATTATAACAAAATTGTGCAGAGTCTAAAAGATCTACCCAATTTTTCTGACTTGCAGTCACATAGTGCCTCAAATACTCTTCCCAACAGAGCATTAATCCGCTCAGTTTGACAGTCTGTTTGCGGATGGTTTGCTGTGGAGAACTTCAATTCTGATCCCATTAGCCCAAAAAGCACTGTCCAAAATCGTCCAGTGAACCGAGAATCCCGATCGCTTATGATATCTTCTGGCAACCCCCAGTACTTGACCACGTTCCGATAGAAAAGATTGGCTGCCTCCTCTGCAGGACATGCATGTGGTGTAGGGATGAAGATAGCATATTTGGAGAATCTATCCACCACAACCAGAATTGAGCGAAATCCTTGAACCTTGGGTAAACCCCCAATGAAGTCCATGGAAACGCTTTGCCACGGTTTATTTGGAATTGATAATGTCTGCAATAAACCTGCCTCCTTCTTTCTTTCAGTCTTGTCCAGTTAGCAAACAAGACATGTTCGAGCATAGCCTTCAATGTCTTCCTGCATCTTGGGCCAAAAATAAAATCTAGACAGCAAAGCATAAGTACATTCAATACCTGGGTGACTAGCCCATTGTGCATCATGAGTTTCTCGCAAGAGTTCTCTACGCAAACCACCACTGCTAGGAACATATAATTTCCCACCATGAGTATAAAGAAGGCCATCATCCACCCAGTATCGCCTTGTACCTCCATCTTTCACTTGCTGTTCGAGTTTATTGAATGTAGGATCATTCACATACTCCTGTTTGATCCTTTTTGGAAAATCAGTCTCTATGCGAGTTAAAACTGTAACAATCTCCTTAGCATGCTTGCGACTAAGGGCATTTGCCACTTGGTTATGCTTTCCAGACTTATGAACCCATACATAATCAAATTCAGCAAGGAACTCCTGCCATCGAGCTTGCTTTGGATTCAATTTCTTCTGAGTTTTGAAGTAGGTATTGGCCACATTATCTGTCACAATCACAAAGTGAGTGCCCAACAAGTAATGTTTCCATGTATGTAAATAATGGATGACTGCAGTCATCTCCTTCTCATGAGTGGTATAGCGTTGTTCTGACTCCTTTAGTTTCCGTCTCTCAAAAGCCACGGGGTGCCCTTTCTGGACCAACACCCCTCCCAGCGCCTTATCTGATGCATCTGTATGTACCTCAAATGGCAACTCAAAGTCTGGTAGTCACAAAATTGGTTCACTTGCTACTGTTTGTTTGAGTTTGTCAAACGCATCCTAACAGGCTGCAGTCCAAACCCACTTCCGGTCTTTCTTTAGTAAATCTGTCAAGGCAGCCACCTTCTTGGAGTAGCCTTGAATAAATCTGTGATTATAGTTGGCCAAACCCAGAAAACTTCTAAAATCCGACACATTCTTTGGTGGGAGCCAGTCAAGAATAGCCTTCACCTTCTTGGTATCCATCCTGACTTCACCCTTCCTTACCCAATGCCCTAAGAACATAATTTCGTTCTTAGCAAACTCACATTTTTCCATTTTAATATACAACTGGTATTGCCTTAATCGGTCCAGTACCTTTCTCAAATGACTGATATGTTCATCTATCCCCCTATTATAGATAACAATATCATCTAAATACACAACCACAAAACGATCGATATAATCATAAAACACATCATTCATTAGATTGTAGAAAGTAGCCGGGGCATTGGTCAACTCAAATGGCATTACAAGGAACTCATATGATCCATAACGAGTTACATAAGTAGTTTTCTCCTCATCCCCTTCTGCTATTCTAACCTGTCAGTACCCTGACCTGAGGTCCAGTTTAGTAAAAACAGAGGCCTTTGACAGTCTGTCGAACAAATCTGCCACCAGAAGAATTGGGTATTTGTTCTTCACAGTCACTTTATTCAAAGCCCGATAGTCCACACACATCCTCATGGATCCATCTTTTTTCTTCTGGAAGAGCACAGGGGCGCTGTATGGTGCCTTAGATGGCTGAATGAAACCAGACTCCAAGAGTTCCCCCAACTGTTTACGCAATTCAGCTAACTTTATAGGGGCCATCCTGTATAGAGCCTGTGCTGGGGGTCTAGACCCAGGGACTAATTTGATCTTGTGGTCAACAGCATGTCTAGGAAGGAGAGTTTTGGGAAGTTGTGGGGGAAGGACATTAGCATATTCCTTCAACAATCCAGCCACTGCATCTAGGATTTCCACTACTTTGTCAGCCTTGATTTCTACCAATGCTGCTAAGTAAGTCTGCTCTCCTTTCCTTAGACCTGTTTTCAATTACACGGCAGACAGCATTTCTACCTTGCATTTTCTTTTATCCTTCACTTTGTCTAAAGTCATAACTACAGGCACAAAGCAAGGTTGCTTCTTATCGCCAATCAGCAAGCCACCAAGATGGGGCATTAGTGCGACTTTAGCCTGTACAAAGAACTCATGGCCAAGAATAATATCAAAGTCATCTAATGGTACGACATTAGGCTACACTTACCCTGCCAATTACCAATCTCCATGTTAACATCCTGAGCCATCCCCTCAATCGGTTTGACCTCACTGTTTACAACTTTGATTCTGTTTGAGTTATTAACAATGTTCAAGCCTAAATTCACTGCCTCACGAACAACAACAAAGTTATGTGTGGCACTAGTGTCCACCATCACCATCACATCCTTCCCATTAACTTTCGCTTGAACATACATCAATCCTTTCTAAAAGGGCTTCTCAGATCGAATAGCATTGACTAGTTGAAGAGGGTTCAACCTCGATGGTCCATCAGAGTCTGAATCATCTGCTTGGCCACTTACAGCAATAAGGGCATTGAGTTTCTCCTTCTTTGGGCAGTCCCTGGCACGATGGGGTCCGTTACAGATAAAACAACCAGAGTTGTTGGAATTTCCCTTCTTGCTCTGTTGTCCCTCTGCAGTAGACTTGTTCTCACCACCCTTCTTCTTCTTCTTCTTGCCAGCCTTTGCTCTTAAGATCAGATTTATCCTTCTTGGATGAAGAAGAATTGATTTTGTAATTAACAAGGCAATCTACTGCAGCCATTGCAGAAGGAAGGTCACGAACTCCTTACCTCCTGAGTTCTGTCTGTGTCCAAACTTGTAACCCAGACATAAAATTAAACAATTTGTCCTCCTCGGACATATTCTTAATATCCAGCATCAAAGAACTTAACGCCTTGACATAACTCCGCACTGTGCCATCATGCTTCAATTTCTTCAATGCATCTCGAGCCATCTATAAAGTGTTGGTCGGGAGGAACTGATCCTTCAATTCCTTACTGAGGTTTCCCACGTTGTAATTTGAGAACGTGTCTCATCACCCATTTTGGTTCTCCACCAGAGCTTTGTATCCTCTGTCAGATACATGCTTGTAACAGTCACCATCTCTCCTTCTGGAATATGGGCATCCTTGAAATACTGCTCCATGTCCCATAAGAAATTCTCCAATTCTTTCGCACTGCGATCACCAGTGAAACATTTCGGTTCAGGAACTTTTACCTTCGAGGGGCCATCCCCACCACCAGTTCGAGGCTGTGCAACAACACGTTTGATCAGAACTAGATTGTCCTCGACACCTTGTAACCTTGCCTTCATGGCATCCGTCGCAAAACATATATCGGTAGCAAGTTCAGTGAACTTTGCCTCTACCGTACCAATATGTTCCGTGAAGGTCTGATTAAGGTTTGTTACTTCAATGGTAATTCGTTCCATCTGAATAGAGAGAGTGACATCAGGTTTTGCAGAAGGAACCCCTAGATAGTTTTCAATCCTATCAATACAATCCTTTGTCGACCCAACCATGATCGTCTAGAACCGCGCTCTGATACCAATTGTCATAGGGACAAATTTTCACCACGAATTTTTAGCCTTTGTGCGGCACTAAGTCCCTCTATTTAGTCAGCCTACTCAATTAAAAAGCATAGATAATGTAAGCAACAGCCAAACACAACAGAGTTTTTTAGGCAAATGCCCAACTTTATTCTTAACTCAAGAATGCAAGGATCCCGACCTTAGCATACACCATCACAGCAATCCAAAACGTGCTCTGGTGTATGCCATGGCAATAGAATTTATATAGGAACATTGGTGGTTACAGCCCAACCACCCAAGGGCTTGTTGATGACAACCCCATCAGCCTAGGGAAATAGAACCAATGAACGAATGCCACTCGTACATGGCAGTTTTTGCCCAACTGCTTATGCTAATCTGGAATGTCCAAGCCTAGCCAACTGCCCATCCTGATGTCTGAAGCATCAGCCAATCAAGGAGGGATGTCTGATCATCCAACCATAACTGCCAACAGAAATCTTTGTCTGGCTTGGCCCCTTATCCAAGGATGCCTGCAGCATCAGCAATAACCAACTGCATCATGTGCCTAGCCACGCCCATGAATTGCTGTTGTGCGTACATTGGCTGCTTAGCCAATCCGCATATGTTCTTACTTGGTCTGTGTTCTTGTTTTGCCATGCCTCTACATGTGCCATAGCCCTTGTGCCATCGAGTGTGGGAGATCAGCCCCATGGTCGAGTCTCTTTTAATCTGTCATAGCAAGGTGTCGCCCAACTCCTTGCAAAGCCAACCATAGCCAACTGATGTTTGAGTCAAAGCCAACCGCTGTGCTATGCCAAGGTCACGCATGGCCTAGGTGCTGCCCCATGGCTAGGCACCTACCTTCAATCACCCCCCCTCCCTAAAGAGCTCTTAAGACGTTTGCCTGAGCGTTAGGGGTAGATATCAGATATGACGAAAAGGCATAATAGGTCTCATAATTAATTTCCTGTATTCAAAAATCATGAAACTCCACCAACACACTCGTGAGATGATAAAATAACATAGATAATTTTATGAACTCGAAATAACTTAATTTCCCAATATTTACCAAACTGCCACTGCCACTTGTTTGAACGCTGCCAGGCCATAGCCTGGCCAACCTTGGCCAACCATGGCCATTTCGAGCCAACATACAAACTTGCTGCAACACTTGGTTTCTAAGGCATGCCTCCCTCATGCCTTGGCCTTGGGTTGGCGTGGCTGCCTTTTGCCGCCACATTGCTAAGCCCTTGGCCTAGCCAAAAGCTAAGGAGCTAACACCCTGGGACACTGCTTTTGGATGAAACTATAAAAAAACAAAACAACGCCTCTAAAGAAATTTTTTTTTAATTATTAATTATTGGGGGTATCCTAGGCTTCTTTCGTCAAGATTTCAAAATAAATTAATCTTTTAACACAAGTTGCAATAATTTCAAAGAGTTGAAACGAGAACCTGTGAGAATATACCTACGGCTTAACTACTCAATTAACCTCTTATGGGTGTCCTCCGAAGATTTCGATAAGGAAAAATATATAACAATGAAATTTCGAGAATAAATTACATATACTAATCGCTAGGGCATATGTGAAAGTCTTTAAAATATTGTATTTTTGGGTAGGGTTTCACATTGAGTTGTTTGCTCTGTGGAGGCTTAGTTATGAGAGGAAGCGAGGTTGAGAGCTTTATACCTAATCCTCGTTGGTATATAATAGATTTGAGGGTTGTCGCTACCCCAAAAAGGAGGACGGGATGTTCTCCCTTTCCTAACGTGTTTTTGGGACGACCCCCGGGGGCGTTATGTTTTTCGGGTGGGTGTGTTGAGTTTATTTCAAGGGCGCCTTGACCGTCCTAGGCATGTGAGTATATCTAGAATTATCAAGGCTATAGAGTCGCCACCAATCAGGGGTTTGAGGACGTGATTGGACATCCTATGGTTGATTAGAGAGTGGGGTCATCTGAGATTCCAAGAATAAGTCCATCCGAGGTCTTATCATCAAACGGGTCCATCTGAGGTTCGTTTAGAAATTGATTGACTCCTAGTGGTCTGTGAGACTAAAGATTGTGGGTAAGGGGGTTTGGTTACGAGTGGGGAAGGTGTGAGGCACCCCACATTGCCCGTTGGAATCCAACGGTTCCCGATCTCAACGATGTTTCTGATTAAAACCCCATTTGATATTGTTGATTTCCTATTGAAAATAATTTGACATAGAATACCCTTTTGAAGGGTGTTGAATCTGTTTGTTTTGAAAAGAGATCCTTAAAGGCAGTAGAGGAAAGTCTTTTTTGAAAGTGTTGGTTTTGAAAGAGTATGCCTTAAGGTTGTGAATGAAAATTGTTTCGAAAGGACCACAAATTCGCCTTCCTTCTCTTGGGTATCTTAGATCAATTTGATTAACTCTGCTGCATCCCTATCTTGTGGCAGTAAAATCAACCCTTTATGAAAGGATGGAAATGGAAATGATGTGAAACCATTTTTAAAGAATTAATATCAAGTGCAAACCTCTTTTGAGATCTAGAGAAAGCTCGAGACTTTTGAAGTCGAGAGGTGGATAAAAAAGGGATGCTTTTTGAAAGCTATTGAAATGGAGAGGAGGGCGTTCCCTTTTGAAGGGAAAGGATTGCCTTTTGAAGACAGGGGTTCCTTTTGAAGGAAGGAATGTATTTGATTGAGGAAAGAACACTTTTGAAGTGTAAAAGACTTTTGTTTAAACAAAGCTTTATGATTCTTAATCTCAATTGAAAAGAGATCCTACATAGAATGATGGTGTTTGTAAAATTGACTTGATTAAGATAATGGTTTTTTAGAAAGAAGGCACGCGTCTTTTAATGAAAAGAATTTGTTCAAGTCATTTTTGGAATGAACTCGTCAATTGAAAACAACATGCTTGTTAACAACTTGCTTGTTGGCAAGTGGTCCTTTGTGAGTCAAAAATATTTATTTGATAAAGATGGTAATGTTATCAAAAGTGATTTGAAGACAATGGTCTTATGCAGGTATGAATCTTTTAGCAAGGATTTAAGATGCAAAGAATCACTTTTAATTTTTAAAGACTCTTTGAAAAGGTATTTGGAGCTTTTAAAGCATAAAAATGATTAGGAGGAATTTAAATCCAATCATGGTGTGCACTTGGATTAATTGAATAAAATGCAACCCATTAAATCTCACGAGGGTTGAGATTTTACTACATGACATAGGGACACGCAAGAGTTTCTGGATTCAGGGTAAGGTGATTCATTCGAATCCGGTGGGTCAATTGATTAAGTCCATTTGATGGCGATAAGCTATTATGCTATGGATGAGTTTTTAAGCATTTGATGCTATAAACTTTTATCCATGGCATGATAGATTATCTCGAGGCATTAGTTGTATCTTATTCACATGGGAATAGAATTGAAATTATAAACATAGCATGAAACTTCAAGATAAGCGCATCGAAAATGTCAAAAGATGTATAAGCATAATCAACCTTGGCAAGGCTTGGAATTCATGAATGCGATGTTTATTGCTTTGAAAAGCATAAGTATATGTACATAAAAATGAAAAGGGTCAAGTGACCACAAAATGAAAAGTGCTCAAGTATTGGGGCAAAAGGTCGTAACGACTACAACCCGGAGGGTAGCGAAAAGCCCTAGCCTCTAAATAAAGCGGTAAATAAAGTGGTAAATAATTAGAATTTTTAGGGGCAAAAGAGTCGCAACGACCACAACCCGGAGGATTCAACCTCAGTAGTAAATATTTAGAATTTTTAGGGGCAAGAGTCGCAACGACCACAACCCGGAGGATTCAACCTCGAAATAAAAGAAAAAAGGAAACCTACTGCGCCTTATATCATGAGCGTGTAGGGGCCGTGGCTCAAGGAAACAAGAAGAGGTTAGTGTAAACAATATGCATGCACGCATGAACCTAACCTTGCCAAATTTGATTTTGTTTAAACATCCTCTCATCCTTTGGACATGCTTGAATGTCCATTTCATACATCATATATGCAAGCTCACATGCAATGAAAGAAAATAAAAATGGGTGCTAGCAACTGATTGGAAGGGTTTGCAAGCATTGGGTGGTTTAGAGTTTTCCCGCCTTTAACCCACCATACAAGGGTTGATCCCTCCACGACACGTGTTAGGAGACCCAGGTACGTACTCGAGCTAAGGTAGGGAGGGTGACAATCACATGTTAAGGCTATAAGAATAACGGTAAGCTTAATAGGAAATTTTAAACTAGAAAGCTTAGAAATAAAAGGGGAAGCTCACCTAGTGTAGGTGATTTCACCTTAGCTTTGACCAAGTTAGGCCTAAGTGCTTGAAATCCTCCTTTGAGAAGCTCCTTTGATGATTCCAAGTGTGTTTGGAAAGTGGTGGAGTGAAATAGGGAAGGAAAGTGGGGTAACAGGGACATTACCAGTCAGCCGAAGTGAAGTTGCCACTCCACAGATACGAAAGTGACAGTCCTTCTGTAGTAAAACTGCAGCAGAATTTGTGTCCCTCTTATGCTATCCAAATGGAACTTGGATGGTTCAAGCCTTGTATTTTCCTTCAAGAACAGCCCCCAAATATGTGTGAAAGGGTTCTTGAGAAGATGTGTGGTAGATTTCTTTTTGTGGTGGATGGAATTGGATTGGATTTTGGGTTGGATGGATTAGTGTTTAGGATGGTTTTCTTTTGATGGAATGATTAGTGTATGGATTAGTGTGAGGATGAAATGACTAAGGGCTTCCTAATTGTGTGTGGGAAAGATGGAATGAGGCTAAGGATTAGAGGTTTTGGGAATTGGCCCTTAATTCATAAAAATAGGGGCTATTTATAGGAAAATTTGGACTTTTAGGGGTAAAATGGACATTTGGAGGGACACTTTGGTCACATGGGATGTGGAGGGCATTTAAGCTTTGTTTGCTGAAGGAATTACCCCATTTGACGAGGGCAAGATGGTCCAAAAGTGGCAAAAGGGCAAACTGCCCATCCACGCTAGCATGGCAGGCGTGGCCCACGCTGGCCTGGCCAGCGTGGAAAACAGTCCCATCCAGGCAGTTGGATTTCGGTTGCAGGAGGTTGCAGGGATCTGCAAAGCCAAAAGCAAGATTTTTCCACGCTGGTTTGGCTAGCGTGGGCACACTTATCCCACATTTGTGATGATTTCTTATCATCACATGGGAACTTGTGTTTTTTGGGCAATATGCCCTTCTAGAAGCTATGGGGCCGCGTGTGGTGGGCCTAGGGTGGTGGTCCGCCCTACTGTGGGGCCGTACGATCATGTGATCGCGTTCGATCGATGATCGGGTGAAATCCGACTGTTGATCTTGAATGGGGATTGAAACTTTGGGTCCCCAAACTTGGTTCAGGACCAAAGAGTGGAGTGTGCACTCTCTTGGGTGGGATTAAATGCCCGGACGCGAGCATGATGCTCGTAGGGCTCTACAATTAGGGTTTTGTTGATCTTGAGCCGAATAAGGCCCGATCTTCGATCAAATGGTCCCGTATTGATCTTGAGCGGTTGAATTGAAGATCCAACGGTCGGTTTGACCATTGGATGCGAAATTGTGAGGAATTGAACCACCTAAAGTTGCATTAGGGGTTCGGTTTTGGGCGATTTGGGGATCGGAGGGCTCGTGCCTTCTGATTCCCAATCAAATGGTCCTAGACCGCTCTAGGGATGTTGAATTGAAGATCCTATGGCTGAATTGGCCATTGGATCAAAGATCGTTAGAGATTGAACCACCTAGTATCGATTTAGGGGTTCGATTTAGGGGAAATTGGGGATCGGAGGGCTCGTGCCTTTTGATTCCCAATCAAATTATCCTAGACCACTCTAGGGATGTTGAATTGAAGATCCTACGATTGAATTGGCCGTTGGATTAAAGATTTTTAGGAATTGAACCACCTAGTACCGATTTAGGGGTTCAATTTGGGGGAAAATAGGGATCGGAGGGCTCGTGCCTTCTGATTCCCAATCAAATGATCCTAAACCACTCTAGGGATGTTTAATGAAGATCTTACGGTTGAATTGGCTGTTGGATTAAAGATTATTGGAGATTGAACCACCTAGTATCGATTTAGGGGTTCAATTTGGGGGAAATTGGGGATCGGAGGGCTCGTGCCTTCTGATTCCCAATCAAATGATCCTAAACCGCTCTAGGGATGTTGAATTGAAGATCCTACGGTTGAATTGGCTGTTGGATCAAAGATTGTTGGAGATTGTACCACCTAGTACCGATTTAGGGGTTCAATTTGGGGGAAATTGGGATCGGAGGGCTCGTGCCTTCTGATTCCCAATCAAATGATCCTAGATTGCTCTAGGGATGTCGAATTAAAGATCCTACGGTTGAATTGGCCGTTGGATCAAAGATTATTGGAGATTGAACCACCTAGTATCGATTTAGGGGTTCAATTTGGGGGAAATTGGGGATTGGAGGGTTCGTGCTTTCTGATTCCCAATCAAATGATCCTAGACCGCTCTAGGGATGTTGAATTGTAGATCCTACGGTTGAATTGGCTGTTGGATCAAAGATTGTTAGAGATTAAACCACCTAGTCCGATTTAGGGGTTTAATTAGGGGGAAATTGGGGATCGGAGGGCTCGTGCCTTCTGATTCCCAATCAAATGATCCTAGACCGCTCTAGGGATGTTGAATTGAAGATCCAACGGTTGAATTGGCCGTTGGATCAAGGATTGTTGGAGATCGAACCACCTAGTGGTGATTTAGGGGTTCGATTCGGGGTTTTCGGGTATCGTGCTCGTTCCCGGCTCTTAGGCTTCGAAAATTGGAGGTCGAATTTGGGAGAAGCCTTGTCCTAGTGGGTAAGATGGGGTGAATAAAGTTAGGTGCGGAGCGTGTTCGACCTAATTGTACTGTTGATGGGTTAATCGATTTTGTCCAGAGGTGGCCGGGCAAAATTTGGGTGTTTACAGTTGCCCTCTTTGTTAGGTTCTCCTCGGGAGAACCCTGACAAAGACTGTATAACACGCTTTGCTGGGACGACGACGGATGATGTTTAGTGTGGCATTGCTTGGCGCGCCACAAGAAACCAAGGTATGCACTTGGTTTGACCAGGGGCAATTTGGTCATTTCTTTAGTTTAGGGTCTTTGTGGACACTTTCGTAGTTTTAGGGTCTTTGCGGAGCTAGGCCATGGATGAGTGGGCCTAGACGCGGCTTGGCGCGCCTTGAGGGGTCATGACAGACTCTTATAGGAAACGAGAGCAAAATTGGGATTTTTGGAGTTTCATTAAATGTCACGCTAGCGTGGCAGGCATGGATTCACGCCTACCAGATAGGCGTGAACAGTCATGATTCAAAGCTGAAGCGTTGCGCGGGTTGGGAAGCCATTGCACTGTATTTTCCAACTCTTTCTTGCATTTTCTCGTCTGCCAATCACTGGGAATTGCTTGGGATTGCTTCCAGACGACATTTGGGATCGGTGTTTGCGATTGGAAGGATTCTTTGAAGGATTTAATTAGAGTTTTTGGTGGTTTTCGCATCCGACTTCGGTAAGTCACAGTTTCGATTTTCTGCAATTTTATTTGGGATTCTAGCATGATTGTTTTGTGTTTTTGATTGGTTTTAGGCTTTGTGAAACCTGTTAAACATATGGGGGTATCTTGTGTTGGATTTTTCGACATGGGGGTAGTTTAGCAGTGGGTTTTCGTGGGTTTTTGAATGGGTTTTTGTGTGTTGTGCTTGCTGTGTCTTTGTTTCGTTTTAAGCAACATGTTCCCTGTGTTTATCAAACCTTGTGTGATGCCTAGGTCGTGTATGTGTGGGTTTGGATTTTGGGAAAATCTGAATGGGTGAAGTTCTTTGTTTGTTTTCTGATTTTTTTTTTTTTTTTTTTTTTTTTTGCAACTATGTATGTTCGTTTTTGCTTTTTGAAACAATGCTTGGGAACGTATGAATGGATTGCAGCCCTTCCCATGGGTCCTAGACACACATGGGCAGGTTTAAACCTTAGGGAATTCGTGACTGTAGTGAGGGAATGCAGGGTGCTTGTTAGTTTTTGTTGGATTTTGAGTAAAATGGATCTGGTTTGATGCGGTTTATGTTTGTTTGTTTTTTTTCTCGCGTGTATTGTTGTTGTTGTTGTTTTTTCTTTTTTTCATTGGGTTGTTTGGATGCCTTTTGGGCAGATTTTGGGATATAGGCAATGGGCATGGTGCATTGGGATTTTGATTTTTTTTTCAGCGAGGTTTGGCAGTGGCTTGGATTGCCAGTTGGTCTTAGGCCAGGTTTCGGCTTCGTATGGGCTTGCCTGAGTGTTTGGACAGGTTTAGGAAAGGTGGGGGAGGTCTAGGTGTGTGCCTAGGATGCGGATTTTAGGTTTGCTTTTGGTAAGAGGTTGCCCTTTGCCGGCTGTTTTGGTCACTTTCGACCTTTGGATGCCTTTTGATTGGCTTAGGCATTGCTTGAATGTTCTTAGACAGCTTTAAAATGCGGGGCAACTAGGTATATACCTAGGGTTAAATTTTGAACGAGTTTTGGGTTGGGACTACGATGTCTCGTCCATTTTTGTTGAGTTTCTTTGAAGTGTGTCTATTGTGGACAAAGTGGGTTGGTTTATTTGTGTCGGGCAGCGTAGGCATTGGCCTTGGCGAGGCCCTACAAGGGTTGGTTTATGTATGAGGTGGTGCGTGTGAAATACGTCAGTGTGTGCGCGTATATTTTGTTTGACTCGCGTGAGAGACGAGTGTTGTGTGGGGGAAGGACAATGGCTTGTCTGCGCTCAACTGGGGATTAAATTCATTGGGTTTTGGGTTTTCTTGGTTAGGCTGCGTTTGTTTTTGTTTATAAATGGGTGCAGTTTATGGGAGTTTGGATTGTGCGGGGATGGGTTGGGCGAACTTGGTTGGGTTGTTTTATGGGCGTCAATGGGCGATTCCATCTCGTGGGTTTGTCATTCGTGGGATTGGTTGGCGCAGCTATCCTCACGTGAGGTAACTTAGGCCTTTGTGAGTGGGCATTGTCGCCTTTACTGTGAATGGGTGACCTGTAACTTGCAGGTAGGGTTGAGCGGCTGCTTAGTTCCACTAGGGATGCCAAATGCTAGACACACCGATTTGGTTGTGTCTTAGCATGAATTTAAGATGCTAATGGACAGGTTTCTCTGGGAAACGAGCCTAGGACTCTCGAGTGGCCCTCACAATGCGTCTCCACTGGGGATTTGGGTTTAAGGACGGTCTGAGTGAACTGTGTTCTTGAGATTGAGTTGCGCTTACTCATGTGAGAGTGGGCGAGTGTTTCGAGCGCCCGTGGGTTGCTTGAACGTTGTTTTCAATTCGGGTTTGAGGGAATAGGCAGTATTTTGTATCCGAGATGTGCGGTGAGTTTGAGAGTTGAATTTTAGGAAAGGGAATGGTGCAATGGCATCCTTTTCAATGACAGTGGGACTTGACTCTACTCTTACACGCATCCTTGGGCGTGATACGAGTTCGAGACAAGTATCTGGGGTCGAGACTAGCCTAAATGAGTCAATTTGACCATTAGGAAGCTACTGGTAGCTTGAACCAGTCTGGTGGGATAGGCACGGAACCAAGGTGAGTCTCATACACCCTTATTCAGCATTGTGAAGCTGTCTAGGATGTTAGGAACTCAACTGGGGCTTTGGTTAGCCTTGCGGCCTTAGAATAGAGCCTGGGATGCCAGTGTGGGCTTGTGGTGACCCTCGAGGGTCGAGATAGGGTGTAGGGAATTCATGCAAGCTGAGATGTGTTTGTGAATGGCTTCTGTGAACCACCCAGACTTATAAAAAGCCACTGTGAGCGTGTAACCACCTTTGTGAGTTGCATAACAGTGTAGATGATTGCCGTGGACCATTCTAAAGGTATAGAAAAGTCCATATGGGCTAGAAGTGGCTCTCATGAGCCGAGGTAGGTGTTACGGAGTGAGTTAGGTCGCTTAACGGCTCTCGTGAGTCGAGGTAAGAGTTGTGGAACGAACTAGGTCGCTTGTTGACTCCTTTAATCTGAGGAACAGGGTTTGGGAGTGAATGATGTTACTCATCGACTCTCGGAAGTGAGAGAAGGGTTTGGGAGCAAACAGTGTCGCTCATTCAACTCTCGGAAGTGGAGAGAAGGGTTTGGGAGTGAACAGTTGTTATCCCAAGTGTAAAACCCTAGAGGGGGGGGTGAATAGGGTTTATAGCCAATTAAAAATAATTATGGCAAACTAAAAATCAGATTATTGCAACCAATAGAAAAAGTAACAATAAGCAATAATAAGAGAGAGTTAGAGAATGCAAACACAAGAAATTAACGAGGTTCGGCCTTCCCGCCTACGTCCTCGCCTCAAGAGCGCCGCTTGAGGATTCCACAATCCACTATGACAATCTCCTTCAAGGGTGGAGATCAAACCTCTTACAAAGAGAAGCTCTCTTCAAGACAAATCTCTCTTGTCTCACTAGGGTTCACACAACCCTTACAACACTTGAATTTGAAGTTGGTTTGTTGTAAACAATCACTCTAGCAGTAAATACAACTCTTGAAAGCTCAACAAACTTCTAATAATTGCTCAATTGAATGCTCTTTAAGAATTAGGGCTTGAAAGCTCTTTTTCAAAGGATGAGATTGATTGCTCTTGTATGGATACTCATAAATGAGTTTAAAGCTTTGTATTTATACCCATAAGGCCTAAAATGGCCGTTGCAAGCATTAAATGCCGGGAAAGAGCCGTTTGGTGGCAATTAATGCTCCATTTGGCTTTCAAAAAACTAGCCGTTACAGTTCATTCGAGCCATTTAGTCGACTAAAAGTCCTCATGTAGTCGACTAGAAATATCAGTAGTGAAAATATGGCATATCTGCATGATTTAGTCGACTAAATCTCCTCATTTAGTCGACTACAAATATCAGTAGTCAATTTAGGCCATATTCACTTGATTTAGTCGACTACATCCATGATGTAGTCGACTAAACCTTGGATTCTCAAGGTTTAGCCTTGTTTCCATGTGATTTCAACACTAGGACCAATTTCTATCAACTTAGGCATCTTATGAATGATAAATTGAGTTCAATTAGGGTTCCTAGAGTCCATCTAGGTCAATAGAGCAAAGTCATGAGCAATTATTTACATTTTGGAACCTAAAACCTCACTTATAGCCTAATTGAGTCTCATTGACGATGATTGCATGGCTTGAGGTGCTTGTAGGTCCATTTCTAGCTTTTTATGCTCTTGATGCATCATGCTTGAGTTTCCTTGACGCTTTGGACACGAGCCTTGAGTTCCATGTCTTGGTTGAGCTATTGAGTGCATGTGCTCGAGTCATTTGATCCTTAAGCTTGTGCTTGAAGCCATTTGATCTTGATTACCTAGCTTTGATCATGTTCTTGACATTTAAACCATTAGAACTTACATCGATCTTTTGTTATCATCAAAATCTCGGATATGCCCTTGGTTGAAAACCTTTAGGTCTAACAACAGTGTCGCTCAATGACTCTCAGAAGTGGAGAGAAGGGTTTGGGAGCAAACAGTGTTGCTCATTCGACTCTCGGAAGTGGAGAGAAGGGTTTGGGAGCGAATAGCGTTGCTTAACGACTCTCGGAAGTGGAGAGAAGGGTTTGGGAGCGAACAGTGTCGTTCAACGACTCTCAGAGTTGGAGAGAAGGGTTTGCACGGATCATTTAGAGATGTGGAAAGCCCGAATGAGCTTAGGACGGTTCTCATGATCAAAGATAGGAGGAAATAGTTCACGTGAACCACTTAAAGGTGTAGAAAAGCTTAAGTAAACTTGAAATAACTGTAAATGGTTCACGTGAACCACTTAAGAGCGTAGGAAAGTTTAAGTAGGCTTAGAATGACTCTCGTGAGTCGAGATAGGAAGTGAATGGTTCTCAGGAACCAAACGGGAGGTGTGAACAAGCTATGTAAGCTTGGAATGACTCTCGTGAGTCGAGATAAGAAGCGAATGGTTCTCGGGAACCAAACGGGAAGTGTGAACAAGCTATGTAAGCTTGGAATGACTCTCGTAAGTCGCGATGGGACGCAAATGGTTCTCGGGAACCAAATGGGAGGTGTGAACAAGCTATGTAAGCTCGGAATGACTCTCATGAGTCGAGATAGGACGCGAATGGTTCTCGGGAGCCGAACGGGAGGCATGAACAAGCTATGTCAGCTCGGAATGACTCTCGTGAGTCTTGATAGGACGCGAATGATTCTCGGGAACCAAACGGGAGGTGTGAACAAGCTATATAAGCTTGGAATGACTCTCGTGAGCTGCGATAGGAAGCGAATGGTTCTCGGGAACCAAACGGGAGGCATGAACAAGCTTTGTAAGCTTGGAATGACTCTCGTGAGTCGAGATGGGACACAGATGGTTCTCGGGAACCAAACGGGAGGTGTGAACAAGCTATGTAAGCTTGGAATGACTCTCGTGAGTCGCGATAGGAAGAGAACGGTTCGCGGGAACTAAACGGGAGGTGTGAACAAGCTATGTAAGCTTGGAATGACTCTCGTGAGTCGCGATAGGAAGCGAATGGTTCTCGAGAACCAAACGGAAGGTGTGAACAAGCTTTCTAAGCTTGGAATGACTCTCGTGAGTCGAGATGGGATGAGAATGGTTCTCGAGAACCAAACGGGAGGTGTGAACAAGCTATGTAAGCTTGGAATGACTCTCGTGAGTCGAGATAGGACGCGAATGGTTCTCGGGAACCAAACGGGAGGTGTGAACAAGCTATGTAAGCTTGGAATGACTCTCGTGAGTCGAGAACACGCAAAAACATATCAACACCTTTTGTGATAATGATTTAAAGTTTTATGACATGTTCATTTATGGTTCCTCTTTCTTTTCTGTCTTTGCTTTATTCTTTCTTTCACTCATCTATCTATAACCATGCTCTATCATGCTATATGATATGTCTGTGCATATACTTACCTGCATTGTAGTTTCTGTTCATTTGTTTAGTCTTTGCTTTACTTTTGTTTTCATGTCCAGTCTAATGCTTTGAATTTCCTGGATCTATCTGTTGCAGATATATGGCTTCTGTTGGAGGAGCTGGTAGTGACGATCCTGGACGTGGTCCACTCTGGTGCTGCCCTTCTCATGCAGAGAAGGGCAAGAGCATTGCAGTTGAGGCTCCCCGTCGGAGCAAGCGACGACGGGGGAGTGGTATAGTGATCAACGAGGCTGCGGCGGCGGCCCATGCTGAGGTAGAGAGAGCCTGAGGTTGAGGCTAAGGGCACCGTGCCCGAGACAGAAGCTCGAGAGGGGGAGCCTGAGGTTGAGACTGAGGGCGCTGTGCCCGAGACAAAGGCCGCTGAGATGGGCCTTGATGAGGAAGACCTGGCCGGGATTATGGAGGGCCAGGGTGCACCCAGGGATAGGCGCCGTAGGCGACGGTTGCCTACTATTGCTGGTAGGGCTGCTCACAGAGAGCCCACTGCTAAGGGGCGAGCTCAGGTAGCTGATACCGAGCTACTGAGGGGTTTGTCAGAGCAACCCTTGATGTATGCCCGCATTGGGACTGTAAGTGACTTTGTTGCTTTTCTGTTTTCTTTTCTTTCTTCTATTTGCTCTTGCTTGCTTTACTGTTTATTTTATTTCACATGTCTTGAAAAATTTCTTTGGTTTTTGAATCTTGACAGAGTCCAATCGGGCGGAACCTTACTTTCAGGGGCGCCTGGTATGCAGCGATCCTGTTGGCGAAGAAGGCCAACCCAATCTTGCAAGGCTGGCTGGCGGAGGTGAGCTTTAGAGCCTTCATGACCATGGACGCCTTTAGGGTGAGGCGTTCATTCATCCAGGCTTTGGGCGAGAGGTGGTTTCCTGACACCAACTTTCTCTATTTGCTTCAGTTTAAGCTGACACCGACCCCAATGGACTGGACGATGATTACGGGGATTCGGTTTGGTGGAGCTCCCCTTCCTAGGCGGAAGGTAAAGGTGGTGGAGGTGGCTCGGTTGTTGGAGATCGATCCCACGGGTACCTCGAGGTCCCGTATCCGGCTGAGCGACCTACGGACTGGTGGAGATGAGTGCGAGGACTTTGCTGTAGACTTTGGCGACCGGAACGAGCTCATGTTTCGTCGCTTGTTTGTCTATTTTGTCGCCACCTGTTTCTTCCCTGACAGCATATCTACCATTGCCTATGACTTCGCGATGCTGATTGAGCACCGAGAGAGGCTAGGGACTTATGATTGGGGCTCTGCCACTTTCGCTGCCTTCTTGGAGGGTATGCAGAAGAAGTCCATAGGCATGGTTGGTTTGTTCTCGGGTTTTTACCCATTCTTCCAGGTACTTTTCCGTTTCTTTGAAGCTATTTCCCTTTTAGTTATGTTCATGCTTGTGTTTATTCCTTGTTTCCTCAGTAGTTCTGATACACGTTCTGTTTTTGTTACAGATGTGGGCTTTTGAGCATATTCCTCCCTTCCGTCCCTCGACGGCTATTGCTAACGCCTTCCCCTGCGGGTGGCGGTGGGATCCTGATGCCTAGGACATCCAAGTGGCTTTCACCGACGTCCTGACGGCCCGCTTGTAGTTTGAGTGCATTACGATTGACTCGGTGAGTTGTGTTCGTTGATTTCTAAGATAATTGAACTGTATGCTTTGCCATAAGTTGTTAACTCCTCTGTTTTTGTTTCTCAGACCACTTTCCAGCCTTACCTCGACAGTGAGCACTTTGGGCGTGATAAGGTAGTGGATGCGAGGGGTCGGTTGTCGCATCGCATCTCTCTCCGAGGTTGGGATTCCTGGGAGATGTACATGGACGAGCGGGCCTACCGTCAGTTGACTGGGGAGATCTGGATCCTTTTGTCGCCTCCTGAGGTACGATTCGAGAATCTCGACACCTTTCCTGGGGTGATTGAGGACATGGCTCAGCATCTTGGCGAGGCTGGCGATGGCTACTATGCCTGGTTTGCTACCCAGTCCATTGGTTACATCATGCTAACCATTCCGACTATTGGTGGAGTGTCCTTTGGCAGCGACGTGTTACGCCACTGGTTAGTGAGTTACTGTGACTCTTTTGCTTTCATATCATGTCTTTGTTTCATCCATTTGATGGTTTTGAACTTACTTTCTTGTCTTGACAGCTTAGGGCCCGTCCGGACTTGATCGTGGTGAACCGGGCGGAGCACGAGGTGATGACTCGCCGCCTTGAGGTCCTGGAGCGAGACTGCGCCTACCACATGTAGCACTTTGTGAGTTTCCCTCTTTTCCTTTTCACTTTTCTTGCTATTCTTTATTTGCGACTTATCAAGTTCTTTTCTCAGTTGGAGGCAGAGGCGGAGCTCCAAGAGCTGAGGTAGGCTTGAGCGAGAGCCAGTGGTGAGAGTTCGGGAGCTGCAGCTGACACATAGGCGGTCCCGGACTCTGCCCCAGTTACCGAGGACACCTAGGTTTGTATTTTCCATAGCAGTTCTTTTGTTTAGCATTGTTGCTTCATTTGATCTTTTTCTTTTCTTTTCCTTTCCTTTTCAGGACACTACGGTGCCTGGCGCCATAGAGGAGATAGATGCGGCGGTATTGGTGGAGCTGGGGATTGGTAGCGACGAGTCGATGGCGGAAGCAGAGCCTGATGCTGATGTAGAGCCCGACGGAGATGATAGAGATGATACTAGCGATGGCGGCTATGATGCTGAGGTCGAGGAGGATGCCGGGGAGGTGGGCGACGATGAGAGAGACTCTGAGGAGACTGAGAGCGATGATGAGGGTGCTTGAGGCCCACCATTTCTTTTTCCTTCTTTTTCGTGTACCTTTGGACATGTATCTGAGCGCATGGGCGTATTTTACATCTATTATTACTCTATTTACTCGAGCTTTGGGATGTTTAAACCTTGGTATTGATGCGCTATTTTCTTCTGAGTATGATTCTGGAATTGTATGACTGCATGTTTGTTGTTTCTTTTCCTTGCTTTGGAGTTGCATGCTGCAATTGTGGTGATGATTGGATGTTGAGGGAGGCCGGGTGGGCCTTTGAAGGAGTTGACATGTCCTTTTGAAGTGCACAGGTTCTGTTTGCTATGTAGGTTTCCCCCTTTTGTGAAGAACTGTTGTGTTGTTGGAACAAATGGGCCCATGGCCCATGACAGCTTATCCACGCCTACCCTGCTGTGAGCGCCGTGTCCTAGACCACGCCGGGCTCGGGGGTAGTATGCCACTAACCACGAATGATTAGGGTAAAAAAAGAGTCGCCACCCGATTTGGCTTCGGGAACCAATCGACCCTAAGAAGGGTCTAACTTACCATAACCAGAGATTGTTCGGGCTCGGAGCTAGGGTACGCGGATGGGAAGGTGTTAGGCACCCATCTACGCCCGGCCGAAGCCAGCCCCCATATGTACTTATTGGCTTTAATTAAAGAAAGACTTAATTAGGCTCAACCACTATTCAAACACTTATGCAATTGAAATCAATTAATGGCATGCAAATGATGAGAGAAAAAGAAAAGAAGAATTAAAACAAAACATGTGAATATACATATTTTCAAGAAAGAGGATTTGAAAACTAACAAAAATGCTCACGCTGCCTGCAAAAGAGGAAACAAGTTAATCTGCAAAAGTAGAGCCATGCACGTACGTGCATATGGTAAGCACGTACGTGCATCCCATGTGCACGCACGTACATGCCTCAATGCTATGCTACAAATCCATGCCCATCATGCAATGCCAGATTTAAATAAACCTATGACCTTAATATATGCAGAAATATGTGATTAAAAAACAATGGAAATATCCTAAATCTAAATGACGGAGTAACTCGCGCATATAAACAAACGATGCTCATGTACGATGGCCTAAATCATGTAAAACTGAATGCCAGGATTAACTAATGGATCTTGTGCAACCCTATGTGTTTGAAATGGGTGAGGAATCCATTCAAACCTTAAATGCATAAGTAAATCAATGCCAGATTAAATCTAAGCAGATCCTAAATGCGAGCATTGAATGAAAGGATATACATACAGATGCCATGTTCAGTTTATACAATATTATGAATCATCATGCTAGATCATTAATTGAAAACGAAATTAAAGTTAAAAGCCATTACCCTCAGGTACGGGCAGCAACAGTTCTATCACCGACTTGCCTTCCAGACTTCTCGCAGTCACAACAATGAGTTTTCAGATCTTTCGGGGGGAGGCTGGGTGCAAAAGTTAGGATCCTTTCTCTTGGTTGAAAGTGGGGTATATATAGGGAGGTATTAGGGTTTATTTCGGAGTTCATTAGGGTTTCTTAGCCGCCACTAAGCAGCTGTTAGCGTAGGGGCTTCATAAGGAAATGAACGATTTGGAGGGAAAAGCTGAAAATTTCAAAAATAAGGGGCATGATCGTACGTGTATGGAAGATGCACGTACGTGCATGAACCTTGCTCGTACGATCATGGGGTATTAAAAAATCAGGTTGCATGATCGTACGTGCATGGAAGATGCACGTACGTGCATGAACCATGCTCATATGATCATGGGGTATCAAAAGGTATCAAAAAGTTGTGTTGTGCCTGCACGGGTCCTTCGGGCTCGCTTGTGGTAGTTTATCTGCTATTGCCCTTCATCATTGGGCTTAAAGGTGGTCCAAAATGTCAGGCGGTACAAAATTGGGTGTCAACAGTTACCCCTTCTTTCAGTTTCATTCACAAAGTGATTGGAATCGGAAGACCAGAAGACAAACCATTTTGAACCGACTGACTTTCCTGAACCAAAAGTGCACATGTAATAAATGCAAATGCATGCATGAGGGTCGGATTAGGCTTCGCCTAACTTCCTACGTACTCTATGGAGATCAGACCTATCGTAGTTCATGCAAGACAATGGGGCACTTAGTAAGTAATTTCTCGAAACTACTAACTGCGAAGAGTAACATAGCAATGAAGATGCCAAAGATATCTTTATTCCTTTCCCGGGGAATAAAATCATGATCCCTTTCCCTGTGGATCATAAACAAACATAGAAATTTTATCCCTGTCCTTGTGGATAAAAGCACGATCCCTGTCCCTGTGGATCATAAACAAGCATATAAATTTTATCCATGTCCCTGTGGATAAAAGCATGATCCCTTTCCTTGTGAATCATAAACAAACATAGAAATTTTATCCCTGTCCCTGTGGATAAAAGCACGATCCCTTTCCCTGTGGATCATAAACAAGCATAGAAATTTTATCCATGTCCCTGTGGATAAAAGCACGATCCCTTTCCCTGTGGATCATAAACAAACATAGAAATTTTATCCCTGTCCCTGTGGATAAAAGCACGATCCCTGTCCCTGTGGATCATAAACAAGCATAGAAATTTTATCCATGTCCCTATGGATAAAAGCACGATCCCTTTCCCTGTGGATCATAAACAAGCATAGAAATTTTATCCATGTCCCTATGGATAAAAGCACGATCCTTTCCTTGTGAATCATAGAAATTTTATCCCTGTCCCTGTGGATAAAAAAGAAATGCAATTCCTTTCCCTTGGAATGCACAAGCAAACAAACCTCATCCCTTCCTTAGGGGATGCACAAAGATATGAAGTTACATGAATGCAGACCCTATTTCAAGGAATAACGACAAAAACAGACCCTAGTCTAAGGGATGGATAACAGAAGAATGACTTATAAAACAAAAGCCCTTAGATAAGAAGACTCCCAAGACACACTAAGGAGGAAATTGATTCATGAGACCAACATGGATAATCTTTGAAATATTCTTTTATTTTGGGACACATCCCTCGCAAGGTTCACCTTGCCTCTTGCTTGAAATCCTTCCTTCATCATTTTCTTCATTTTATTATTTTCTTCTTATATATATTTTTTTTCTTTTTCATCTTTTCATTTTCCTCGTGCCCTAAATTTTGCCTAGGTCGCCCTTTCGGGTTTTCAACCTAGCGGGCCTTCTTCTCCTTATTCCCCCCATAATCAACCCATCAGCATCTTCAAAAAATTATTCTCACCATCACATTGAACTGCTTGAGACCTTCTTCCATGGCATGGAAAACATTAATAAAATCCCAATCTTCCTTTTGAATTATCAATGGTTCAATCTTCCAACACATGAGTCTTTTAGCACATGCCCCTTGCATGAATAATAATGTGGCTGCACCTCTAAAGGTTGCCTACGTACAAGAAGGGATCAAGCCTTACGTAGTTCACTTGAACAACTTCAATCAATCAGAGAGGACTTTATCTGGACTGTAATGTAGGCTCAGGGTTCTAGGCTCAAGAAAGAAAAGATAATAAAGGCTCAAAATTTATTTCCATGGGTTCCTATCTGTCAAGGATTACCTCAATGATGTTCCTTCACTTCATTTCCCAGCTTGGTAATCAATTCGCTATTTCATTCTAGCACCATTTTTTTTCTTTTTTTCCTTTTCCTTTTTTCTTTCTTTCTTTATCTTTTTCTCAATTTTCTTCAATCAATTTTTTTCTTTCAATATATATACTACCCCTTCTTTCAGACAAACACCTCTTTAAAATTTCTTGCCAGTGTAAAGGGTAATCCTTGACAAGGGTATCAGAAAAGAAATTATTCAGGCTCAAAAGGGTTAGCAAGGGATGTTTCTTTTCTTTTGAAGGATAGCAGAAATGATGGCCTCTCTTCATTTTGATTTCCATTGTTCGCAATTCAAGCATTAAAAGGGCAAGCATATTAACTCATGTGCTAAAAAGGCAGACCACATCAAATTTAAAGAAAGCAAGCAATAAATTAATGCAAACCATTCACTGATAAGCAAAAGAAACAATCATCCCAAAATAATTATCCCAAATATTTGTTCCAAACTATAAAAATCCAACCAAAATGACCAATTATTCAAATAATATCTTAGAACTGTAGAAACTAAGCAACCATTTTCTTTCAAATCCACGACGCCCCATCCCCATTTGGAGGTGGCATGGCATGATAGTCTGGAAGTGGGTTCATTGATATATTAGGCAATCCTGGTTTAGGAAGCTTTCCTAAATCAATCATGTCTTGAATGGTATGGCGAAGACGACCGCACTTATCAGTATGATGGCCGTGACTCTGGTGAAAATCACAGTATTCATTCTCATTGTAGTTAGGTGCTGATTTGTTGATAGGAGTAGGATCTAGTGGCTTCAACTTTCCTCTTTTCACCAAATTTCGAAGGGCTGTAGATAAGGACACACCAAGTGGAAAGAATTCTCTAGGTCCATTACGCGAATTAACAGCATTCACTTCATTCGGCTTACTACCATTACTTGCACTCGAGCTACCAAATCCATATGCACGCTTCTTCCCATCATTTTTGTCAATCAATCCACTATCTATGCCATTTTCAACTTGTATACCAGCATCATACAAATCCTCAAAAGTCTTCAATGGTATCGGCATCAATGGTCTTCCGAAAATCGGCAGAAGATTCTTCACAGTCATGCGCACCTGATCCTTCTCAGTTGGACGATTGGGCATTTTAACAGCTTTAGCCCTCCACCTTGTCAAGAACTCAGAGAATGTCTCATTACTCTTCTGCTTAGTGGTCTCTAAATCTCGTAAAGTGACATCAAGTTGGACATTGTAGTTATAATGGTGCATAAACTCCATAGCCAGCTCCTTCCAGTCTCAGGTCTTCGCATTGTTCAAGGAAAGGTACCAGTTCATAGCATCGCCATTAAGAGTTCTAGGGAAACAATGCACAATTTGCTCTTCAGAAAGTCCCATAGGTTTCATTGCTAGAATGTACTGTTTCAAGTGATTGCGAGGATTACCAGTCCCATCAAACACATCCATTTTTGGCATTTTGAATTTTGAGGGTAATTGGACGTTCGGGAATGGGCATAACTCATCCATGTCTAGCATGTACTCTTCAATACCTTGGGATTTCCTCAAAATAGTCTTCATTTTTTCTACCTCGTCAGAAATGTCTTGCACCTCTCTCCTTTTAGCTTTCTTCTCGGCTTCAGATTCCTTCTTAGCTTCAGCTTCCTTCTTCTTAGCCTCAGTTTCCTTCTTCTTAAGGTAGTCCTCATGGTCTTTTTCATCAAAAATAAAATCTTCATCCTCTTCCCCAGTCTCAATTGTCTGTTTACCCTGGTTAACTTCAATCTTCTGGAGTCTTTTCAAGATAGGAGCCATTGATCTTTCCATCATCTTTGCCATCATTTCTTCCAGCTTCTTCACAAAATCTTGTTCAGCATTCATTTCAGTGGTTTGTGATGTTTCTGCTCTTTTTAACCTTCCAAATGAATTACGAACCCAAGCAATGATTGGTTACCCCTGCAAGGAATGTGTTTATCCTTATAAAAGCTTTTTACTTTGATTATTCATAATGATTCCATATCAATTTCCATCCAAACATGCCCCAGGAATAAGATGAAGACAAACAAAGACTAAAGTGGTTGAACCAAAGGGAGAAATTAGACACACTTAGAATGAGATGAACAAATGACAATAACCTAATATGGAGGATGCAAATGGACCTAGACTCCTAAAATGACAACTAAAGACCTAGACAAGAGATATGATAACAACATACAAAACCAAAAAGGAAAAGATGTAAACTTAAAATGAATAGGCCTAATGCCCCTAAAATGGACCAATTTAAAAGACTACACATCAAAGGAGATACAAAGAACCTAAGACCCTTAATTAATAAGATGACTACAATTAATGAGATGCCCCTAGGAATATGAGATAAAGTCAAAGTATCACATTGGGTTTAACCAACCAAAGTCCATCCTTTTTGCACCTAGGCCCATTACGATATTTACACAATCTATCACTCTCATTTGGATCTAAGCCCATATTTTTTTTTGAATTTTTTTTAATTTATTTTTTGGAATTTTTTTACTTTTTGGAATTTTTTTTTTGGAATTTTTTTTATTTCTTTTTTTTTATTTTGGGCTTTGGTCCAATTACATGATCACACACCTCACCTCTCAATTGGGCCTAGACTTGAAAAGATAATAGACAATGATGGGCTTTGCTCCCTAACCTAAACATCATAGGCCTAAGTACAAATGCAACATGACATGCATAATGACACATATTCAATCAAGGCTATGCAATGGTCTGTGGGGGACATTAGTGTGGTCGGTCAATTAGGGTACTTCTCCTTCAAGGGTCACCCAGGCTAGGGTGCTCAAAGAGCAACCCGTTAACGTACTCACTAGCTTATTACAAGCTAGTGGCACAGGCCGTGGGTTGATGGTGTTGAATCGAGTTGCCCATAGGAACTAAATGGAACCCGGGTCTCTAATCAGACTGCCATCGAGGGATAATAAATGCCAAAATTGTGCGCGTGTGTGCAATTTTGGTTTTGCCCAATTAAGTTTCCTAATTAATTAAAGCCAATAAATACCTTGGAGTTTAGCTCTCGATCCCCAGTGGAGTCGCCATTGTGAGCGCCGTGTCCTAGACCACGCCGGGCTCGGGGGTAGTATGCCACTAACCACGAATGATTAGGGTAAAAAAGTGTCGCCACCCGATTTGGCTTCGGGAACCAATCGACCCTAAGAAGGGTCTAACTTACCATAACCAGAGATTGTTCGGGCTCGGAGCTAGGATACGCGGATGGGAAGGTGTTAGGCACCCATCTACGCCCGGCCGAAGCCGGCCCCCACATGTACTTATTGGCTTTAATTAAAGAAAGACTTAATTAGGCTCAACCACTATTCAAACACTTATGCAATTGAAATCAATTAATGGCATGCAAATGATGAGAGAAAAAGAAAAGAAGAATTAAAACAAAACATGTGAATATACATATTTGCAAGAAAGAGGATTTGAAAACTAACAAAAATGCTCACGCTGCCTGCAAAAGAGGAAACAAGTTAATCTGCAAAAGTAGAGCCATGCACGTACGTGCATATGGTAAGCACGTACGTGCATCCCATGTGCATGCTGTGGACCCCAGAAATGGCTAAGGCCCACAGGAGGGTTTAAAAGTCGCCAATCTGTGGACCCAGGAAAAGAGGGCCCACGAATGGATTTGGAAAAAGAAAGGAGTCGCCACCTTATTTTTTAAAGGAAACAAGGAAAACCCTAAAAACGGTTTTGTTTTAGGAAAACAAAAGATTGACTCCATATTTAAAAATGGAAAGGCAAATGATCTTTTGGAAACCAGAGAATTCGGGGATTCGGAGGCTAAGTTACGATATGGGAAGGTTCTAGGCAAAGCCTATAGGCACCCATATCGCCCTAAACGGTCTCTTAATTTAATTGGGCTAAATCAAAGTCTTAATCACACATAAATCAACAGTTATCATCACAAGACAGCATGCATATCATTCATTCATTCATCCATATAATCATGTAAATCAAAGAAAAAACAGAAAAAAGAAGGAGGGGGAGAAAACCTAGGATACTTAGTATCCTAGGGCGGACTTGAACATCACGAAGAGCGCCTACGTACCATGTATGGAAATACATGGATCAAAGTCCACGTAGTTCGAAAGGGAATAGGGTTATAACCTAATCAAGGCCTATGGTAAACCCTAAGTTTCCTTTCAAGTAAAACATGGTAAGTTTCCAAAATAAATGATTCTCGAAAGATTTTTGGTAAGATATGGAATTTGATAAAAGATGGAAACTTTGATTTAAAAGGTATTTTTTATTGAAAGGAAACTATAGAATCTACCATACCCCTCTATTAGGAAACAACCCTAGGGGGGGAGAAAGGGAAAGTTTCAAGGAAAGGAAAGAAGGGTGAATTGGGGCACCCTCACACCCTACTTACCTTAAGCAAAAGCAACCTGTCAAAGTAACCACCCTATTGCATAGGGTAATTACCTTATTTGTAAGATTTCATCTCACAATAGCCAAAATAACCACCCCACATTGGTGGGGTAGTTGCACCTGTTGTACCTGTCAAAGCACCTGCAATTTCTATGCAAAACATACCAAAATACCAACCAAGCAAGCTAGATTCCAAATCAAGCTATTATCATGCCCGAACATGGGCTAACACATGCTCAAAATATCATATCAAGGACAAATAACAGATCTGGACAGAATTGGAATAAGGCTTAAAATCAACCACAAGTCATGCAACAACATGAATCATAAGCTAACTGAAGCCCTAATTCAACCCTACATGCAATGACATGCAAAAAAACCTAAAATCAACTATATGAATGCTAGAAATATCATAGTTATCAAATATGCAGCACATATATATCAACTATGAAGAAAACACAAAGAAAAACCCTAAGTTATCATGCTATATGCTACTTTCCTAATACAAGGATGAATGAAACCCTAGAATCACACTAGTGCATAAAATCACATAAAATAACTCTAAATCATGCAAAGCCCATCATAGACATCATGCTAATCATGCATATTAATCAATAGAAGCATCCACACATGAGAAAAATACAAGCTTGCACATGAAATATAGCTATTCTAAATATAAACTCAATTTCAGCACTAAGGAAACCCTAGAATCCCAAACATGCAACAAATCACATGGAACATCATCCTAGCATACTAAACAGCCCATAAATATTATCCTAATCATGCATACATTCCAATGGAAGCAACAAAACACAATAAAAACATAAGCTCTAATATGCCAAAGAGTTATTTCATGCAGAAAACCATTTTAAGCACCTAAGAAACCCTAAAGTCCCAAACATGCAGTAAATCACATGGAATAACATCCTAGCATACTAAACAGCCCACAAATATGATCCTAAACATGCATGGAAGCAACAAGACATGATAAAAACACAAGCTCTAATATACCAAAGAGTTATTTCATGCAGAAAACCATTTTAAGCACCTAAGAAACCCTAAAGTCCCAAACATGCAGTAAATCACATGGAATAACATCCTAGCATACTAAACAGCCCACAAATATGATCCTAAACATACATGGAAGCAACAAGACATGATAAAAACACAAGCTCTAATATACCAAAGAGTTATTTCATGCAGAAAACCATTTTAAGCACCTAAGAAACCCTAAAGTCCCAAACATGCAGTAAATCACATGGAATAACATCCTAGCATACTAAACAGCCCACAAATATGATCCTAAACATACATGGAAGCAACAAGACATGATAAAAACACAAGCTCCAATATACCAAAGAGTTATTTCATGCAGAAAACCATTTTAAGCACCTAAGAAACCCTAAAGTCCCAAACATGCAGTAAATCACATGGAATAACATCCTAGCATACTAAACAGCCCACAAATATGATCCTAAACATGCATGGAAGCAATAAGACATGATAAAAACACAAGATTTGATATGCAATCATCCTATTCTATGCAAAAACCCTAACTTTAAAAGAGAGAAGAGGAGGAAGGGGGGAATACCTATGGTGAAGTATCCTTTTGCTGCTGTAGGGAGTCCTCCTTCTCTTGTGTACTGCTGGAAACAACCTCCTTCAAGCCTTCAAGCAATGCTCCAGCCTTCCTTCAAGCTTTCTCTCACACTCTCTCACTCAAAGTATAGGTTAAACTACCCTAAGGATGGCTGCCATAGCCTCCAAGTCTCTCCAAAGTGCCTCCAAAGTGTCTCCAAAGTGTCCCCAAAGTGTCTCCAAAGTGTCCCCCTATTGCTGAAGTATAAGGGGGTATTTATAGGGATTGAGGGAAAATCCTTAATGGTTGGGATTAAAACCCTAGGGATTGATCCAAGGGCTCTTAGAGGTTACCTTGGGGCTCAAGTAGGTCAAAAAGGGCTGAAATTAGGGTTAAATGGCGGCCAAAGGCGAGCAAATCCGAGAAAATAGGGTGGGAGCCGCGTCAAGGCTCAAAAAAGGAAAGTGGCTCGGGTGACCACCTGGGGCTGGGCGGCTAGCAGCCTGGGCCCAGGCGGCTAGCCGCCCAGGCCTGGGTGGTCACCCGAGGCCATGTCAGCTTCAGCCCAAATTTGACCCTTTCAGCTTCCAAAAGTGTTTCAGGGCCCAAATCAACTCCGATTTTGACGAAACGAAAGCCAAAACGACCGTGTTTCGAAGGGGAATGTAATTTGAGTCACTTGAGGGCGAGAAACCCTAGCCATGGCTGCATGGTTGGGTCCTACAAAGGTGGTTAACCGCTATGCCTCACCATCGCTTAGCTTAGGTATGCACATAGGGTTGCACCGAATGCTTTCCAATTCGAAATTCAACCTCTCTAAACACATTTGGGGATGAAATTAAGACCAATCAAGGTCAAATGAGTAGTCATAGAGTGAAAATCATGAACCAATTCGAGCTAACCCGAAGTAGGTCTTTTAGCCAACCTGAGCCTTAATGAGCCATTCTAATCCCGAACCTCCAATTCATCGAATTGGTCCCACAAATACCTCAAATACAACCATATGAACTCCAATTGGCAACTTGGAGATCATTTCAAGGTCAAATGGAAAGTTTGTGATCAAAAAGACAATTATGCCCCTCAAGTCACAAAAGTTCTAATTAACCCTCGAGATCAACTCCAAATCGAACCAAAATTCATAGACACCATCCTTAGGACCCTAGAAACTCAATGCAAAAGACTAGACTCAAAAAGGAAACAAAAAGACACATGCAATGACAAACCCTAGCTAAGGTGACAAAAATGGGGTGTGACAGAAGCCCCTCATTGGTGAGCAAGTTTCACTTGCAAGCCAATGACCAAAAGAACAACCCATTTTTGCCTAGGGAATTGACTTTGTCAAGACCCACTGGGGAAAAGAGAGTGATCATATCATTGAATTCTTCGAATTCATCATACACAAGCACAAAGGTACTCTTCATAAGTTCTACAGAACTCTTCTCATACTGTACCAGTGACAACTGGTGAATAATACGAGGTATCCACAGCTTACATCGAACTTCGTTCGATGAAAGGTCTTCCCATACTACACCAGTGACAACTGGTGAATAATACGAGGTATCCATAGCTTACATCGAACTTCGTTCGATGAAAGGTCTTCCCATACTATGCCAGTGACAACTGGCGACTAGTACGAGGTATGCATAGCTTACATCGAACTTCGTTCGATGAAAGGTCTTCCCATACTATGCCAGTGACAACTGGCGAATAGTACGAGGTAACACAATGCCATCAAGGCTATCCCAAAATATGAGAAAGATACATCCTTCTCATATTCAAACCATCAAGGTTATCATTCAAATATCAAGGTAATCACATAACATGAGAAAGATCACGTCCTTCTCTTGCTCAAATCAAACAAGGTAAACACATACCACAGGAAGCCATCAAGGTTATCTCAAAACATGAGAAAGATACATCCTTCTCATATTCAAACCATCAAGGTTATCATTCAAACATCAAGGTAATCACATAACATGAGAAAGATCACGTCCTTCTCTTGCTCAAATCAAACAAGGTAAACACATACCACAGGAAGCCGTCAAGGCTATCTCAAAACATGAGAAAGATACATCCTTCTCATATTCAAACCATCAAGGTTATCATTCAAACATCAAGGTAATCACATAACATGAGAAAGATCACGTCCTTCTCTTGCTCAAATCAAACAAGGTAAACACATACCACAGGAAGCCATCAAGGCTATCTCAAAACATGAGAAAGATACATCCTTCTCATATTCAAACCATCAAGGTTATCATTCAATTGTTAAGGTAGTCACATAGTACGAGGAAGGTCACAACCTTCAATCAGGGTAAACACATACCATTGGGAAAGATCGCATCTTTCAAGTCATCAAGGTAAACATGGGACGTGAGAAAGATTGCATCCTTCTCATATCAAACTCTCAAGGTGAACACATAGCATGAGGAAGATCGCGTCCTTCTCATAATCAAACCATCAAGGTCAACATAAATCATGGGAAAGATTGCATCTTTCAAGTCATCAAGGTAAGCATGTAATCATGAGAAAGATTTCATCTTTCTCTCACTAAGTCATCAAGACAAAGGTAAGCTTCTACTCACCAACACACAACAAGTTCACCAAGTCATCTCACATGGAGGCTATTCATGCCTCGACTGAAACACCAACTCATATAGGAGACACAATTATCTCATGAAAGCAATCATTCACATGCATATAGGGAAGGTATCTTTATCCCAAATGACAACAAATCATAGTGACATAGGAGGGAATTCATCCCTAATGATCAAAAATCATATGCATAGAGAGGGTTGTTCAACCCTACTAGCATGCCATGCCCACACAAGGGCCACCAATGCAATCTCTTTCAAATCATTTCATGTCAAACAATGTCAAGATATTCATTCATTTTTCAACTCAAAACATGCTTGAGATTTCATCTCAAAGAGGGTTCAAAAGCGCGAATAGGCGAGCAAAGGCCAAATGAGCGCAACGGAGCGAGCAAGGGGGGGTGACCACCTGGCTGCTGGTGGCTTGCCGCCCAAGCCCAGGCGGCTTGCCGCCCCATGCTGGGCGGTTACCCGAGGCTGGTGCTGCCCAGTTTGAGGGTTTTTAAACCCTTGACTCCCCATTTGTTGCACACACACACCCAATTCGAAAATAGAGAGTTTCTCTCTCTAGAAACTCATTCCATCTTCTCCAAACACTCACAAACATATTCTCAATCAAGGTTTCACTTGCAATTCAAGTTGTGTGCATGAAATAGCATCAAGAACAAGCCATTCAACAACAAAAACAAGCATCAATCATCAAGTTACAAGATCAAATTCATCATCTTCCTTATCAAACCCATTTTTCTCACATACAAGCTCAACCACCAACAATGGCTTCTAGCAATGATTCCAACATCAAGTATCCATATTATGTGATCAAGAATACATACAAGGCACCAATCTATGATGCATCCCAAGACAAGGTGTTGCTTGAACCTAAGAAGCATCTCTCCTACCTCCATTCCCAACATGAGGTTAGTTCTTCCCAACTTAACATGTTTATCTTGAAATCTTGATTTCTATTGGATAAAATGCATTCCCATGATCTTCTTTTGATTGTTTCTATCATTGTTAAGCCAAGTTCATTGATTTGGCAAGGATTGAGTGTGTAAGAGGCTTGTTTCCCAATGCTTGAGAAAAGATGCCCACCAAGTGTTTGATAAAATGCCAAAGAGACAAAAACATGTTCAATTCTTGAAAAATCAATTGGTTTGCATTGTAGAACCAAGTCATATAGTTTTGGAAAGGATTTGATATACAAAAATCTTTCATTTCAATGCTTGAAAACAAGTCACACACCAAGTGTTCGATAAAATGCCCGAAAGGCAAAACCATGTTCAATCCTTACAAAATCAATGAATTTGAATACACAAAGTCATGGGCATTCATTTCTAATTCATTCCATGAATCAAAACCCATATTTTAAAACTTTTGGAAAACCATTTGAAATCAATTACCAATGCATGCCCAATATCTCTATGTTTTCAATGCTAACTCAATACACAATCTTTTGACATAGCCCGACTTCCAAGGTCTCCGTACAAGGACATCAATAAAGGGGCTCATCTCATGGTGGAGATATATGGAACATGCCCAACCACGTGCTCGCAAGATAGTAAAGAAGGCGGGTTTTGGGCCCTTCCTAGATGCTCTATGGAACGAGCAATGGGATAGGCAAGCATTGTTTGCCTTGACAGAGCTATGGTGGGACACCACCAACACTTTCCATTTTAGCTTCGGGGAGATGACCATGACTCCTAAGGACTTTACCATGATAACTGGGTTGAGCTTGAAAGGCAAGCGCTTGGAATACTACGAGCAAGCCAACATGGACCAGAACTACATAGTAGCTCTACTCGGGGTTGAAGCGGAATTAAGCCCAAAAGGTGTGCGCCGTACTTGGCTCTACAACACCTTTGCCACTGAAGAAGAGAGTGAGGGGACGGATCCCAAATACATTGTGAGAGCTTTCTTGCTCTACATGATTTCATGCACCTTCTTTGCGGGTACCAATGACATGGCTCGACTAGAGTTGCTAGCTAGCATGGAAGATGTGAACAAAATTGGGAGATACAATTGGGGTGGAGCTGCTTTCGCAAACATGTATCGCTCCATGACTGACATGTCCCGAGGAGTTGCAAAGAACTTTGGGGGACTTCCTTTCGTTTGGGAGGTAACAAAGAACATTCAATTCTCTATTATTTCCCGAAACTTAACACACACATGATTTCTTATATATATTTTTTTTCTTTTGATTTTCCACAGATATGGTACTACGAGTACCTGAACATGTGTCGCCCAACTCTTGCTAGTGATGCCATGTCATGGCCCATCCTTCAGAATTATGCTCCATCTTGCTTGGCTACAAGAGCCTCCAATCGACACGATTATGCCCATGCAAGGGCATATCTTGCCAGCTTGACTGTTGATATGGTAGAATCTTTTTTTCTCCTTATCTTTTTATCTTTCTCTTTTCATTTCTCATTTCAAACTCAACAGGTGGAATGGGATCCATGGAGGCTGTGGGAGCATAGGCTTCCCGAGAAGTACTCCTCTTGTTTGGAGTTGACAAGCAAAAGGGTCCTCTTTGAAGGCCCCACAGGTAGATGCTGGTATCTTGGGGAACGAGTCCTGAGACAAGTCCATGGAAATATGAATGCAGCTGTGACACCTTCTATGCCACCAGAGAACATGAGGCACACTAGCCACCTAGTGGGGGATGAACTAGAAGAAGCTCTGAGGGGTTGGGATGCTGAGGGATTCACCTCCCCTCGTATAGAATACACTGCCTTCTGTCGACAATATCTGATGAATCCTAGGGTCACTGGTTTCCCACCTCAAGGGGTGAGCTCCCCACACTCTTAAACTCTTTTTAAGATTACATGAAAGACTCCATTTAACAAATATTTGAATTTCAGGGCCGACGGGCAAGGGGACACAGCTCCACAGTTGGATCTGCCACTGGGATGACTTACAATGACGAGGATGAGGATCTTGAAGGAAATCAACCTCCACCCCTCCCACAACTAAATTGGTATGTGAACTTGTGCAGTGGGACAAAATTTGTGAAGACTGACATTACCCATCCACCATTCGATGAATATCCCAAGATCGATCCATATTATGAGAATGTGAGTTCTAAACTCTTATCTTCTTGAAATTGGATTCTTTCATTATTGTTAACCATGTTTATACTTTCCTAGGTTCCACGGGAGTATGCCCAGGAATGCATTGAACTCAATGAAGGATTGAGGAGGGATCTTGTGCGAATGAGTTTAGAGAACTCAGTTCTGGAAGCACGCTTGAATCCCCAAATGAGTGATCATCTTATTAGCTTTCAACTAGGATTGGCACCATTACCCTCCTAACTCATTATCTTTGTTTGCAACAGGCATCATCGTCTAATCCACCACAGGATATGCCCCCTTCTAGAGCACCTCGTTCAGGGCATGATGGAGCTGGGCCAAGTCGAAAGAGAAGGCCCACGGGAAATCATTGAGTTTCACTCACCTCTTGTTAGGAATGTTTGGAACTTACTATCTTCTTGTCATGTACTAATTAGGAATTTCAATTCCCAACCTTGAACCTTTATTATGGATACTTGATGAATCTATGTTGAACTTTATTGCAATGATATGATCTTGTATTGAGTGAAAAATGGGCTTAAATCAAGCACAAAAAAGTCAAAACATCACAAAAGGGCCAAACGAAGGCATAACAAGGCAAAAATGGGCGAAACAAAGCGGCGGTCTCGGGTGACCACCTGGGGCTGGGCGGCTAGCCGCCTGGGCCCAGGCGGCTAGCCGCCCAGGCCTGGGTGGTCACCCGAGCCCGAAGCGGTGTTTCGCCTGTTTTTAGGAAACTTCCTATTTTGACGGGATTCCACCTTCCAAAACACGGATTTCCGAATTTTTTCCTATAAAAGCACATCCAAGGGGTCTCAAACCCTACTAACATTCATTGAGAGCAAGTTATGGAAGCCCTAGACAAACTCTTGAGTGATTTTCTGAAGGTTATGAGTGCGGAGGCAAGGAAGGAGTTCAAGCGCTACTGCCTGGATCCGTTGTTTTCTTTGATGCATGTGAAGCTTGAAACCACTCTTCTCACTGCTGCTACATACTTTTGGGATCCCCAACTTCATGTATTCCGTTTCAACTATGAAGAGCTATGCCCAACAATGGAAGAGTTCTGCGCCCTGTATGGAGTTTCACCTGTAGGACCTTTCATCCTCCCTACTCCACGCTCAAGTTACTTGATTTCCTTCTCCAACTTCCTTGGGATTTCTCAACAAGAGGCCTCCATATTTGTGAAGGATCATAAGGTGAATCTCATGGAAATAGCAACTTCCTTCTTGGCTCATGATAGCAAAGGTACCTTGAATTTCAACCTTCCTACTCAACATGCTCTTGCTTTCTGCTTGGTTGGTCGCTTCCTTATCTCCACGGGGACTCTCTATGTCCCTATTCAAATTTGTGAACTGGTTCCTTTTCTTCTTGAGCACAACAACCTGATTCCCATAGTGCTAGCTGAAACCCTCAACAGTTTAGACAAAGTTCATGATATCCCACAAGCCCCATTAGGAGGGAGCCCCGTTCTACTGCAGATGTGGCTTCTTGAAAGGTTTAACTTCTTATCTCCTACCACCATTAATCCATACAAACCCCAACATTATTGTTGCCGTCGAGTTGAACTTCCTGGTCAATTTTCTTTGAGGGAATGGTTGGGCTACTTCCAAACTCTCTCATGGCGAAACATCAGGTGGTTTGTCTCCACATGGGGATGCAAGGAACAAATTCTTCTCCGAACTTCTGGGTGTGCTATGGTCAAGCTCATAGGGTTGAGGTCAACTTCATTCTATTGGACTTCAAGAATCCTTCGTCAGATGGGTGCCATGCAAACCATACCTACTTCTGTGGTATTTGATCATTCTGTCGAACCTGTGGGCCCCACAATGGTTAAGTGGGCCAAGACTAGATGGACTGACCAACTGAAACTGACTTGAGTTGAAAACACTGATGGGCCTTATGTCATGAGCCCTGAATACAAGACATGGTTGAAGACTAGCTTGGGTGAAAGAGAAACCATTCGCAGGAAAAGGATTTATGACCTTATCAAGGACACAGGACTTGGATTTTGCAGGGAAGACATTCTGGAAGCAGTGGAAGCAGCACATGCTCATGACTTGCGAAAGAAGCGCAGACTTGAAAGAAAAGAGAAGAAAACAAACCAAGAGGCTCTGAAGAAAAGCAAAAGGACTTGAAGACTTTAGAAATAGGATATCTATGGCATGTCAATAGTTCTTTTATCTAACACCAATAAATTGCTATGTCAATCAATTAGTTCTAAATGAATTGCCAATAATAATTCAATTTTGAGATTTGTTGTTGTGGTGTTGTCTGGACCGCACCCAAGGTAACTTTATGGGCTGCCTACGTATCCCCATCCTTTTTTCATTTTTTTTTTTTTTTTTTTTTTTTTTTTTCATTTTTCTTCATTTTTCTCTTTTTTCATTTTTTTTTTTTAGGAATGGGAAATCAGGCCCTCGTAGTTCAAATGCCTTATCTTTTGCCTAGGCCGCCCTTATGGGTTTTCAACCTAGCAGGCCTTACACATAGTACTTCTTCAATTGATCCAAATTGGTAGGGCGAGCGAACTCAATTCCATCCAAATCCATGAGGCGAACAGCCCCTGCTGGTAATATCTCCTTGATAACATACGGGCCACCCCAACTTGGCTTGAACTTCCCTCGTGGATCAAAAATTAGAGCTCTGATTTCTTTCAACACCAAATCCCCTATCTTCAAACCTCGGTCTTTGACATGCTTGTTGAATGCTCTTGCAACCCTTCGCTGATATCCCTGCACATGATACAAGGCCCTCAATCGCCTTTCATCGAGCAATGCCAGCTCATCATAACGGTTCTTAACCCAATCTGCTTCTGCTATCTGACTCTCCATAGCAACCCGTAATGACGGTACCTCCAACTCAATAGGCAAAACAGCCTCCATCCCATACACCAAGGAATAAGGGGTAGCCCCTGTTGATGATCTCACAGATGTTCTATAGCCCCACAAGGCTAATGGCAACTTCTCATGCCAATCAGTGTAGGTGTCAGCTGTTTTCTGTAATATCTTCTTAACATTCTTGTTGGCGGCCTCCACTGCTCCATTAGTCTGCGGGCGATAAGGGGAGGATAAATGGTGCACTATGTTGTATTTCTGCAAAAGCTCCTTGGTTTCTTTCTGAAAGTGCTGACCATTATCTGAAATGATCTCATGGGGTACCCCATACCTGTAGATGATTTTGAGCTGTATGAACTGTGCTACCTTCTTGGCATTCAGGGTCTTGAAGGATGCTGCCTCTACCCACTTAGTGAAGTAATCGATAGCTACCAAGATGTACTCGTGCCCATTGGAGGCTTTCGGCTTAATCTGCCCAATTATATCTATTCCCCATACTGCAAACGGCCAAGGCGACGACATGCTTGTCAAAGGCATGGAAGGCAAGTGTTGTCCATTAGCAAAGACTTGACATTTGTGACACTTCTTAACATGTGCATAGCAATCTCTCTCCATTGTAGACCAATAGTAGCCCAACCTCATGATTTTCTTGGCTAGCATATAACCATTCATGTGCGGTGCTCCAACTCCTTCATGGATTTCACTAACAAGACGTTCGGCTTCTTCCTCAGTGACACACAACAGATGGACCCCATCGTATGACCTTCGGTATAGCTTTCCTCCACACAAAACATAGTGACTCGCTAGCCTCCTCAGTGTTCTCCTATCAATGCGGGATGCTCCTTCAGGATACTCCCTTTCCTCAATGAATTTCATGATGTCATAGTACCAAGGATGGCCATCTTTCACTTCTCCTTCTCGAATAGAGCAGCAATACACAGGTTTTTCTCTGCATTCTATCACCAACGGTTTTACATTCCCACCATCCGGGATTTCCACCATGGAAGCTAGAGTTGCCAAAGCATCGGCGAACTGATTCTTATTTCTTGACAAATAATTGAACTCTATTTCCACAAATTCTCTAGTCAAGGCTTCTAAGTAAGCATGATATGGCAGCAGCTTTTCATCACGAGTCTTCCACTCTCCCTTTATCTGGCAGATAATTAGTGCTGAATCTCCGAAAACTTCTAACTCTTTGATCCCCAATTCCAGTGCGGCTTCCAATGCAAGGATGCAGGCTTCATACTCAGCAATGTTGTTGGTTGCTTCAAACCCTAGCTTAACTGCCAAGGGTGTGAATGCTTCTTCAGGTGAAACCAGTAGGACTCCTATCCCATACCCTCTCTTATTTGCAGCTCCGTCAAAGTATACCTTCCAAATCTTCTTTCCAATCTCCAGGACATCCTCATCGGGGAATTGATCATTGAATTGTTCTGATGATGCCACAGGGCAGCTAGCCAAGTAATCTGCAATGACACTTCCTTTTACTGACTTCTGTGTTACATACTTTATGTCGAATTCATTGAGGAGAATTGACCATCGGGCAGTTCTGTAGGACAAGACCGGCCTTTCTATCAGGTACTTCAGTGGATCCATACGGCTTATCAAGAAAACCTCATACGACATCATGTAGTGACGTAGTTTCTGAGTTGCCCATACCAAAGCCACACAAGCCTTCTCTATGGCGTTGTACTTCACCTCATAATCTGTCATCTTCTTGCTTAGATAGTAAATGGCATTCTCCTTTTTTGACCCCTCAAGGTACTGAGCTAGCATAGCTCCCGTCGCGGTTTCAGTGACCGACAAGTATAACAATAACGGCTCACCTTGTCGCGGAGGAACTAGAATTGGTGGATTACTCAAATACCTTTTGATAGTCTCAAAGGCTCCTTGACATTCTTCATTCCATACTTTCGGCACACCCTTCTTAAGCAACTTGAAAATCGGCTCACACACCATAGTCAAATTAGCAATGAACCTGCTTATGTACTGAATTCTCCCCAAGAACCCTCGAATCTGCTTTTCTGTGCTAGGCGGCTCCATCTCCATAATGGCCTTGATTTTTCCCGGATCGACCTCGATTCCTCTCTGAGTAATCATGAATCCTAATAGCTTGCCTGCAGTGACACCAAAAGCGCATTTCTGAGGATTCAACCGCAAGTTGTACTTCTTTGCTCGCTCCAGGAACCTTTCTAGTGCCATGAAGTGTCCTTCTCGATCCACGGACTTCACGATCATGTCGTCCACATATACTTCCACCTCCTTATGGATCATGTCATGCAGCAATGTTGTAGCAGCTCTTTGATAGGTAGCCCCGGCATTTCTCAAACCGAACGGCATCACTTTGTAACAATATGTTCCCCACTGTGTGATAAAGGCCGTTTTCTCCATATCTTGCGGCGCCATCTTTATCTGATTGTATCCGGAAAACCCATCCATGAAAGAGAGGAGCGCATGTCCTACAGTACTATCTACCAATACATCAATGTGGGGCAAAGGGAAATCATCTTTAGGGCTTGCTGCATTAAGATCTCGAAAATCCACACACATCCTCACTTTTCCATCCTTTTTAGGCACGGGAACTATATTGGATAACCACTCGGGATACTCCACAACCTGTAGGAACCCCGCATCGAGTTGCTTGGTTACTTCCTCCTTTACCTTCAATGCCCACTCGGGTTTCAATCTTCTCAATTTTTGCTTTACCGGCTTTTTAAGGGGATTGGTGGGGATGAAGTGCTGCACAATGTCTGGATCTATGCCGGGCATGTCTTCATAAGACCATGCAAAGGCCGTTATGTTGGCCTTTAAGAGGGCTATCAGCTTTTCTTTTTCAAGTGGTGAAAGGGTTATCCCAATTTTAATTATCTTTGGCAATTCAATTTGTCCCTAAATTGATTGATTCCAATTCATCCATGTTAGGTTCGGTGACACCCCTTTTCCTTCGCTCGGCGAGCTCCGGGGGGACGTCATTCCTAGGATCTATATCCATGCCATAAATATCCATAGAAGAGAGAAAGGAAACACTGCAAGCAAAATATATAAAAGAAACACACTTCATTAAAGGAACAAACAAAAAGACACAAACTTGAAAAGGAAACCAAAATTTGGTGCCACAACTATGAAACGACTCCTAACTCCACAAAGTGGGATAGGCGGACACACTTTATTGAAAGCAGGAAAGACTCTAACTAAGGAACCTACAAGCTACTATCAGGCAGGTCATGATCTTCCTCTTCAAGGATCTCTGCAATGGCTCCATCTTCTAGGTACCAATTGTGAAGTGGCATGGTTGCATGGTGAATTGACGAATCTTGGCAATCTTCTGTTGCTGACTCCCCCAAAGTAAGAACCATATCTTGGAACATGGTAACCATAGCCTCGGTATCCACATGTTCTACCCAGTCTTCTTTCTTCTTTCCCATAGAATTGTACCAACTTGTTAAGCTCTGATGATTCAGCCCCTCTGTGAAGTACTTGTCACAAAAATCCTTATCTGCCAATGCTGGATCAGAACTTGGGTAAAAAGTGCAATAGTGTGATGGCTCTTCCTTCCCGAACTCTTTTTCTATACATTGCACATACTCAAACCCAGACAAGGGTATCTCAATTGATTCTGGTTTTATTTCACATATGGGTAAACCCGCCATTTTCAACTCATAGTCCCCTTGAAGTGTAACAATGGCTCCCTCATGTGGGAACTTCACCTTTTGATGCAATGATGATGGTACAGCCCCAGCAGGATGAATCCAAGGCCTTCCCAATAATAGATTAAAACATGACGGCACATCCAAGACTTGAAACTCCACTCTGAACTCTGTGGGTCCTATGATTAAAGGTAAAGTGATCATCCCAATTACTTCTCTACGGGTATTATCATACGCCCTCACTGTCTGCCCAGATGGAGTGAAATCAGTGGGCCCCAAGCCCAAAACAGTTGCAGTTCTCAAGGGACATACATTCAATGCGGAACCATTATCAATCAAGACCGTAGGAACTCTCTTCCCCATGGTATCAACAGTTATATGCAAGGCTTGGGAGTGGCTTGGCCCACTCTTAGGTAAGTCCGCCTCTGTGAACACTATAGTGGAATTCTTCGGAGTAGGGTTTACTAGATTCACCAATCCCTCAGGGGACAAATCAACCGGAACCTGTATCTGATTTAACAACTTCAACACTGTCTGTCTGTGTTTGTGAGACGCCATAAGCAAGCCCCAGATAGTGATATTGGCATTGGTCTTCTTCAATTGTCGGAGTACTTCATCCTCTTCCTCTTGCACATCAAGGCGCTTATCTAACTCACCCAGTGGATTATCAGATTCCAAGTGCGGAGGCTTGAAATGGCGGCCCCCTCTTGTCATGTGGTCTACTTCTTCATCACTAGCCCATATGTCATCAATTTCATTTGTGTCACCCATCAGGTCATCCCATTCAATCATGTCAATGTCCTCCATCTGCACCTCTTCGGGTATATCATCCCAGCCCGTAGGAATTATGGGCTCACTTGGCAATGGATCAGGATAAAGCACATAGTAATCAAATTTCCCCGAAGGTTCTCCCAATAACCCCACTCGAGGGTCTCCTGCTTCATACCTTTCTTTCAACTGCTGTTGGATGGACTTCTTTGGCAATTGTAGGGTCTTTTGATCAATGAGGTCTTGAACGACCTTTCTCAACATAGCACAGTCCTCAGTGTCATGGCCGGGTATACCATGGTATTGGCAATATTGATGGGGTGTTTGGGGTCTTGGCTTTGGAAGGTGAGGTATGATAAGGCCTTGGTTACAGCATTGGTAAAAGGCTTGGGTCAAGGACATGGGTAATGGAGTGTATTGTCTTATGGGTAGGCAAGGTTGAGATGGGTCGGCTTCAATGGCATTTATGGAGTTGGATGAATTATGAGAGGGAAGTGGATTTTGAGTGACATTTGGGCGATTTGGTGGAGTTGGTGGTGAGATGATTTGTTTGTCAAGTAAGTCTTGAATCTCATGCCTAAGGCGATAGCAACGGTTGGTTGAGTGGCCTTTGACTTGGTGAAATTTGCAGTATTCATTCTCATTGTAGCTCTTGGGCAATGGATTTGGTGGTGGTCTTGGGTCGAGAAGTTTCAACAGGCCTCGGCTTTTTAGCTTTTCAAGTACTTTCTCAAGTGGCATATGCAGCTCGGTGAATTGGCGAGGTGGGTTGGTGTCATTTAGGGAGATGGGTTGAATGGGTTGGGCTATGGCATTGACCTCGGCATTGTTTTTCCCAGCAAAGTTCGGCCGACGGCTCTTTTGGACTTCTTCTGTCTTGATTGACCCTTCGGCAATGGCATCCTCAACTTGTGTACCTGCCCCGATAAGGGCCTTGAAATTAGGGAAGTAGTGAGCAAAGAGGTGCTTGTGATACACCGGCAATAGGTTCTTAACCACCAACTGAATCTGATCTTCCTCATTCGGTCTATCTGCCATTCTCGAGGCCTTTTGCCTCCACCTTGTAATGAAAGCGGAAAAGGTCTCATTAGCCCCTTGTTTTGTGGTCTCTAGGTCCCTTCTTGTGACATCCACCTCAGTGTTGTACTTGTAGTGCTCTGAAAACTCATTACATATGTCCTCCCAAGTTCGGGTTCTATTCTCATCCAAGGCTAGGAACCACTTTAAAGCAGAAGTGGCTAGGGTTTCATGGAACATTTGGGCCAAGAGTTCATCTGTTGCTCCTCGAGGGTGCATAGCTCGTACATACATCTTCAAATGGGTCTTGGGGCAACCCGTTCCATCAAACTTTTCTAATTCAGGCATCTTGAATTGTAGTGGAATACGAGCTTGAGGAAACAAAGATAGGGTACGTACATCCACCATGTCATCTGTCCTACGGATTCCCTTTATAGTTCTCTCCAAGGCTTCCACCTTGCTAGCCAACACAGAGTCTGTATCAGAGGTCTTCCCCTTACTTCCCCCTTCCAGGTTAAAAACTTCAGGTGGTTCATTCCCTTTGGGCTGAGTACTTCCCCCATCATTGGTCTTAGTGCCCTCTCCAGACTGGGTCCCATTTTCGGTGTTACCCCCCAGGGTACGGCCATTATTCTGTTCGGGCTCGGACATCTTATGTTGGATATCTTGGGCCGTTTTCAATGCTCTCTCGGATACATCAGTGGTGTAATCAAGTTTGGTCATGATAGCCTTCAAACAAGTCTCAACATCAAAACCCCCTTCACTAGTTGCTTCGTCGGCCATATCTGACTGGTTGGTAGAATCAATCTTCACTAAGCGCCCTTGCTGGTCGCGGATCCAAGCCAGTACGTCCTCTCACTCCTCTACGAAAGGGAACAATCAGTCTCTCATCCTAAGGGTATGTCCTAGGCTTCCATATTTGTCTCAATGACTTCACGCCATATATACTCAATTAGTCCCTTTTAATCCAATCACCTTTGCAAGGGTCATGGGCGAAAGGTACGTATTAAGGATATAGGGTGCAAAGGTCCTCTATTAATTTTTCCGTTAAGCACATCACAAACACGGTCATGATATCATTACAAACAATGTGGGTGCATAAGGGTGAAACCATAGTGTCCTGCAAGTCTGTCTATATGGACTAATGATAAGGGTAGGCTGGGGTCCTTCACTTGCTTGAGCAATCTTTATACCTAACCACATGTGGCATCAGGAACGCCGCGTGGGTCCAGCAGTACGTGATTAACTCATTTAATATACCCAAGGGCAAGCCCAAGGGTACTTGGCAAGAGAGGTTGAGAGCTTTCGCCCCAACTCATGGAATCAGGAAAACCAAGGTTGAGGCTAGGCCCGTCAGTGGCAAGGGACATCGATCCTAACATGCAAGAGTTTGCGCACACAATGCAATAAATGAAAGCACACAATCAAGCGGATGCAATGTGATTGATTTTAATTAAACAAAAGAAATTAACTTAGCCCAATCAAATTGTATAGAGTCTAGCCCACAAATCCCCAGCGAAGTCGCCAGTTCTGTGGACCCCAGAAATGGCTAAGGCCCACAGGAGGGTTTAAAAGTCGCCAATCTGTGGACCCAGGAAAAGAGGGCCCACGAATGGATTTGGAAAAAGAAAGGAGTCGCCACCTTATTTTTTAAAGGAAACAAGGAAAACCCTAAAAACGGTTTTGTTTTAGGAAAACAAAAGATTGACTCCATATTTAAAAATGGAAAGGCAAATGATCTTTTGGAAACCAGAGAATTCGGGGATTCGGAGGCTAAGTTACGATATGGGAAGGTTCTAGGCAAAGCCTATAGGCACCCATATCGCCCTAAACGGTCTCTTAATTTAATTGGGCTAAATCAAAGTCTTAATCACACATAAATCAACAGTTATCATCACAAGACAGCATGCATATCATTCATTCATTCATCCATATAATCATGTAAATCAAAGAAAAAACAGAAAAAAGAAGGAGGGGGAGAAAACCTAGGATACTTAGTATCCTAGGGCGGACTTGAACATCACGAAGAGCGCCTACGTACCATGTATGGAAATACATGGATCAAAGTCCACGTAGTTCGAAAGGGAATAGGGTTATAACCTAATCAAGGCCTATGGTAAACCCTAAGTTTCCTTTCAAGTAAAACATGGTAAGTTTCCAAAATAAATGATTCTCGAAAGATTTTTGGTAAGATATGGAATTTGATAAAAGATGGAAACTTTGATTTAAAAGGTATTTTTTATTGAAAGGAAACTATAGAATCTACCATACCCCTCTATTAGGAAACAACCCTAGGGGGGGAGAAAGGGAAAGTTTCAAGGAAAGGAAAGAAGGGTGAATTGGGGCACCCTCACACCCTACTTACCTTAAGCAAAAGCAACCTGTCAAAGTAACCACCCTATTGCATAGGGTAATTACCTTATTTGTAAGATTTCATCTCACAATAGCCAAAATAACCACCCCACATTGGTGGGGTAGTTGCACCTGTTGTACCTGTCAAAGCACCTGCAATTTCTATGCAAAACATACCAAAATACCAACCAAGCAAGCTAGATTCCAAATCAAGCTATTATCATGCCCGAACATGGGCTAACACATGCTCAAAATATCATATCAAGGACAAATAACAGATCTGGACAGAATTGGAATAAGGCTTAAAATCAACCACAAGTCATGCAACAACATGAATCATAAGCTAACTGAAGCCCTAATTCAACCCTACATGCAATGACATGCAAAAAAACCTAAAATCAACTATATGAATGCTAGAAATATCATAGTTATCAAATATGCAGCACATATATATCAACTATGAAGAAAACACAAAGAAAAACCCTAAGTTATCATGCTATATGCTACTTTCCTAATACAAGGATGAATGAAACCCTAGAATCACACTAGTGCATAAAATCACATAAAATAACTCTAAATCATGCAAAGCCCATCATAGACATCATGCTAATCATGCATATTAATCAATAGAAGCATCCACACATGAGAAAAATACAAGCTTGCACATGAAATATAGCTATTCTAAATATAAACTCAATTTCAGCACTAAGGAAACCCTAGAATCCCAAACATGCAACAAATCACATGGAACATCATCCTAGCATACTAAACAGCCCATAAATATTATCCTAATCATGCATACATTCCAATGGAAGCAACAAAACACAATAAAAACATAAGCTCTAATATGCCAAAGAGTTATTTCATGCAGAAAACCATTTTAAGCACCTAAGAAACCCTAAAGTCCCAAACATGCAGTAAATCACATGGAATAACATCCTAGCATACTAAACAGCCCACAAATATGATCCTAAACATGCATGGAAGCAACAAGACATGATAAAAACACAAGCTCTAATATACCAAAGAGTTATTTCATGCAGAAAACCATTTTAAGCACCTAAGAAACCCTAAAGTCCCAAACATGCAGTAAATCACATGGAATAACATCCTAGCATACTAAACAGCCCACAAATATGATCCTAAACATACATGGAAGCAACAAGACATGATAAAAACACAAGCTCTAATATACCAAAGAGTTATTTCATGCAGAAAACCATTTTAAGCACCTAAGAAACCCTAAAGTCCCAAACATGCAGTAAATCACATGGAATAACATCCTAGCATACTAAACAGCCCACAAATATGATCCTAAACATACATGGAAGCAACAAGACATGATAAAAACACAAGCTCCAATATACCAAAGAGTTATTTCATGCAGAAAACCATTTTAAGCACCTAAGAAACCCTAAAGTCCCAAACATGCAGTAAATCACATGGAATAACATCCTAGCATACTAAACAGCCCACAAATATGATCCTAAACATGCATGGAAGCAATAAGACATGATAAAAACACAAGATTTGATATGCAATCATCCTATTCTATGCAAAAACCCTAACTTTAAAAGAGAGAAGAGGAGGAAGGGGGGAATACCTATGGTGAAGTATCCTTTTGCTGCTGTAGGGAGTCCTCCTTCTCTTGTGTACTGCTGGAAACAACCTCCTTCAAGCCTTCAAGCAATGCTCCAGCCTTCCTTCAAGCTTTCTCTCACACTCTCTCACTCAAAGTATAGGTTAAACTACCCTAAGGATGGCTGCCATAGCCTCCAAGTCTCTCCAAAGTGCCTCCAAAGTGTCTCCAAAGTGTCCCCAAAGTGTCTCCAAAGTGTCCCCCTATTGCTGAAGTATAAGGGGGTATTTATAGGGATTGAGGGAAAATCCTTAATGGTTGGGATTAAAACCCTAGGGATTGATCCAAGGGCTCTTAGAGGTTACCTTGGGGCTCAAGTAGGTCAAAAAGGGCTGAAATTAGGGTTAAATGGCGGCCAAAGGCGAGCAAATCCGAGAAAATAGGGTGGGAGCCGCGTCAAGGCTCAAAAAAGGAAAGTGGCTCGGGTGACCACCTGGGGCTGGGCGGCTAGCAGCCTGGGCCCAGGCGGCTAGCCGCCCAGGCCTGGGTGGTCACCCGAGGCCATGTCAGCTTCAGCCCAAATTTGACCCTTTCAGCTTCCAAAAGTGTTTCAGGGCCCAAATCAACTCCGATTTTGACGAAACGAAAGCCAAAACGACCGTGTTTCGAAGGGGAATGTAATTTGAGTCACTTGAGGGCGAGAAACCCTAGCCATGGCTGCATGGTTGGGTCCTACAAAGGTGGTTAACCGCTATGCCTCACCATCGCTTAGCTTAGGTATGCACATAGGGTTGCACCGAATGCTTTCCAATTCGAAATTCAACCTCTCTAAACACATTTGGGGATGAAATTAAGACCAATCAAGGTCAAATGAGTAGTCATAGAGTGAAAATCATGAACCAATTCGAGCTAACCCGAAGTAGGTCTTTTAGCCAACCTGAGCCTTAATGAGCCATTCTAATCCCGAACCTCCAATTCATCGAATTGGTCCCACAAATACCTCAAATACAACCATATGAACTCCAATTGGCAACTTGGAGATCATTTCAAGGTCAAATGGAAAGTTTGTGATCAAAAAGACAATTATGCCCCTCAAGTCACAAAAGTTCTAATTAACCCTCGAGATCAACTCCAAATCGAACCAAAATTCATAGACACCATCCTTAGGACCCTAGAAACTCAATGCAAAAGACTAGACTCAAAAAGGAAACAAAAAGACACATGCAATGACAAACCCTAGCTAAGGTGACAAAAATGGGGTGTGACACATGCACGTACATGCCTCAATGCTATGCTACAAATCCATGCCCATCATGCAATGCCAGATTTGAATAAACCTATGACCTTAATATATGCAGAAATATGTGATTAAAAAACAATGGAAATATTCTAAATCTAAATGACGGAGTAACTCGCGCATATAAACAAACGATGCTCATGTACGATGGCCTAAATCATGTAAAACTGAATGCTAGGATTAACTAATGGATCTTGTGCAACCCTATGTGTTTGAAATGGGTGAGGAATCCATTCAAACCTTAAATTCATAAGTAAATCAATGCCAGATTAAATCTAAGCAGATCCTAAATGCGAGCATTGAATGAAAGGATATACATACAGATGCCATGTTCAGTTTATACGATATTATGAATCATCATGCTAGATCATTAATTGAAAACGAAATTAAAGTTAAAAGCCATTACCCTCAGGTACGGGCAGCAACAGTTCTATCACCGACTTGCCTTCCGGACTTCTCGCAGTCACAACAATGAGTTTTCAGATCTTTCGGGGAGAGGCTGGGTGCAAAAGTTGGGATCCTTTCTCTTGGTTGAAAGTGGGGTATATATAGGGAGGTATTAGGGTTTATTTCGGAGTTCATTAGAGTTTCTTAGCCGCCACCAAGCAGCTGTTAGCGTAGGGGCTTCATAAGGAAATGAATGATTTGGAGGGAAAAGCTGAAAATTTCAAAAATAAGGGGCATGATCGTACGTGCATGGAAGATGCACGTACGTGCATGAACCATGCTCGTACGATCATGGGGTATCAAAAAATCAGGTTGCATGATCGTACGTGCATGAACCATGCTCATATGATCATGGGGTATCAAAAGGTATCAAAAAGTTGTGTTGTGCCTGCACGGGTCCTTCGGGCTCGCTTGTGGTAGTTTATCTGCTGTTGCCCTTCATCATTGGGCTTAAAGGTGGTCCAAAATGTCAGGCGGTACAAAATTGGGTGTCAACACCTGCCCACTCACGCTGGCATGGTAGGCATGAGTGGGTTTCTCCTTATATAAAGCTGCCCGAAGTAGTGGACCGTCCAGTATTCACTTCATTTGAAACAAAAATACCAGAGAGCACTCCTGGAACTCCGAGGCTTCCCAAAGTTCTCATTTTCTCCAGTTAGGGGCCCTATAGCTGGTGTTTCTGCTCCATGACTCTATCTTTGCTCCTATAAGGGTTTGAAGAAGTGGGCACGCAGCTTCTCTTTTGAAGAGGTGAGTCATATTCGCCCTGTTTATGGAAATATTGTCTCGTTAGTAGAAGTAGATGCGCATATTCCGCTGATGGAGGCTCTGATTAGCCACTGGAATAGAGAGCATGCTTGCTTTAGATTCGGCACTTGTGAAATGGTTCCCACTCGTGAGGAACTTGGGAGGTTGATGGGGTTTCCTTATAGTCATGATGACTTGATTGATCCCATTGGTCGAGGAGGGAAGAATGCTTTGAGTGACCTGCTTGGAATTTGGCGAAACCATCTATCTTTGAAATCAGGGGGTGCTGGGACGACCCCTAAGTGTTCTCTACGCTTCCTCCTGAGTCGTTTCGCTCACTCGGCAGGGTACGTGAATCATGAAGCAGCGTTCACTCGTGATGAGGAGACTTGGAGGCAGAACCGTCCTCGAGTCTTTGCTTTGGCAGTGTATGGATCGATTATCTTTGCCTGCGAGCCAGGCCTCGTTGATAGCAAAGTCAATACTGTCGTGGATCAACTGGAGAAAGACAGGACCGTGATTCCGATGATCTTGAGCGAGATGATTCGCTCCCTACACTGTTGTAGTGTTGACGATAGTAGTCCATTTCTAGGGTGCGCTGCTCTTCTCCAAGTATGGGTTCTAGAGCACTTGTTTCAATTCTAAACTATCCCTACGGGTAGCTATCATCGAGAAGATTTGATTCACGATCACTTGTATGCCAGCACTGTGGCACGGCCTTCCCTAGACATGGTCCAGTGGGAGTTGTTTCTGAATGATCCCCCTTTTGAGGCGATTATTTGGAAGATGAGTTGGCTGTGCCAATGTGATGCCATCTAGAGCTGCGATGCAGGGTTCTTTGTCCCACTAGTCGAGTTGTATGGCATGTCTGCTTTCCTTCCACACCAAGTATTTTGTCAGTTCGGTAAAGTTCAGGGCATTCCAACTGTTGTAGATATCTCGTCCTGGTTCTTTGACTTTGCTCCTTCCTCTGAGAAGAGAACTCGGGAGGCCATGAGGATGTAGGAAAGGAAAAACCACTATCCCATAGCATATGGTTATGATGTTGAGGGGTCCTTCGGGAACTGGTATGCGACTCGGGATTATTTGACCTGGGTGTCACACGGCTTTGGAGCTAACTTGGAGCTGTCGGGACCATCTGCATCCCTATCTGTCAATCCATCATATGAGGATTTCCTTACCAACCAGCAGGTGCATCATGAGAGCATTCGCTATAGTTGGTTGTCTGCCTAGCGGTTTCTAGAGAGTCAGTGCGTCGAGCTATAGACCGAGAAGGGTCGTTTGAGTGCCGAGCTCGAGTCATTGCGCACATGTGTGCAAGAGACGGTGGCTGAGGCTGAGGAACTAACGCTGCCTGAATCATCGTTTGGCGATACTTCGACTTAGTGGCACAAGGAGTGTGGTTTCCTTAGTAAAGTGCTGAAAAGGTTTCGTGGAGTTTGATCTATGGACTGTTTCCTGACGCGTTCACCCTTTGTAGTTGCCAGGTTTTTTCTTTGAGTAGTTTTCTGTTGCAAAACTAGCATTTGTGTCTTTGTGCGCATGTGCTTTAGTGTGTGCTGTATGTGTTTTGCTTTATTTTGAAAAAGAAAAACTTTGCAAGCAATAAATGTGTAAATTTCTAACTTTCAATTGCAATGGCTTCATTTGAATCCACTTGGTACTTTTTCACATATTAGTTTGAGACCTTGAACTCATTAGATAGACTCACGGTGCTGTGGACGTCCTGCCGTTGTCCTGTTTTGAGGGAATTTCAGCCATTAGAGCCTTGGTGAGTAGCAAACCATGAAAAAGTAGTCACGGTCTTCAATTATCCCCGGTTCTGTGATCGGAAAGGAGTTCTGAGTGATGATGGACGCTAAGTGCTTTCCTTAAGCGACTTTTCTCCTGGTACTCAGTCTTTGTGAAGAAAGGAACTTGGATGTCACCCCTTTATATGAATCATTACAACTTGCTGGAATCCCTTGATTGCTTTGAAATTGTTGAGGCGGAGACCATGGGAACCGCTTTTTTTTTTTGTTTTTGTTTTTTTTGTTTTTGAACGGACTCCCGATTGAATGTGTCTCGCCCCAATCTTGGTGGAACGGAGTGGTCGTATAGTTGAGTTAAGTAAGGGAATTCATTTCATGGAATTGACTTTGGCATTGATCTCAATTTCTTGATGACAGAAAAAAGGGTTTTCACAAATGCCTATTTTTTGACTGAATTCATTTTTATCCTTAGGCATAGTACCTTCGGACTGTGTCGGAGTTTACTGGGCCATAGAGCTCTTAGCTGTCCATCTCTGTCAGTACGAGGGCTCCTCCTGAGAATGCTTTTTTCACGACATAAGGGCCATCATAATTTGGAGCGAATTTTCCTCGGGGGTCTTTTTGGTGAGGCAGTCTCTTCTTAAGGACCAAGTCTCCTTCTCTGAACTGCTTGACTCTCACTTTCTTGTTGTAGGTTCTTGCCATTCTCTTCTGGTAGCATTGGCTGTGACAAATGGCTCTCAACCTCTTTTCTTCGATTAAGTTAAGCTGGTCGCGTCGGGCCTTAGCCCATTCTGTTTCTTCGAGCTCTGCTTCCATAAGGACCCTGAGAGATGGTATTTCAACATCAACCGGGAGCACTGCCTCCATCTTGTAGACCAAAGAATACGGAGTCGCCCCTGTAGACGTGCGAATGGAAATGCGGTATGCCAACAGTGCATATAGTAGCATGTCATGCCAGTCATGGTGAGTGGTAGTCATTTTTGCGACTATCCTTTTGATGTTCTTGTTTGCTGCTTCAACCATCCCATTCATCTGCGGGCGATAGGCTGTGGAATTGCGATGGTCGATCCTGAATGTGCTACACAGTTCCTTCATCATGTCGTTGTTCAGGTTGGTGGCGTTATCGCTAATGACGCAGCTTGGGCTACCATATCTGGTGATGATTTTGCTTTTGATGAACTTGGTCACCACTTTCTTGGTTACGTTGGCATACGATTCTGCTTCTACCCACTTGGTGAAGTAATCAATAGCCACTAGGATGAATTGGTGACCGTTTGAGGCTTTCTGGTTTATGCTGCCTATGACATCCATGCCCTATATTGAAAATGGCCATGGAGTTGTCATGTTGTTGAGGGGCAGCGTGGGTGATTTCTCCTTCACCACATAGATTTGGCATTGGTTGCATGAACGAGCAAACCTAACGCATTCATTTTCCATGGTTGTCCAGTAGTAACCCATCCGCATGATCTTTCGAGCTAGTATGAACCCGTTCATGTGGGCCCCACATTGCCCTGCATGGACCTCCTCGATGAGTCGCGAAGCTTCTCGAGCGTCGACGCATTTGAGTGGTACAGTCATAAGACCTTTTGTAGAGGGTATCACCATCGAGGAAGAATTGCATTGCCATCCTCCGAATGGTTCGTTTGTCAGTGTCGGTCGCGGCTTCAGGGTATTTCCTCTTATTGATGAAGACTATGATGTCTTAGTACCACGATTCCCCATCAGGTTCTTCCTCCACCGAGACCTGCATGATGCCTTCTATTAGGCAAGTATAGGCTGGGTTGTGCTTGATTGTGATTTCCACGGGATGTATATCACGATCATCCAGGATATTCATGAGGGAGGCTAGGGTGGCAAGTGCATCAGCGAACTGGTTCTTGGACCTTGGCAGGTATTCGAATGTAATCTTACGGAACTTAGTGATGAGTTCCATAAGATATTGGTGGTATCTGACCAACTTCAGATCTTTCATCTTCCAATCGCCCAACGTTTGACAGATGATGTGTGCGGAGTCTCCATATACCTCGATATCTCGGATACCAAGATCGAATGCTGCTTGCAGACCCAGAATGCATGCTTCGTATTCGGCCATATTGTTGGTGCATTAGAATCGGAGCTTGATGGAAAGTAGAAGATGAGTGCCCTGTGGTGATACAAGGATAGCCCTGATTCCTTGGCCTGTTATGTTAGCAGATCCGTCGAAGTATAGCTGCCATTCAAGGTACTCTTCGAGTTCTTCTTCCGTAAGGTTCATCAAATCCTCATCTGGAAAGAATATTTGCATAGATTCGTAATCTGGCAGGGGCGTTTCAGCTAACTAATCGGCAATAGCCTGCCCTTTCATGGGTTTTTGTGTGATGAATACTATGTCAAATTCTATCAATAGCATCTACTACCTAGCTATTCTAGCCGTAAATAAAGGCTTTTCGAATATGTACTTGAGAGGATCCATACGGGCGATGAGGTACATAGTGAAATGGAGCATGTAATGCCGTAGTTGATGCGCCGACCCAGCCAAAGCACAACAAGTTTTCTCCAAGGCAGTGTACCTTATTTCGTAGTCTGTGAACTTCTTGCTTAGGTAGTAGATGGCCCTTTCTTTCCTTTTGGTTTCATCATGCTGCCCCAGTATGCACCCCATGGAGGTCTCTAGAACAGTTAGGTACATGAGCAATGGTCGGCTCGGTGTTGGTGGTACTAGGACTGGTGGGTTGAGGAGATGCTCTTTGATCTTTTCAAAGGTTTGCTGGCATTCCGTGGTCCATTTGATGGGCACGTCTTTCCTCAGTAGCTTGAAAATTGGTTCACAGGTTTTAGTCAACTGAGAGATAAACCTGTTGATATAATTGATTCTGCCCAAGAAAGCTCTAACCTCTTTCTAAGTTCTTGGTGTCGGCATGTCGATGATAGCTTTGGCTTTGGATGGATCGACCTTGATTCCTTCTTGGCTGACTATGAATCCTAGTAACTTGCCTGATGTGACCCCAAATATGCATTTGGCGGGGTTAAGCTTAAGTTGATACTTACGGAGCCTTTGAAAAAGCTTTCACTGGTCTATCACATGGTCTTCTTCTTTCTGAGACTTGGTAATCATGTCATCTACATAGACCTCCAGTTCTTTGTGCATCATATCATGAAATAGGGTCGTTATAGCCCTCTGATAAGTTGCTCCTGCGTTTTTCAACCCGAAGGGCATGACTTTGTAGCAGAAAGTGCCCCAGTGTGTAATGAAAGACGTCTTTTCCTGGTCAGGTTCGGACATCTTGATCTGGTTGTATCCTGAGAAACCATCCATGAAGGAGAACATCTCATGGCCGGCAGTATTGTCCACCAGTACGTCTATGTGCGGCAAGGGGAAATCATCTTTAGGGTTAGCTCGATTAAGATCCCTATAATCGACACACATCCAGACCTTGCCATCTTTCTTTAGAATCGGCACTATGTTGGCAACCCATTCTGGGTAAGTAGCGACTCTTAAGAATCCTACTTCGAATTGCTTCATAACTTCTTCCTCGATCTTGAGCGACCATTCTGGTTTCATTCTCCTGAGTTTCTGCTTGACTGGTTTGAACTCAGGTTTCAGAGGCAATTGATGCTCCACGATGTCTGTGTCTAAACCTGGCATGTCTTGGTACGACCAAGCGAACACGTCCTGGTATTCTGTTAAGAGAGACGTGAACTCCTCTTGCTGAGAGAGTGATAGATTGGAACCAATTCTGACTTCCTTAACACTATCTTTCATCCCAATGTTGATAACGATGGCCTCTTCTAGATTGGGTTTTGGATAATTGTCGTATCGCTTGACCATTTCCAGTATTTCCTGCATCTCCTCCTCCTCATAATCATTTTCAGTAGCTGCATTGATCTCAGCCTCAAAGTCATGTCTAATGAGAGGGTTTTCTTGTTCATCTGTGTTATGGTGCCTATTTTGTGGATTATTCCTGAAGCACATGTATTTTATAGGCAAAAATTAAGAATACATTCCTTTTGAAGGAAAATGAGATAATTGCAATGCATTAATCATCAAGTAAGGTATAGGTGATAATGTTTTTTTAAGGAAAGCATGAAGATAGTTTGAAAATAAAATCACACGACATTTAAAAGAAAGATAGTGGTCTCCTGTGTGAAAGAAGTTGCCTCTGCTAGTGGGAGATCGTGAGCCAACAGGGGGTATTACTGTTTGCAACCAATTTACCCTAAGGAGGCCTGCCTCTTCATAGGGATAGGCACAGTGATCCAGTTGTGGAGTTGCTCCTCGATCTTTGCAACACGGATGGAGTTGGTGGGTAGGATCATTGGAGATTCATCCACAGTAGTGACCTAAGCATCTTCGGAAAAGACCCACTTCAGGACTTCTTCTGGTACTTTGCCATAGTTAAAGGCTTCTTGGTAATCTCGAGACACCATTTGGCCTTGGTTTTCTTGCAGATCTTCCCTGATGTCTATCAAGGGGATGGCGTTGTAGTGTTCTAAGAGGGCCAACTTCTTTTGCCTTCTCTTCTCCATTTCCTGTTTCTTGTCTTGCCTGGTCGGACGATATCCGAGTCCCCAAGTACCGATGGTTTGCGGTAGTTCTATTAGGTTTACAATCTCCTGCAGTGTCTTCCCTAGTCCTTTTCTAGTCTCAAACTCGTTCTTTACAAGGCTTTTTGTGATCATGAGGCAGTTTTCTGGAATCTCTACCTTTCCTAGCATTGGTGCTCCTTCTGGGACGTAAGTAGTGGGAACCACTTCGTAAGAGTTGAAGGATGCCGGATTGTTCTCGATGTCAATGTAGGGGATTGCTGAGGCACGATAGATAGCATTATCATCTTCTACAAAGATCGTAACTAGGAGATCTTTTATCACATACTTGATGCTTTGGTGGAGGCTTGAGGGGACTGCCCCAACCGAATGAACCCAAAGACGCCCAAGTAGGAAGTTGTAGGCAGTGGGTATGTCAAGGACTTGGAATGTGATATGGAAAGTGTATGGTCCCATTTCCACGGGTAAATCTATTTCTCCCAGCACGTCTTTGCGCGATCCATCGAAGGCTCGGATGACCGTGTTGCAGGGGCGAAGATCTGATCTCTCGTACCCTAGCTTTGTGATTGTGACTAGCGGGCACACATTGAGTGCTGACCTGTTGTCTATCAGAACTCTTCCTACCACCTTGTCTTTGCATTTCACTGTAACGTAGAGGGCACGATTATGCCCAGTCCCCTCAGAGGGTAGCTCATCTTCTGTGAAAGTTATGGCATTGGTAGCCAATACTTGTCCTACCATGTTCTGGAAGTTCTCTGGTGTGATGTTCGAAGGGACGTGCGCTTCGTTGAGGACTTTGGCCAGGGCATTACGGTGGGTTTCTTATGCCAAGAGCAAACCCAGGATAGAGATCTGGGCAAGCATTTTGTTGAGTTGTTCTACGAGATTGTACTCGTTCTTTTTGAGAGCTCCCAGGAACTTGTTGAGGTCTTCTTCTGTTACCGGTGCCTTGATTCCGTTTGCCTCATGAGACTTGTCCTTCCCTTTCTTCCGTAAGAGTTCAAGTTCAGCAGGCGTGTAACATCTACCGGATCGAGTTATTCCTCCGATTTCTCCCACATCGGCCTTAGTTGTGACTTCCGTCCCATCCAAGTAGGTCGCCTTTAATTCATAACTCCACGGCACAGCATGATAGGGGACATATGGGAGTTGTTAGGAGATACTTATCGTTATCGGTTGTGGCTCAAAGATAGTGATGGTTGTCTCCTGCTTTGGTGACGGGATAGAGATAACATGGGCCTTCTGAGGGTACACTAATGGAACTTTTGTAGCATTTTGGGTGGTAATAGGTGGAAAACCTGTGCAATCCAAGGTGAAAGTAGCATTGACTTCTTCCATACCACTCTGGTCTTCTCTGGGAGTGACGACATAATATATGGCATTTGCGTCGACCTAGAAACTCAGAAGACCGCACTCAAGCAAGTCTTGTATCCTGTGCCTGAGATGCATGCACCTATTTGTATGATGTTTGATTCCTCCGGAATGATAATCACATTGCTCCTCGATTTGGAAACCTCGATCTTGGAGATTTAGGGGATACTGTGGTAATGGTTGTATCAGCCTTGCAGCGACAAGACTTGGCAGCAAATGGGAGGGTGGTATGGGTAGGTTACTGACCATCCTACCCTGATTCATGCCTTTTGCTGGGAGTCCCCAAACGATTGGTTCTGGGAAGAAAGATTGATTGGTCTGGTTTTTACTGGTTTCATGACGAACCAAAGCTTCCACTACATTTCTTAGAGTCCTTACTTCTTTGCGAAGTTCGTCTAGACTTTCTATCAATGGAGGGGGCTCTGAGATAGTCCCATTTCTTTCATCTGGGCGGGTCATAGCGACTTGGCACTCCTCAACACCAGCTAGATTTATGATGACTTATGCCCCTGACTTTGTTATCAGTTGAGATGGGTCGAACGGCTTTTCTACTTTGGAAACTACTCCGCAAGAGTCTACTGTTTCCCCGTACTCGTTTTCGATATTAGTAGCCGTGCTGCTTAGACATGAGTCTACTGATCTATTCCTTTTCTTGCGTTGGTATACCCGATATGGCAAAGTCCTATCTTCCACTTAGTGGTGATAGAGAGGTTTGTTGTCGACATTCTGATAGGCGATGATGGGAAACTTCTTTCTTGATGCCGATCGAAGTACCAAGCTGTCGATATAGGGCTGGAGAAGCTCTCTTGTATAGCCCTCATGGTACACGGGGGTTAAGTCCTGTTGATAGGCGATGATGGGGAATATGACATCGGCGGACGGCAATAGTAACCCTTCATTGATGTATGGCTCGACGGATTCAATCGTTGGTCCTTTTAGCCTGACATAAAGGCCTCTTCCCTTGTTTTCAATAACATTGGTGTATAGATCATCTTCTCCTCCCAGCTTGAGCTGTACCTTACCTCCTGGTGGTGTAATAAGTTGAGAAGGATTGAACATGTCTTCTTTCATTGGTGCTTTCCCCTTTCGCGTGAGCTGGGCGTAAAGGTTCCTCGTCCAACCGGATAGGTCTTCTCGGTCGTATTTTGCTTGATCTTTCTTGCATGGCAATTTCATGGATGTGACAGGCTTTCCTGGAGTAGTGCTTTGTTTGAACGGAGAGCGAGTGGGAGCTCTACGCGAGATGTGTACAGTCATGAACTCTTCTTCGGCTATCTGTCGAGTCAGGCTTTGCTGTAAAGATCCCTATAACCGGGCTTCATGATGTTTCTTGGTATCTCTGCTTAAGTAATCTACAGTGGCTGATTCTTTGTAGCAAGCTTCGCAGTAACACGGCTTTCGCCAATCATACCCATTTTCGTCTATCCCTTGATAGATAGGTCTCCTCTGGCATTTGTAGGCGATGATAGGGAATTCGTACCCTTCGGCTTCTTTCAACGTCCCATTCTCAAACAGGGGCCTCAATGCTTTCTTCGTAAAGATAGCTTGTTAAATTGGGGTGCCATCTGTTTGATATGCTATGATAGGGAAGTCTTTAGGTGGAGCCTGTAAAAGGTACCCCCACATGAAGTAAGGTTGAATTGAGCTAGCAGTCGGTTGCTCCAGTGGGATGAGGTCTAGGGCTTGCCCTATCATGTTGACCTTTTGTTGATCTTCCCTTGTTTCTTTAAACTCGAGCCTTACTTGTGTTCTTGGGGAGGTTATGAGCTGCTCTGGGTTGAAAACCTCTTCTTGGTTGTCGACTTCATTTGCCGTATGGGCTGAAGAAGGTGTCACACCCCATTTTTGCACCACCTTACTAGGGCTTATCATTTCATGCATGTTTTTGTTTTGTTTTTGAGTCTAGTCACTTGCATTAGGTTTCTAGAGTCATAAGGACAATGGATATGAATTTTGGTTCAAATTAGAGTTGATCTTGAGGGATAATAAGAGCTTTTGTGACTTAAGGGACATAATCGTCTTTTAAGTCCTAAACTTTTCATTTGACCTTGGAATGATCTCTAAATTGCCAATTGGAGTTTATATGGATGCATATGAGGTATTTCTGGGTTCAATTTGATAAATCAATGGCTCGGGATTAAAAAGGCTCGACGTAGTTCAAGTTGGTTAATTGACCCTCCTTTGGGTTAGCTCTAATTGACTCATAATTACCAATCAAATCTTTTCAAATTGACTTTCATTAGTCATCATTTTATCCCTAAAAGTGTTTTATAAAGTTTAATTTTGATATGGAAAGCATTTGGTTTGATCCTATGTGCATACCTATGCTTTGCGAAGGTAGAGCATAACGGTTAACCGCCTTTGTCAAACCTAACCATACCCTCATGGCTAGTGGTTTTCACCCTAAAATGTTCAAAAATGTATTCTAATCGAAACGCAGTCGTTTTGGCTTTTGTTTCATCAAAATCGGACTTCATTTGCCCCCTGAAACACTTCTAAAAGGGAAAGGAGGCAAAATAGGCTAAAAATCAGAAGTGGGCTCGGGTGACCACCCAGCCCTGGGCAGCTAGCCTCCTAGGCCCAGGTGGCTAGCCGCCCAGGCCCTGGTGGTCACCCGAGACCACTTTCCTATTTGCTCTATGCTTCCTTGCTGAAGCGGATTCTTGCCTATTTTGACGTATTTGAGCTCTTTTGGACGAGTTTCCTTCTAATTTTTGGTAACTTCTGAGTTACTTAAGCCCCAAGGGGGTCTCTGATAGCTCTTGGATTAATTCTTAAGGTTTTAATTTCAGCCATTGGTTAATCCTAATTGAACTCTATAAATACCCCCTATGCTTCAGCACAAGGGGAGCCACTTTATGCCTAAAAACCTAAGTGTTTGAGAGAGAATAAAAGGGAGAGACTTGAAGGAGAGCTAGAGTTCTTGTTGTAGCCTTAGAGAACATTGGTTCAAGTCATCCATAAGAGGAAGAGAGAGTCTCTACAGCAGCAAAGAAGCTTTCTTAAGGTAAACTCACTCCTTATTTATGCTGAATATGGGTTTTCATATAGGATAGGCCTATTGCATGTTAAAGGTAGCTTTTTTATCATGTATTAACACTCTAGCTAGTTAATATACATGAAATACTTACTGTTTATCATAAGTTTAGCATGCTTTAGGGCTGTCCTATGTGTTTTCAAGCATAGTTGTGATTCTTGTTCTTCTGTTGTCCTTGTTTTAGAATAGTGTCATTGCATGTTAAAGTTAGGATTTTTATCATGTTCTATTGCTTTAGTTAGTTAATATGCATGATTTAGGTTTTGCTTAGTTTGATTTTAGCATGTTTAGAGTTTGTTTTGTGTGTTTTCAAGCGTGTTTGTGAGTTTAGGGTTTTTAGTGTCCTTGTTTTAGGATAGTTTCATACAGCATGTTAAAGTAGAACTTTTTATTGATTTTTCTTCATAGTTGCTGTATATGTTTTACATATGGATTAACTATGATATTTTTGCATACATGTTAGTTGATTTCTAGGGTTTTTATGCATGATATGGTTCTAGGATTGTGTTAGAACTTATTATTATTCGTTGCTTTTGCTGTTAGCATGTTTAGTGGATGATTTTAGGCCACAATACTATTCTGTCCAGATTTATATATCATTGTGTTTGCATGGTTTTGAGCATGTGTAAGGGTGAAAATAGGTGTGGTAATTGTCCTATGGCAAATAGGGCTGCCATTGCTTGAAATTGCTAATGCTTGGAGTTATTGCGCTCAGGTAAGCGGGTGTGAAGGTGCCCCAATTCACCTCCCTTCCTTAGCTCTTTCTCTTCTCCCTCTTTAGGGTTATTTCCTAATATGAGTTTATGGTATAATTTGAGGTTTCCTTGTTAAATAAAATTCTTTTTTTTTGTTAAAGTTTCTATCTTGTGGAAGTGTTCTTAAACTCAAACTTGTTTATTCAATTCTCTTTCAAATAAGGAAACCTAGGGTTTTTACCATAGGTTTATATTAGGATTTAATTCTATTCTAATCGAACTACGTGGACTTTGATCCATGTATTTCGTTGCATGGTACGTAAGCGCTCTTCATGAGGCTCAAGTCTGTTCTAGGATCCAAGTATCCTAGATTTCTTTCTTTCTCTCTTTTCTTTTCTTTATTTTCTGTTTTTATGTGCTTATTATGCATGGATGGATGAATGGAATATATGATATGCATGTTGTCTTGTGATGATGTTTGCTGGTTTTTGTATGGAAAAGATTTTAATTTAGCCCAAATAAACTGAGAGACCGAAAGGGTGACATGGTTGCCTATAGGCTTTGCCTAGAACCTTCCCATGTCATAACTTAGCCTCCGAATCCCCGATTTCTTTGGTTTCTAAAAAAGACTGTTTTTTTTACCTTTCCTTTTCAAATATGGAGTCATTTAAATTGCTTTCTTAAAACAAAACTATTTTTAGGGTTTTCCTTGTTTCCTTTAAAAAATAAGGTGGCGACTCCTTTTCTTTTTTTAAACCTATTTATTTTTCTTTCTAACCCTTGTGGGCCCAATTTTCGGGGTTCACAGAAGGCCCTGAGTGAGACGGCAACGGGTTTTGGGTGACATTGGGCTTGACTTCCTGCTCTATCTTGAGTTGGAGTAAGTTCTTGTCCAATAGGTTTTGGATGCGGTGACAAAAGATGAAGCACTTGTCTGTCGGATGTCCAGAGCCACCCTGATGGAATTCGCATCTAGCATTCAGGTCCCACCACTTTGGTAAGGGATCATGAGTAGGCTTGAGAGGAATCGTAGTGATGAGGTTGGCTACCAAGAGTTGAGGTAATAATTGCGACATAGGCGCCGGCAATGTATCAAATTTTTGGGGTTCCCTTTTCGAAAAGGGTACCGGGATAGGATTCGCACCAGGTGGAGCGATCATTGCATTTGGCATTGCTACTGCTGGTAGTATGAACGGTTGAGATGCCGCTTGTGGGTAAGAAGGATGCCCCTGTAAAGCATTTGCAGGTGTAGTGGCAATCATTTGGACCTCATGGCGTGGCCTTGATTCTATGCGCCTTGTCTGAACTCTTCTACTGCTCGCACTGGTGTTTCCTTGATCAATCAGAGTTTGAAGGGCCTGTGTGTCCATAAGCCTCCCAAATTTGACTCCAACTTTAATTCTTTCCCCTACAATAACCAGATCAACAAATCCTGAACCTGTGTGCCCTAGGAGATATGAGTAGTATGGTTCTTTCAGCATATTGAGAAAGGCGCTGACCATCTCCCGCTCCATCATGGGTGGTTTCACTTGTGCTGCTAATTCTCTCCATCGTTGGGCGTAACTCCTGAATGACTCATTACCTCGCTTCCGTTGCCGTTGTAGCTCAAAATGGTCTGGAGCTATTTTTGTATTGAATCGGTATTAGGCCAAGAAAGAATTGGCCAAATCGGACTATGTATGGATTTTGTGCGAATCTAGTTGAACAAACCAGGACAGGGCGGGCCCCGTAAGGCTCTTTTGGAACTGTTGGATTAAGAACCTTTCGTCGTTACCATATTGGCACATTTCTCCACAATACACCCTAAGGTGTGTAAGTGGGCAACGAGTCCTATTGTATTTGCTAAATTCTGGGGTTTTGTACTTGGGTGGAGGCTTCATGTCTGCGAAGAAACATAAACTTGAGAAGTCTATGTTTCTATATGTGTTGATCCTTTGTAGTCCCCGGATCTTTTCCTCCAAGCTCTCGAGCTTAGTAGTAACCTTTTTGTTCTCTACCTCTGCTTTAGACTTCTCACCCTTATTATCAGGGTTTTCAGACGAAGTATTCTCTCTAGAGTTCTCCGGAATAGGTGGAAGTTGAGTCTCAGGATTCTGCGTGGTGTTTGACTGCCCACCAGGTAGAGGTGGCGGAGTGTTTGTCCTTTGCGATGCAGCTAACATGGCGGTTAGTGCAGCCATTAGCTCTTCCAAGCGATCAATTCGAGGATTACTGCTCTCAGGTGCTTCTTCCATGACTGGCGACACGTGCTGTTCTGTCCTTTCTGGGCTGTTAGAAGGGTCGCGGATTTGTCCGCGGGGTGGACCTGGATCGTCCCAGGGTCGTGCTATGGTGCTAACTGTCTAGTCAAAGCTTGTAAGCTCTGTGCTTCTTGGAGCATTGACAGCTTTTGTTCTTTGGAACTTGACTGTGATGTTGGGATGCTTGGAGCCTGAAATGGATACTTAGTACTTGATGCCTCGTGGCACTTCGTACTTAGTACTTGATGGTGGTGCTATCTCTTGTGGACAATACTTTGTTGCTGATTCCTTTTTCTACTCTTCCACCTGGTATCTTGTACCTAGTACCCTGCACCTGGTACCTTGCACCTAATACCTTGCACCTAATACCTAGTGTAGGTAAAGACATAGTCAGTATGGGGTTGATAAGCGGAAGTCAATTCTTTACTTTCCGTTATGTCTCGGGATATCCGGAGTTGATTCTGGTTTACCCTTGACATAACCTTGGGGAGTAAAGATTGGACGTATGCATGTCCTGGGTATCCCTCGTCTGTAAGAGATGACTCTTAAGAATGGTGCTGATGCAGCTTACCTGGATTCTTGTGACGATATGACTCAAGCCTTGTAGCTTGTGTTAATTACAAATGAGTAGAAACAAAACTTGCTAACCTCTAGACTTGGGTTGGGTTTCGCAAGCATTCCTTCGTCTCCATTTGAGTCATTCCTTGTTGGGTAAGCTTGATGTGTTGTTTGGTGGTGGGTTGATTGCAACCCTTCGGATGGATTTCTTTTATGTTATGTACCTCTTTTAGGGTTATTGAACCCTTAGGTCTGATATTTGGAAAACTTCTAAACCAGACTTGGTGTAGTGATATTGATCACCATCCTAGGGTGGTTCAAATGCATGATTTGCAAGGGCCGTAGGCACGGGGTGCCCATTTGGCCGTATGGACTCCTTTTGGGATGTATGTGACGATAATAACAACATGTAGGTATATGATATATACAGGCAGGATATGTACAAGATAGATCCTTTCCTCGTGCGTGCCGGTGTCTTAATGCAACAAGGGTCGGCATTTCTTTCCTAGGGATGCTAAATGACATGTTATCATGAGGCTGGGCAATGCAAGCTGGTCTTAGAAAGATGGGGTCCTAAATCACCTAAGCCTCTCGCAAGCGTAAATAGGCCTTGGGTGATCTGGGTGGGGGCTTTTCAATGCACACAACCGCCCGATGTACAAACCATCTGACGGAGTATACACCTACATTCGCCCCCTGTTATGCTACAGGGTTGGACACTTGTGCGTGCTCTGATTCAAATAAAACCAAGTATGCATGTATGCATGAAGTGAGCAGTAATATTTGAGGAAAGGATGACATACATTCACATGGCATGATACAGCATTTGAGCATATCAATCACATAGGAAAGCGATTAAATATTTAAGAAAGTAAATAAATGCTTGAAAAAATAAAGACTCATGCACCCCACAAAAAGAGAAAAAGGAGGTAGTCAGTAATCTGTTAGAAAATCTGTAAGTCAATAATGAATAATAACAGAAGACATTGGTCTCATCTAGGTTGTATAGGAAATCAATAATTCCAAAGGGGAGTTTAGAAACATCAGTAAAATCATATGGGACTAAACCTACAAAGTCCCCAGTGGAGTCGCCATGCGGTCGCTACCCCAAAAAGGAGGACGAGATGTTCTCCCTTTCCTAACGTGTTTTTGGGACGACCCCCGGGGGCGTCATGTTTTTCTGGTGGGTGTGTTGAGTTCATTTCAAGGGCGCTTTGACCGTCCTAGGCATGCGAGCATATTTAGAATTATCAAGGCTATGGAGTCGCCACCAATCAGGGGTTTGAGGACGTGATTGGACATCCTATGGTTGATTAGAGAGTGGGTCATCTGAGATCCCAAGAATAAGTCCATCTGAGGTCTTATCATCAAACGGGTCCATCTGAGGTTCGTTTGGAAATTGATTGACTCCTAGTGGTCTGTGAAACTAAAGATTATGGGTAAGGGGGTTTGGTTACGAGTGGGGAAGGTATGAGGCACCCACATCGCCCATTGGAATCCAACGGTTCCCGATCTCAATGATATTTCTGATTAAAATCCTATTTGATATTGTTGATTTCCTATACAAATAATTTGACATAGAATACCCTTTTTAAGGGTGTTGAATCTATTTGTTTTGAAAAGAGATCCTTAAAGGCAGTAAAGCAAAGTCTTTTTTGAAAGTGTTGGTTTTGAAAGAGTGTGGCTTAAGGTTGTGAATGAAAATTGTTTCGAAAGGACCACAAATTCGCCTTCCTTCTCTTGGGTATCTTAGGTCAATTTGATTAACTCTACTGCATCCCTATCTTGTGGTAGTAAAATCAACCCTTTATGAAAGGATGGAAATGGAAATGATGTGAAACCATTTTTAAAGAATTAATATCAAGTGCGAACCTCTTTTGGGATCCAAAGAAAGTTCGAGACTTTTGAAGTCGAGAGGTGGATAAAAAAGGGATGCTTTTTTAAAGCTATTGAAATGGAGAGGGCGTTCCCTTTTGAAGGGAAAGGATTGCCTTTTGAAGACAGGGGTTCCTTTTGAAGGAAGGAATGTATTTGATTGAGGAAAGAACACTTTTGAAGTGTAAAGGACTTTTGTTTAAACAAAGCTTTATGATTCTTAATCTCAATTGAAAAGAAATCTTGCATAGAATGATGGTGTTTGTAAAATTGACTTGATTAAGATGATGGTTTTTTAGAAAGAGGGCACGCGCCTTTTAATGAAAAGAATTTGTTCGAGTCATTTTTGGAATGAACTCGTCAATTGAAAACAACACGCTTGTCAACAACTTGCTTGTTGGCAAGTGGTCCTTGTGAGTAAAAAATCTTTATTTGATAAAGATGGTAATGTTGTCGAAAGTGATTTGAAGACAATGGTCTTATGCAGGTATGAATCTTTTAGCAAGGATTTAAGATGTAAAGAATCACTTTTAATTTTTAAAGACTCTTTGAAAAGGTATTTGGAGCTTTTGAAGCATAAAACTGATTAGGAGGAATTTAAATCCAATCATGGTGCGCACTTGGATTAATTGAATAAGACGCAACCCATCAAATCTCATGAGGGTTGAGATTTTACTACGTGACATAGGGACACGCAATAGTTTCTGGATTCGGGGTAAGGTGATTCATTGGAATCCGGTGGGTCAATTGATTAAGTCCATTTGATGGTGATAAGCTATTATGCTATGGATGAGTTTTTAATCATTTGATGTTGTAAACTTTTATCCATGGCATGATAGATTATCTCGAGGCATTAGTTGTATCTTATTCACATGGGAATAGAATTGAAATTATAAACATAGCATGAAACTTCAAGATAAGCGCATCGAAAATGTCAAAAGATGTATAAGCATAATCAACCTTGGCAAGGCTTGGAATTCATGAATGCGATGTTTATTGCTTTGAAAAGCATAAGTATATGTATATAAAAATAAAAAGGGTCAAGTAACCACAAAATGAAAAGTGTTCAAGTATTGGGGCAAAAGGTCATAACGACCACAACCCGGAGGGTAGCGAAAAGCCATAGCCTCTAAATAAAGCGGTAAATAAAGCGGTAAATAATTAGAATTTTTAGGGGCAAAAGAGTCGCAACGACCACAACCCGGAGGATTCAACCTCAGTAGTAAATATTTAGAATTTTTAGGGGCAAGAGTCGCAACGACCACAACCCGGAGAATTCAACCTCGAAATAAAAGAAAAAAGGAAACCTACTGCGCCTCATATCATGAGCGTGTAGGGGCCGTGGTTCAAGGAAACAAAAAGAGATTAGTGTAAACAATATGCATGCATGCATGAACCTAACCTTGCCAAATTTGATTTTGTTTAAACATCCTCTCATCCTTTGGACATGCTTGAATGTCCATTTCATATATCATATATGCAAGCTCACATGCAATGAAAGAAAATAAAAATGGGTGCTAGCAACCTATTGGAAGGGTTTGCAAGCATTTGGTGGTTTAGGGTTTTCCCGCCTTTAACCCACCATACAAGGGTTGATCCCTCCATGACACGTGTTAGGAGACCCAGGTATGTACTCGGGCTAAGGTAAGGAGGGTGACAATCACATGTTAAGGCTATAAGAATAACGGTAAGCTTAATAGGAAATTTTAAATTAGAAAGCTTAGAAATAAAAGGGGAAGCTCACCTAGTGTAGGTGATTTCATCTTAGCTTTGACCAAGTTAGGCCTAAATGCTTGAAATCCTCCTTTGAGAAGCTCCTTTGATGATTCCAAGTGTGTTTGGAAAGTGGTGGAGTGAAATAGGGAAGGAAAGTGGGGTAACAGTGAAGTTACCAGTCAGAAGAAGTGAAGTTGCCACTCAACAGATGCGAAATTGACAGTCCTTCTGTATAAAACTACAGCAGAATTTGTCCCTCTTATGCTATCCAAATGGAACTTGGATGGTTCAAGCCTTGGATTTTCCTTCAAGAACAGCCCCCAAATATGTGTGAAAGGGTTTTTGAGAGGATGTGTGGTAGATTTCTTTTTGTGGTGGATGGAATTGGATTGGATTTTGGGTTGGATGGATTAGTGTTTAGGATGGTTTTCTTTCGATGGAATGATTAGTGTATGGGTTAGTGTGAGGATGAAATGACTAAAGGCTTCCTAATTGTGTGTGGGAAAGATGGAATGAGGCTAAGGATTAGAGGTTTTGGGAATTGGCCCTTAATTCATAAAAACGGGGGCTATTTATAGGAAAATTTGGACTTTTAAGGGTAAAATGGACATTTGGAGGGGCACTTTGGTCACATGGGACGTGGAGGGCATTTAAACTTTGTTTGTTGAACGAATTACCCCATTTGATGAGGGCAAGATGGTCCAAAAGTGGGAAAAGGGCAAACTGCCCATCCACGCTGGCATGGCAAGCATGGCCCACGTTGGCCTGGCCAGTGTGGAAAACAGTCCCATCCAGGCAATTGGATTTCGGCTGCAGGAGGCTACAGGGATCTGCAGAGCCGAAAACAAGATTTTTCTACGCTGGTTTGGCCAGCGTGGGCACACTTATCCCACATTTGTGATGATTTCTCATCATCACACATGGGAACTTGTGTTTTTCAGGCAGTGTGCCCTTCTAGAAGCTGTGGGGCCGCTGTGGTGGACCTAGGGTGGTGGTCTGCCCTACTGTGGGGCCGTATAATCGCGTGATCGCGTTCAATCGATGATCGAGTGAAATCCGACCGTTGATCTTGAATGGGGATTGAAACTTTGGGTCCCCAAACTTGGTTCGGGACCAAATAGTGGAGTGTGCACTCTCTTGGGTGGGATTGAATGGCCCGGATGCGAGCATGATGCTCGTAGGGCTTTGCAATTAGGGTTTTGTTGATCGTGAGCCGAATAAGGCCTGATCTTCAATCAAATGGTCCTGTATTGATCTTGAGGGGTTGAATTGAAGATCCAACGGTCGGTTTGACCATTGGATGCGAAATTGTGAGGAATTGAACCACCCAAAGTTGCATTAGGGGTTCGGTTTTGGGCCATTTGGGGATGGGAGGGCTCGTGCCTTCTGATTCCCAATCAAATGGTCGTAAACCACTCTATGGATGTTGAATTGAAGATCCTATGGTTGAATTAGCCGTTGAATCAAAGATCGTTGGAGATTGAACCACCTAGTACCGATTTAGGGGTTCGATTTGGGGGAAATTGGGGATCGGAGGGCTCGTGCCTTCTGATTCCCAATCAAATGATCCTAGACCGCTCTAGGGATGTTGAATTGAAGATCCTACGGTTGAATGGGCTGTTGGATCAAAGATTGTTAGGAACTGAACCATCTAGTACCGATTTAGGGGTTCAATTGGGGGGAAATTGGAGATCGGAGGGCTCGTGCCTTCTAATTCCCAATCAAATGATCCTAAACCGCTCTAGGGATGTTGAATTGAAGATCCTACGGTTGAATTGGCCGTTGGATCAAAGATTGTTGGAGATTGAACCACCTAGTATCGATTTAGGGGTTCAATTTGGGGGAAATTGGGGATCGGAGGGCTCGTGCCTTCTGATTCCCAATCAAATGATCCTATACCACTCTAGGGATGTTGAATTGAAGATCCTACAGTTGAATTGGCCGTTGGATCAAAGATTGTTGGAGATTAAACCACCTAGTACCGATTTAGGGGTTCAATTTGGGGGAAATTGGGGATCAGATGGCTCGTGCCTTCTGATTCCCAATCAAATGATCCTAGACCGCTCTAGGGATGTCGGATTGAAGATCCTACAGTTGAATTGGCCGTTGGATCAAAGATTGTTGGAGATTGAACCACCTAGTACCAATTTAGGGGTTCAATTTGGGGGAAATTGGGGATCGGGGGGCTCGTGCCTTCTGATTCCCAATTAAATGATCCTAGACTTCTCTAGGGATGTTGAATTGAAGATCCTACGGTTGAATTGGCCGTTGGATCAAAGATTGTTGGAGATTGAACCACCTAGTACCGATTTAGGGGTTCAATTTGGGGGAAATTGGGGATCGGATGGCTCGTGCCTTCTGATTCCCAGTCAAATGACCCTAGACCGCTCTAGGGATGTTGAATTGAAGATCCTACGGTTGAATTGGCCGTTGGATCAAAGATTGTTGGAGATTGAACCATCTAGTACCGATTTAGGGGTTCAATTTGGGGGAAATTGGGGATCGGAGGGCTCGTGCCTTCTGATTCCAAATCAGATGATCCTAGACCGCTCAAGGGATGTTGAATTGAAAATCTTACGGTTGAATTGGCCGTTGGATCAAGGATGTTTGGAGATCGAACCACTTAGTGGTGATTTAGGGGTTCGATTCGGGGTTTTCGGGTATCGTACCCGTTCCCAGCTCTTGGGCTTCGAAAATTGGGGGTTGAATTGGGGAGAGGCCTTGTACTAGTGGGTAGGACAGGGTGAACAAAGTTAGGTGCGGAGCGTGTCCGACCTAATTGTACTGTTGACGGGTTAATCGATTTTGTCCGGAGGCGGCCTGGCAAAATTTGGGTGTCTACAAGGGTTAATTACTTTCTAATACCATTAAATTTAGGAGTAGTTTCAATTTATTTCACAAACTTGACATTGACTCAATTTTGGGACAACTTTTAATTTTGTGTTTCAATGTAGGACAGGGGGTGACGGCCATTAGCATTTTTTACGGAGAGCTCACATGCTGCGCACGTGATGCTGATGTAGATCTAATGTAGCATCCACGTATGCATTCTCTCTCAATTACATCTCACGTGCCTATCATGTGCGATTGTACCATATGCTTGAGGGAATTAACCCCCCTAACTACCATCTACTTCCTCTTCATTCCCAATTTCTCAAAGTGAAACCCTAGCTTTTGTATAAGGCACATTTGTAGCAGTATTATAGCACAATTCAAGCTTCTAGGAGGTGGAGGATCCTTGCGTTTGAAGATAGATGATGCACTCTTTGAGGTTGCCATGGAAGAAGCAAGGAGCTTCTCAGTCTGCCGAGTCATGGTGAAGAAGAATAAAGGAAAGAAAGAGAAAGAGAAAAAAAAAAAGAAAAAAGAAAAAAAGAAAGGAGTTTTCTAAGGTTTTGATCAAGATAGGAAGGAGAGGAGTTGAAACGATTTAGTTTTAGAGAGAGAAAAGATAGCAAAAGTGATTTTGAAAACACCTATGAACACATAAAAAGGCCTAGATCACACGTTATAGTTGACTATAAGTATATTATAGTTGACTATAATAGACAGATGCTAGGCTTGTCTGTGCTAATCAGTTATAGTCGACTATAAGTATGTTATAGTCCACTATAATAGATAGAATTTAGACTTGTCTATGAGGACCTCAATTGCATTGCAGTATTATAGAATTGAGAAACCAAGATTCATTTTCAAAAAGATGAAGAAATTTAATGAACTTGCATCTCAAGCTTAACCTAGTTTCGTGGCCATAATTGTCCTTAAATACCATAAAAGAGTGCTAAAAAAAAAAAAAAAAAAAAAAACTACCCCATGTAGAATAAGAAAAGTTTAAAAAATGAGGACTCAGAAGATCTTCACATAGTTCGTTCAGCTGATCAATTAAACGATCACCTAGTTGCAAGTAGAACCGAACTTACAAAATAGGCATTGATTGAAAGGTTTCCTAATGAAACAATAAATATACCAAGAACAGATAAAACTCTTGATATGCCCTTTGATTGAACGATTAACATGATTTTTGATATACATGGTTTTTGGCATAGCAATTATCTATATCTATACTACCTATAAAAAGTTGAATCTCAGAAAAACTTTTGAACAACCAATATACCCTTATTTTTTTGAAAACAATACATATCTACCATTCCTTTAATTGAAACACATAGTAAACGTTCTTATCATTTGCTATTTGGTAACAAATGAAAGTTAGATTTTAACTCAAACTCTTAACAAATTAAAGTTAAATTCTTACTCAAATTCTTTTTCCTAGAACAACTATCAAGTTGCATGATAATATATATGAATATAAACTCTTTAAATATTCCGTTTTATGAAGAAAAAAAATTCTGAATGTATATCTAAAGAGTTTTTAATCTTTCGTTAACAATTTTGACATTAAAAAAAAAAAATGTACTTTTGAATTTTTCACTTTATCTTTTATGAAAATATATAAAATCTTTATGTATTTATTATTTGAGTTCTTTTATATGGGACTACTCCATAGACCTACTAAGATAACCTACTGATGTGGAGGATTTTTATTGGTCTCTTAAAAAATGAAAAGATAAACTGAAATTCTCAAATCCCCTAAAATCTGCCGCCAGAATCACTTAATAACTACCCCTTACCATTTTTTTGAACAAAAAAAAACCCCTTACCATTTTTGAGCGCAAAAATCATGAACCAAACATTTTATTCCTTCTTCAAACAAGTTACCTTCTTGGAGAACCCATCATTTGCAGGCTCCCCCATCACTCTCTAGTTCGTTGGTTTCTATGGTCGTCCTCCATCAAACTCAAGTTATTAAGAGACTATTGTTCTCTTGGACTCTTGCTTCTCCTCCCAAACATAGTCTTCTTTCTCTAGTTATCCTCTGTTTTATTAAGTTATTCTAGTTTCCTTGTCGATGATTGCAACGCATTCCATGCAGAAATAATCCACAATTTTGTGAACAAATTCATGGAGTCGAATTGCCGAGGCCATAAAACTTAGAGGTGGCTATTTTCTATTGTTTTTTGTGCTTGATGCCCTTTTTTTTTTTCTTTTATAAAATATGTTCATGTGTCCTTAGAACTAATCCGGGATGGGTGATATCCACTGAAGCATAATTTTTTGAGAAAGATGGCATATTGCATCGTTTGAATGTAGAAATTATTGTTTGACTATCGCACTTAACTTTTAATTAAGCTATTACCTTAAGTATTTATCATGAGTCTTATTAGCTACGAGTCTTTGTTACATATGATTGTTTCTAATTGAAATTATTATGGAGTATAAAGTTTCCACTTCAAAAGTTGGGATTATTTATGGTTTGGTTTGTAAGCATGGCTAATTCCTTGTTGTTTGTGAGTTTTGAAAAGAACATTATGCACTTTTCCAGCTTCATTTGCCTCCACTTCAAATTAACAAGTTGTCACATGGCTAATTCCTTGTGGTTTGTGAGTATTACTTAGGCTAAGAGAACTTGCTTTAAAAAAAAATTTGGGTGAGGTTAATAAGATATCAAGTTATCAAGTTATCACATGTCTATAGTATCAAGTTACTAAAATTAATTTATTAAGTTGTCTTAAACCACCCCACCCCCTAGAAAAAATAAAATAAAATTGTGTGACGTTAATAAACTAAGTTATCAAGTTATTGTGTGTCTGTAGTATTGAGTTACCAACATTAATTTATTAAGTTGTTTTCAACAAAAATATAAAAAATGGATTCAAATACAAGGCCAAAAATGCACCTACTAGAAAAAAAAAAAAATGATGGGAACAACAAAATCAAAACACAAGTACTTCCTTTAAAAACATGGCACCTAACTGATTCAATCGTTCGCACCTCCTATATCTTTGCTAGTAGACTACCTTTGTTGTTATTAGACTTGTAAATTATTTTATCTTTTCTCTTCATGGGGGAACCCAAGTTATTAAGAGATACCTTTTTGGATTTATTAAGTTACAAAGTTATTAAAAAATATATCAAGTTATTAAGAGATATACTAAGATGATAAACAAACCATTCAAACACCTGCAAAAACGTAGCACTACACACATACCTGATTGCATCTGAAATAATCGCAGAAATAACTGGTTTGTGGAAGAAGGCGAGATGACTACAATGGTGGGAGTAAAACGCATAAGAGATTGTGGAAGAAAGAGACAGTTACAATAATGGGAAAACACGTTTGATTTTCAGCAAATTATGGAACTTATATATTAAATATTGAATGAATCCCTAGAATAGTGGGATGTAAGGGATAACTACTTATAAGATAATACTTTAAATAGATGTAGGTCAACTCGTTAGGCCAACTCATTAGGCCTGTATATCACTTTGCTTATTATTTTGTATAACTAATATTATTTAAAAATATTCATGTGCAATGCACATGTGCTATATCTAGTGCCAACAAACAGACACAAATCCTAAAAATACTCCAGAAATTGGTCATAAATATTGTGTTCTCCCAGCCCATCCCCATCCCGAATAGTTGCTTGATATCTAAACATGCCAATTTTTTACCTGAGAGCCCGACTAGTGATTAAAAAAATCACTACAAGAAAAAGGTTGATAGATGACGCTTTTAGAATTTAAAAAGATGATTGTTTTCTAAAAACCAGTCATCTTTTGATTTTTAAGATGAAAAGATGACTAGTATTTAAGATCAAACTTAAAGCAGTCATCTTTGAAAAGATAAAGATGACTGTTTTTAAAAATAGTATAGCAAAAGATGACTAATTTTAAAAAACGGTTATCAATTGACCTCTCTTAAAAAAAATGAAAATCTAATATGTTCCTCCCGTGTCGATCAGCCCCTCGATCCCCTTTTAACATAAGCTATGTTTTTTTCTCTCAGTCTCTCTTTCTCTCCATTCTCTATCCCTCGGCACAGAGCCCTCACGCAACAGCCACCACTGCCCTCACCCTTACCGTCGCCATCGCCATTGCCCAAGGTCGCCCTCACCCCCGTCCCCCAACACCGCCCTCACTGTTGCCGTCGCCCACACCGATGCTTCATTTTTCCCTTGTTGCCATCGTGGTCTCCATAGCCAGGTGAGTTAAGTTGTGGTTTTCTCTTTTGTGCGTTTATTTTTGCAACGAAATTGTGTAAATTTGTAAGGTTTTATTATAGGATTTAATTTTTAGGGTTTCAGGATTTGGGATTCAATTTTAGGGTTTCTCATATGCTTTTAAGTTTTGGGTGTTTCTTCTATGAATTTTGATTACCAATGATAAATTTGTAGGGTTTCAGGATTTGGGATTCTTTTAGATAAGAAATTTGGAACGGTGAAGGCATTGGTGAGCAAGAATCCAAGTTGACTCGGAAGCGATTGACTGGGGGAAAGCAACTCAATTTGAAACTAAGTGAAAATATGCTTAAACAGGTATTGCTTAATTCCTTCTATGCCTTGGTTATTGGTGGTTCTCCATTGATTAAGGAATCTAGACCATGGACATTTCCTCGTTCTTCAACTAGATCAACTAGATGGGGCGTCTTTTTATGTTCCTTGATGTGTTTTTGTTTCGGTTTTGGTTGGGCTATTTGGGTTTCTTTGCGATGCTTTTTGGCATGTGTTTTTGGTAGTGACAGGCTCTTGTTGCTCTTTTTTGGTTTCTCTATTGGACTTCTTGTCCAATTTGTATTTATCTCTTTGATTTATACAATTTGTTAATTATCAAAAAAAAAAAAAAAAACTAGATCAACTAGATAAGAAATTTGTTTTATTTGTTTATGTTTTAATTTTGCAGTTGGACAGCAAAAAGTTTGATGCTTACCCAAGGGGAAGGATCAGAGTCCTGTGGTGAAGGTTAGTCTTGTTGTTATTGGCATGGCTAATAACATTGAATTGCTGAATTTTAATCTTTCTTTCTATGGCTCAAATTTCTCCTTGGTTATAATGGCGCAGCTGGTCAGATCTTAATACAGATTACTAGTCTTGACTATCTGTTGAATCTTAGAAATTGTGTGGAGATTTGTGCTTCAAAGACTGTTAAGAGTTCTGTGGTGGGAAATCACTTCTACCCACCTTGAGCTTTGTTTGTATGCAACCTAGGAAATTTGAATTTATAAATGTACAAATGGAGATATTTTTTAAATCTCATCCTTGCTATCTCAGATTCAGAAAGAACAATCCAAATCATTGTCTATGTTTGGAACTTTGGTTTCTCCAAAGCTTCGAACTGCCCAACTTTCATTTGAGACATGTAAATAACTTCTTTCTCTCACATGCACGCACATGAATGCTTCGACACCAGTAGATGACCTATTCTGGAATTTTTAAATTTTATGCAGTGCTGGAGACACTCATAGAAATAGCAAACATGAGATCATTGATGATATCTGCTTTGATCAAATTCAGAAAGAAATGGAAGACATCAAACAATGAAATAAGGTTGGTATCATTTCATATAACTTCATTCCTTAAATGAACTGTGCCTTAAATAGTTTTATCCCCTTCCTCTTAATTAGAATAAAATGTTGATGAGTTTCTCATGTGATGAAGCTAGTATTTGCCTGTTTCTAATTGACCCTGAGGCACATGTCTTTTTCCTTTTGTTTTGAATCTTTTGTAAAGAACTTTGGAGCTAAGAGAGAGAGAGAGAGTGTGTGTGAGAGAATATCAGAATAGGGGTTGGGGACAGAAGAAAAAGAAACAGTAATGATGAGGTTCTGAATTGGACGTGTGTGAAGTATGCACATTGGTCTCATTCTGCCTCCAGCAGATTTTATAATTTCTCTATTATTAATTTAAAATAATTTTTGGTTAGATAATTAATTGAATCATTTTACATTTTCCCACTAACGAAGTTTGGTAATTCCTATTACAATAGATTACCTGTGTTGTTGAGATGGTTTGCGACTGAAGCGATTGATCACTAATGCAAACTCAAGACTGCAGAAATGGGTCATTCAATCATTGTGCTAGATGGCTATGAAAGATTCTACTCTCTAGCCTTTTTCCTCCAATTCTATTGTTAAAACTTGTCACCTTGCACTTGTTCTTGCCAGCATGCTTTTCATATTTAAGGTCACCACCTGTTATATAGCATAAGGATGAAGTGATTCAGCCCAATCGTGGACTAGAATAATTTCTAATTATGTGCACCCTGTTTTTCTTTCTTCCTGATTTTACTAAACATGTAAATTAGTTATTCATATTTTGCTAAACATATATTCATTATGGTGATTAATATTCACTATGTAGTTGATTATGGTTAATACTACTTCCAAGTTCCATATCCTTAGTCCCTCCTGGTGGTCTGGTGGAATTTTATTGCATTGTTCATCGTAATAGTTTGGATACCACTTCGCTTAGTAAAAAATTTAATAATTAAAGAGATAAAAGGAGGGGGAAAGGGGGGAGAAAATTTTTGAGAACATGATCCTTAGTCCGTTTTGATTGAAACATCCTCATGTCTTTTGAAACCATATAATTTTTAAATTCTTATGATAGGTTACCTAGGTAATAGAAACATTTTGATCTTTTGAAGGAAAAGAAAAGAAATTGTGTTCCTTGCCTATATGAACCTTTTAAGCAACGATTGTTGGGATTACTTCTATTGATTATTTGAGGTGGCTGGTCACTTCCTCTGTTAAGATTTGGTGTTTGGAAGGTACTTTTATGATTGGGAGTTGGAGGAGGTGATTGTTTTCTTTGAGAGGATTTATTTGGCTAAGGTTGAGAGGGGAGGGGAAGGTGGTCTTGTGTTGAGGATACAGAGCAATGGTGGGTTCTTGGTTACGTCCTATTATAATTTTTTGATAGGATCGATTAGGAGAGGATTTCCTGCTTAGCTGTTTCAAAGTTTTAGGTGTCAAAGGCTACCTCGAAAGTCACATTCTTCACTTGGGTGGGTTGTTGGGGCAGATATCTAATTATTGACAATTTACAGAGAAGAAGATTTCAATTACCTTACCGATGTGTTTTAAGCAAGAGGGAGGTGGAGTCTATGGATCATTTGCTCATTAATTGTATAATGGTTAGAGAGATTTGGGATGAGAGTTTGAGTTTTTTTGCAATTAGGTGGGTGATGCCAGGACAAGTTATCCAGCTAGTGGTGTCTTGGTGTTACAGAATGGCTAATAAAGCGGCTCTGGCTATATGGAAGCTGGTCCTACATGCCATTTTTTGGACTTTGTGGAAAGAAAGTAATAGTAGGATATTAGGACTAGGACCATTGCTGGTGAGGAAGTGTCTGCAGAGTCTTTGAAGAGACAGGTTGTGGATATTCTTTTTGCTTGGGGGGGTGCTGGATAATTTTTGTAATCGACTACCATCATGATTTTTTGGATACTCTTACTTTATAGGTGTTTTGATGTAGATTAGAAATTTATTTAGCAATACAGGACAGGGTTTTGGCTATTGGACAATCTTCAAGCTCTTTTGTTCCTATCAATAAGATTTTACTTTATCAAAAAAGAAAAAAAATGTTGAAAGAGTAATGATTAAGAACATCACCTAATGTTTTGTAGATGGGAACTTAGGAATAACTTAAGTTTTTTTCATCTGTGGCAATTGGAGGAATTTGGTATAGTCTTGCTGAACACCAGTTATCACTCATAGTTGCTCATGGTATAACTGTGATAAGCATAGATCCATGTATATTTTGCTCTGAACACAACAGATAATGTTCATTTTTTTCTTTCCTACTCTCTTATCTGTTATTCTTGAGACTTTGAGAACTTCAATCTAATGGCTTAAAATTATGTTATTCTGATGTGCTTAGGAGAAGTCTTTGTCTATTCGAGTTCTAAGTGCTTTTGAAGTTTTCTTTGTAAGATAAACTATCTAGTATTTATTTATTTATTTGTTTTATTTAAAATAAACTATATGAAGGAACTAAATTATCTCTCTTGAATCCATACTTTAAGGTAACAAGTGAAGAAGATTTGGTGATGAGAAAGAGAAAGGCGGAGGAGCATATTGTGTTGGAAGGAAAAAGGAAAAAGAAGAAGAAGAAGGAAATTGCTACACCCCGTCCTGCATGCTCCTAGGTGTACTTTAGGTAAAAAAATAGATTCTTCAAAATAAGATTTCTAGAAAATTCCTTCCACAAAGACCATATTTTATCAATGTAGCAAATGCATACTGTGGGTTCATAGCAACATCAACTTTTATTGTTTCATCAATGCACTACGAGCTTATAATTCTGAGTTATTAAAATTATATCCTCGATTCATTTAAATATAAGCACCGAAAATATACAATCAAATTTAATAATTTCCATGAAATTGCAGGTTCCTACCATCCTCTTTACTCTAATTTGCCCGCATTCATTGTTCTTTTGGCCCTGAAATTACCCGAGTATGTGACACTGTGAGTCCAAGTACCTTTCAATAGCAGAGGCCATGCATGGGTATCATTCGATGGCAAGGACAGGAAACAATTAGCACCCGTGGACGCATTTGTGTGCAGCATGGCACCTTGGCCCGTCCCAACTGCATGTCAAAATGATTCCACCAGTGACTTCTTGCACAGCATCCATGAGGGCCTTTACTTAGTGCTACTTTCCCAAATGAGATACAGGTTGGTTCACTCTTCCCCCTTACCATGCAAATTGTTTGGGAATAATTATGAATGACGTGTTTTTCATAATGTTGGAATAAATTCGCAATATTGAGAACCTATAGGAACTAGCTTTTGGAATCTATGAGCATGTTATACTTGTGCTGTGCCTTGTAAGATTTAGATTTCTCTGTCAAGAGGAAATTGTTGTAAAAGATTAGGTTGAGCTGATGATTTTATACTACCAGGTTTTAAGTCTTGCATCTTCTTATGCCTACTGTTTGTCATCTGTTTGGAAACCTATCTTTTTAGTCTTTGGTTTAAACACGAATAGCAGCTTATTGAAAAGAATGAGCATCTTTAATAACTTGTTTTAATTGATACTTTTAGTAAGTAAATAAACACACTTTGAAATTAAGATGCTACATAATCAATTCGACTCAAGCTTAGCTTAATCCGAGCTCATGGATAAAGGAAACCATCTGATCGATAGATCTTCTTCATGCCCAAAAGGCAAATGGAACCAATGGCAATGACCTTTTTTTTGTTTATTCTATGGTAATTACAAAGTTGTGGTTTTGGTCTCAAATAGATACGGATGCAGTATTTGAACTGGTTATATAATCTATTACACATTGATCTCTTGTAGCGTGCTGATCAACCCAAACCGTCCTCATATTGTTGGTTGGGTATTTCAGCAAGGTGTATTGCAATGGATTTTTATGATTGACTTATGGGTATTAAAAAATGGAATTTTTTTGATTGACTTATGACTTGGGTACTTCAATCTTTGAGCATTACATATATGCTTATTTATTTGGGTACAATTTGATTGAATTAATATAAGGGAATATAGGTTTATGGAAGAGTGGTTTAGATATGATGATAATGGATTAGAATTAGAGTTCTGGGGCTGCATGGTTGGCAAAAACTAACTATGGAAGTATGGAACCACTAATAGTTAACCCTATAATAAAGGGAAGTCAATAAAGGGAAGTCCATGTAGTCTGTAGTCATTTATCCTAGATCTGTGAGTTTGACCTCTTATGAAAAAGGCAAGTATTAAGGCATTTTGGATTCCTAAGTATGGATCCAATTTTTATTTTTTCATTTTTTGTACAATAAATAAATTGAGAGGTACTAGAGCACCTCAAAGGCTCAAATTCATGAGCTTCCTTATGTGCCAAAATAATTTCCTTATGGTGGCTTTTGCGCAGAATATGATCTGATTTTTTGGTTTGTCCTCTATCTGTGTGTGCATTTAAATGTTAATAGATCGATCTCTCTTTTTGCTATTAGGTCATTGTTACATAGAACTCTTAAAAGATTTTGCTTTTTGCAAGTAATAGAGCATATCTATGCATTTATTTGCATTCTAAAGAGAGAAATTTAATGTTGACATTGATTGGGCCTTAATCAGTTCAAAAGATGGTATGATTTGTGGGGATTTTGTTTTTTGCCCATTTCTGCATTTTTAGCTCTTTCTTTTTGTTATTAGCACACTGTTACATAGAACTGTGTTAAATAGATTTTGCCTTTATTTGCAGGTGTGTGGGTGAGATAGAGAGAGAGAGAGAGAGAGGAAGGGATATTTTGCTTTGATAGAGTCAAAGAAATGGGAGCAACTTAACACTGAAGCTTTTGTGGATGCTCACTCTTCTAATTCGTCCCTCTTGTTTTTTTTTTTTTTTTTTTGGTCACCTGATGGCTTCTTCTTTCTATGTAGTTGAATTATGCACCATGGCAAAAGGTGAAAATTTTTTTAGGATGTTTCATTTTTAGATTTGTTTTTCATTTTAACATTTAAAATATTGTAGGACTAGTTAGGTCAAGGGAATGGTGACTTTTGAAACCATGTTATTGTAATCCAATGAAATGAAAATGATGGTTTTATAATTAATATGAGTGCTTTGGTTTCCTTTGTTATTTTATTTGTCTTAATTTCTTTCATTTCATATTGATAATTTAATTATTGTGTAATTTGTACAAATAGGTTGATATATCAAATTTAATAACAGGTTTATAGGTTAGTAAATAGTATATGACAAATTTTTTGTATATACACCAAAAAAAAAGAAAAAAAAAGAGGATCCTTACATAAGATAACTGTTTTTTATAGTCATCTTTTAAAACATAAGATGACTGGTTTTAAGAACAAAAGATGACTGTGAAAAACAGTCATCTTATATAGTAATATATGACTGTTTTTAAGAACATAAGATGATTGTTAAAAACAGTCATCTTATATGTTGATATATAACTGTTTTTAAGATAAAACTAGTCATGTTTTGTTGAATACATGACTGTTTTTAACGGTCATCTATAGCACAAAAAGATGACCATGTTAATGAATAAATGATTTTCTTTCTTTGAGTCAAACATGACTGTTTTTAAAAAACGGTCATCTATTACTCTCAAAGATGACTGTAAAAAACGGTCATCTTATTTGATGACAAAAGATGACGCCTGAAGAGATGACTGTTTTTTCTAAAAACAAAGATGACTGTTTTGATAAAAGATGACTGTTAAATACAGTCATCTATCAACATTTTTGTAGTAGTGAATTGTCAAACTAAAAGGGAACAATCCATATCTTCCTTCGCACATCAAATTTTGAACCTAAAATTTAAAATAAATATAATTTAATTCAAAGCTTAATCATTCATATCCCTCTCTCCCACACAAAAATTTTCTGTACACCTCAATTTCAACATTCTTTCAATTATTATCTTAATTGAAGTTATAACAATTTCACTCTATTGAAATGGTTGTTGCTTGTTCCATTACCAGATAAGCTTTGAGCCCACATTCAAATAATCTTTCAGACACAGGCGTTGGAGTTACTTTTAACATGTTCATATGAGAATACTGAACGCAATCTTAACTAGGTTTGGCAAGGGATAAATAATCCTTCTCCAAAATACGAAACAGAGCTAGCCATCTTGTTTGGGAATTTTTAAAACTAGATCAGTTTGAGTTTACTCCCTTAATGCAATCTGGTTTTTAAATAAATGAACTAAAAATTGGGAGACCCAAAAAAAAAAAAAGAGATTGGGTTGAAGAAAATTGTGTTTACAAGGTTGAACAGATTTATAGGAAAATTGGACAAGAATTTTCTTGAATAAATGAAATGATTATAATTAACCTTATATTATAATCTCAATCTCATTTTTGTAAATGCTTTCAAGATGGACAACATGTCACATTTATTTATCTATATAACCATCAATTAATATATATGTGATCAAAACATAGCTCAAGAATCATTATTAATTTGTGTGAGCAGTATTACCGTACTTTACTAAGAAGTAATGTCACTATACCCAAAACCCACCACCTATAAAAATCACAATCCAACACTAGCTCCAACTGGTTTCCACGTTCAACCTTCACAAATCCCACTAATCAATATCTATTGCTTTTTCCCCGCATTTCCCTGTATTTCATTTTCACACCGCGCGCCTACTATTTCCAATTCAAAACCCAATGCCTATATATAACTATCTTTCCTTCACCAAACCCCATAAACCTAAGATGGAACTGCAGTGGCATGTGGAGATCGATACTACACTTCACCAAACCCCATCTGAGACTTGCACTGGAGAGAGAAAGAGAGAGAAAGATCTAGTTCACTCTACTTTCCTACCAAATCTCTTTGTATATATCCATGGCTCTTTATTTTCCTTCGGAAATCTCCATAGCCACTCCAAAGGTTGTCTGAATAGCGGTCAAAGCTAGCTCAACTCGACGGCAATAGTCGCCGGAAGAAGTCTAACTATAATACCCCGTATTTGTTTTTTTATAGACTTATTTAGCCGCATTTTCGTGGGATTGTCATAATAATAAATACATGGAAAATTAGTAAACCTCCATTTTTTTTTCTTCATAATATTACTTATATACATTTGAAGGAAGTAGTATGAGATAAAGTTATTTGAATTGGTTTAGAATATTATAATAATAATAACTTCCTATTTACTTATAAAAAAAACCAGTGCATTGCTGTATTTGGACGTGTGGTGAAGTGAGGACTCAGGAGTTAGTGTTTCACTTTTACTAAAATACTAATTATTTATAAGAGTTGTTGTGTGTATAGGATAAGGAGTATATCCATTAGTTAGTTAGAATTCAAACATGGATCTAAAAAGTGGATTTGGATTTGCTCAAGTTGGGGTCTTCAACTTGACGCTCAAGTTAGCGTTAGATTTCGGACATATGGGGGGATGCAATCATCAACGACTGGGATGAGGAAACTTTAGCATTTGTAAGAGAAGCCCAGCCGTTGATAATTGCATCCCCCACGTGTCCAAAATCTAACGCTAAATTGAGCGTCAAGTTGAAGACCCCAACTTGAGCAAATCCCAATCCATTTAAGCGGTAGATTATTAGAAGTTATTTCAATTAGATTTGAAGGATCAACTTGAGTTAAGTGGGAGTATAACATGCTGTCTCTTTTTTTTGAAATAAATTATTTTATTTGCCGAAAACGTTACTCTATAAGCCAAGTAAAATATGTTTATTCATTACTTTGTTTTGAACGATTATATGATTTGAATGATTGATTTATGAAAATATGTTTGGTTAATGTCTAATTTGATAATTAAATTTTGAATGTATTTAGAACTCTGATTCAGCTGTCTAATGTCTAGCCCTGGTCAGTAGGGGGTCAAGTTATTGGGTTCCTTTTGGTTCCAATGCTTTGGCCCCGGTCGGTAAGGATTAATACTAATATTCGGTACCAATGCTTTGTTTGAGTCTCCTCTTGATAGGAGCATCGTTTGGACCTTTGGGTCAATCGGTTTGAGTCGTCTGTATGGTTAGCCAGCGTTTAAATATAATTATTTTGTTATATCCTGGTATGAAATTTTGAAAATTAGTTTCTTATCTATTCTTTGATATAAAATTTTGAAGTATATGAATAATGGTTTTGATGGGTTTTGAATATTATTTTGATAAATCTTTATAATGGATTTTCATTAAAAAACATGTGATTTGTATAAACTAATTTTCTAAAAATATTCGTGCGATTGGCCTGGCTTATTCTCATGGATGTTAAGCTCACCTTTACAATTATTTTTCATATTAATGATCAATGGACGAATAGTTAACTTGATGTGTTCTGGATTTCAGACAACATGGTTGACTTAGGCTTTATTTAGAGGATTTATTTATTTATATATTTTTGTAGTAGATGACTATTAGCATTGTGATTCAAACTATATTTTTTTGGAGTTACTTTATAGATAATCAAAAGTTTTCTGAATGGTTTATTTTTGGAATTTGGATTTGAGTTCACACCATTAGATTTGTTTATTTCAAATTCGGGATGTGACACTAACAGTTGTACGTCGAAACGTGGTCAGAACTTGAACAATAGTGATCGTCTATATCAGAGATCACCAATGGTCCATAGGAGAGGGAGAGGGTCTGACAGGTAGATGAGGGTATTTTGGACTGAAATTTTAAAAATGGACTAATTGGATCAAGGGAAAAGTTGGTTGAGTATTTGCTAAATAAGTCTCATATGCTTGACTAATAGCTAAATCCCCCAAGAATTAAAATTGTAATATTCCCTCCATTTTGACATTATTGACTGCTTTTTTTAAAAAAAAAAAAAAATTTAAACAGATGTTTTAAAATTATTATAAAAAGTCAATGATCCTTCATTTTTTATTTCCTAAAATATATTTTCTTATAAATATTTTTTATTTTTTCTAATGTTTTGTATACTTGTGAGTAAAATGGAATAAGTAAAATATGAGTGTTGTTATACAAGACCACTTCATCTAACGAAGTGGCCAGGCGAGTGATGTGGACTGTATTATTTTAACCCTCTCCGTCAAAATTAATAACACTTAAATATGGGCATGACCAAATTACCCATTCACCTTTTTCTTCGTTTATCCAAGGTCCATGGTTCTTGAACGGCTTCTCAAGCGAGATGGAATGATAATGATTTTGAGTTTTTTTTATTTTTATTTATTTTTTATAATTTGTTTGAATAAAAAATCGATTTTTGAAGTAAATCAATTAGCAAACACACTCTTTCCTCTTTCTATAACCCAACCGTTTCTCTCTCTTTACCCACAAACATACTCACACTCTTTCTCCATCTACAAAGAATCAGAAGGTGCGGTCACAATCACGCCCTATTGATGGGTACTTTTCAGATTTATTAGAGGGAATCTGACTTGAGAGAGTTTCCAACTTTATTAAGGGAATCTAACTTGAGAGGGTTATTGATGAGGTTTTTTAGCTTTATTTGAGAAGATATGCTCTCCTCACGAGCTTAGATTTTATGCAGAGAAGGTTTGTCTTTTCATTTGTTTCAATATAAAGGGTAATTATGAAATTACATAATCACGGCTAACGAGTTAGAACTAGGGAGCTAGGGAGAATGTTTTCACTCATTAATTCTCATAGGTGCCAGTGACAACAAACAATTTCACTGAGTAGAAGTAAAAAAGACGCGCATATAAGCATTATTTACTGCTGAAATAAATTCACTTTAAAGCTGGAAAATCCAAGTTGCCACTTCAGACAAGAAATAATGACTCATACCCTACATCTCATCTAGTCGTGCGTCTAAACAGCTAGGACTGCCTTTACCATTGCAAATTGTACTGTGAAATATGCATGGTTCACATATTGTTCCTCGTAGTATTAAGTCGATTGAGAGACATGCATGCAATTTAATCAGATCATGATTAAATGATTTGCTTTTTCAGTCGAATGATTAAATTCTTGGAGCCTTGCAGCAAATGACGAACCAGTGCCAAGAGGGCATGTTGGGAGGGGGTTCTCGGATACTCGTCTCTGGAGTTGCACCATTCTTCACTATGAAAACAAAGTTCATCCCCCAGCTGAGATGTTTCTCTATATGACAGTGCAAAAACCACACCCCTGAACAAAAATTAAACAATCAATTTAGTATCCATGTTTCTCTATGTGCAATACTGTAGCTCGTAAGATAGAAAAGAACTATGTTGCATGGACACTTGCCCGACATGCCTAAAGCACGGGTCTAACATTTTAAAGAAGTGTCCAATTAATTTTACTCCTTTTTTTTTTTGTCGGACACGGTCAAGTCACAGGGACACTCCCAGGACACTCCAGGGACACGGCGTGGCCATTTTATAAATATTTTTTTTAAAAAAGGGGGTACATAATGTCATATTTTAAAAAAGAAGGGGTCTTTTTTGTGGGAAAAAAAAAAAAAGATTAAACTTAAAACGAAAGAATAGGAGCTTTTTTCTAAAACCTTTTGATGTTTTGGTTCTCTTTGTGATTAATGATTGCCTTTTTAGTTCTATGCATTTGAATACTTTTTTGATGTGTATAATGGAATTATATATATATATATCTAATTAATAAATATATATTTATTTATTGTCGTATTCCCGTCATGTCGTGTCCTAGTTTTTTTAGAATTTACTGTCTCGAAATGTCTGTGTCGTATCATACCCGTGTCCCGTGTCCGTGTCCGTATTTCTTAAGAAAAGAATAACTAGAGTGGTGCTATTTCACCCATATTATTAACTCACAATTAAATCTGATATGACTAATCCTAATGCACAAATCAACTTGTAATCCCATGCATCTGATAGTGAGTTATCAGAGGGTAGAGGTACAGTCTTTTACCATGAGCTACATTCATGGTTTTTTAACTCAAAAACACATTTGATTTTAAAACAAATTACCAGGATTAGTTGCAGAGAATCTGACAGCGACCCATCCTTTCTTAGGAATCGCAACAGTATTGAGTTCAGGTGGGTCCACCAGATTAAAGCCGTGTGGGTCACTTATGTGGTCGAAATTCCCCAGTCCTGATCCAACCACATAGAAGCTGTGGCCATGAATATGGATTGGGTGATCCTCCGGTGAGAGGTACACAGTGGTCCCCTGGAACACTATCTCCACATGTTCACCATAATTCAGCTCCTTCACCCTGGTCCCCTTGCTTGTTATTACGTTACTTTCCACATCGGGCCCCGTGAAGTTGAAGTAAGTCGGCGGCTGGTCTGGAAAATCTGTGGTGTAATAGCCGCTTAGGTTCCTGCATATATTGTTGCATACTTGATTTACTTTAATTATGGTCCATATACCATGTTTATATATATATTGAAGCGTAAATTACAGAAAATTATCTTCAAGTTTAGATTAATTTTTTTACCTTAATACCCTCTACTTTAAACCCAGTCAAAATATGAGAAACTTAATTAATTATGGTCTATGAGACCTTTAAAAAATTATATTAAAAATTATCAAAAAGTATCCAACACTTAAGTATATATGAAAGTGTATATTTTATAATTAAAATAATACATACATACATAAACATATGTAAGTTATGTAACCAATTGCTAGTTTGAGTAACGGATGACTGAGGGAGGGTACTAAAGTCTAAAGCTTTAAATGTTAGTAGTTTGAAGACCATTTTGACCCGTTTTGAAGTTGATGGTAATAAAATGAAAACAGACCTAAACTTGAAAGTGTCTTTTTTTCTTTCTATTATTTATTTTTAAGCAGTTGATCAACTGCTAGTTTGAGTAATGGAAGACTGAGGGAGGATACTAAAGTTTCAAACCTTAATAGTTTGGAAATCATTTTGACCCGTTTTGAAGCTGATGGTAATAAAATGAAAACTGCCCTAAACTTGAAAGGGTTTTTCTTTTTTTTTTTTTTTTTTTTTTTTTTGGGAATTTACCATATATTGAATACTAATAAAAAGTAAAAATATAAAGCAAGACAACAATTAAAGAATACCTGTAGTAGGCGAGCAGCACATCTACAGAAGGGTCCAACCAACTTACGTTGTTCAGGGCGCAAGCAAGGTTGGATATGTTGTCTGGATACACAATGGCATTCATAGTAGATGTAATAAACATTCGGGTAGTAATATTTTTTGGGACATTAACAGGGTGGTCTTTGCTTGCCAAGCTCCTAATGCGCTTTGTGAACCAAATTGCAGCACCAAAGTCTTCATATGAGGGAAGGGTATCTGGAAAGGAAGGAGATGCTGGGGGAGTGTAGTTGCCTCTATACATCAGAATTGCTGTAGCATTTACTTTGTTGATGTTACCATTTTGGTCTACATTGTCATATTGTCTAGAGGCCATGTAATAGTGGCCTAAAGACGCGTTTGTTGTGACCAAAATGTCCATTGTTTGTCCTGGGCTTATCATGATGTAGCTGGTGACTATGGGTTTGATGTAGGCGCCATCCATTCCAACAACAGTGAGGTTATGTTGAGCGATTGCGAAGAACATTTCTACATTCATCACTGCATTGATTAAGCGAAGAAGATAGGTCTTGCCATAATCAACTAGTCGACGATATGTTGATTCTGCAACAGATGCATGAACAATGGAAATTTGGTATATTAATATCTAAAAAATAGAAATACATTACATCATGCATGTTACTTTCGAAAGACTCAAACTTAGAAACTCCCTCACATTGGAAGGGGAGAAGCTAGCTAGCGGCCACTAGACGCGCCATAGGGTCATTGGCTGTCTCTCCCTTATTGTTTTATCTTCTTCTTTCTTTCCTTTGTTGATGTCAAATGATGGAAATAATAAAAATACCGTAATCTATCTCCCTAATTTTAATTAATGTCAACGTAAATGTAAATACTCAAAAAAAAAAAAATTTAAGGAAAAAAATGGGGAGGAATATTTCAACTCTGGTAAAGAATAATCCCCTATTATCCTTTTTTTCTTTTTTCATTTGTTTTTTAATCTTTTTGTGACAATCGATAAAACATACGTACCTTTATACCTAACCACCCTTAATATCAAAAAAGGGTATCGACGCTTCTTCATAAGCCTAAACCTAAGATCCTTTATCACTCACTCAACAAATGAGGCAAATGCTACTAGACTATCATGTCACTAGCCAGCAATATCCCTTATTATCTTGAGATATATAGTATAGCAACAATGAAAATATAGTAAATGTCAACTACTACAAAAATATAGTAAATATATTGTTTTGTATTCACAAACCACTAGAGCAATTGCACATGTCTCCTGGTTGGCCATTGATGGTGTAAGCATCGGACTCGGGAAGGGGCAAACCATTTAGGAGGTCTTCCTGTATCTCTGTGTATATATCTCCTGTATACCAGGATGCTGCAAATACAATAAGAGAAGAAGAATAAGATAAGTGAATGTAAGAATCTTTCTTATTAACCTTCTTAGATATGCCATGGTAGCATCAAAGTAGAATCAAGACCATCATTCCATGAATCTAATTAATTAATTCATAAGTAAAGGATGAGGTTAATTCCTTCTGGAAATAATAATTTCCAAAAATAAAAAATAAATTTAATTGCATACCAAGTACGATGATTTCTTCACCATTGGGCTTGGGAAATGGATAAGTTGTTCCAACAGCAGGATATATGATGATAGCACCATGAACTGTGGCTCGTGTCCATTCACTGTGGGCGTGCCACCAAAGAGTTCCTTCCTCTATAGAAAATATGACCTCATAGGTGAAACTTGATCCTGGTAGAATTGCGCACTGTGTGATATACTCTGGACCATCTGACCACGGATTCCTTGGTTGTTTTACTCCATGCCTACAAATATTCATCGGGATCAAAGGCCTATATATACACATTGTTTTGCTTATCCACACCCCTCCATGGATATTTTTGTCATTTTCCTTCTTTTCTCCTCTTTCCTCACTCCCTCTCTCCATCACATAGACTGATGTTTTCTCACCCCTCCATCCCTTCTTCCATCTCTCTCATTTCATACACTTTTTCCTCTGAGTTGCAGCAGTGAAAGGTTCAAGCAACCATAGGTCTTTCTTATATATATATATATATATATCCCCATGATCAAAGCAGAGTAAGCTCTCTTTCTTTACCTCCACAAACCCACCTCGATCCTCAACCTCGAGTTCTCTCTCTAGAATGAAAATGAAGTTTGACCCACGTTTCTTGAACCAGATTGGAATCTACTTATTTATCTAAAAAAAAAAAAATTTATTTTTTATTTTTATGATTTGATCACACCTTGGCGACTAGATGCCTTGGGATTCTATTTGTTCATCCCCCCCCCCCCCCCCCCCCCCCCAAAAAAAAAAAAAAAAAAAAAAAGAGCAACAAGGAGGATGAAGATGGCAAGTTGGAGAAGTCCAAGTAGGTTTCAATCAAGTTTCAGATTAGAACCAGATGGGGTTTTTCGCGGACGATGTCTTTTTCGCTTCCATTGTTCTTGTTTTTTGTTTTTTGTTTGTTTCCCTTAGTTGTGTGTTAGGAACATATTGAGGAGGCTTTCGCCGTTGGGAGCTCTACTGATACCATTGACGTGTTCAATTTTTTATCTTTGAGAGTTGACTGATTTTTTGAGAAATCCCAGACGAATGATGATGATGGTGAGCCTTGGATGAATAGAGCTAAGTTCAGATTTGTTCGTCGTACTACGGGTGAACAAAGAGAGGAGAAAAGATAGGAAAGGGTGATAGAGAGAGGAGGAGAAAGAAGGAAAATGACAAAACTACCCATGGAGCTGAAGGGTGTGGATAAGCAAAAATGTGGGTGGATATAGGCCCTCTCATATTCATAATATCACTTGTTAACGTTGCTATCACTACAACAAAGTTAGGTATTAGCGGCACTCTTCTAGTGGCATTTACTAAAAAATGCTGCTAGAGATTTAGGTGTAGTGGCAGTTGATAGTAATTGCTACTAAACATACACTAAATGCTGCTACAGATTTGAGATGGGTCCCACGTTTTTTAATATAATAATATAATAATAATAATATATATTTAACTCTATCTTAAGTACGTATATCTTCAGCACTTTCTTTATTATTATTATTATTATTATTATTATTATTATTTCTTATTTTCATTATATCCATTAATGGTTACCCAGGCCACTTTCTCCACAACCCACGTTTTGGAATAGCTAGAGAGAAAAACTAGGTTAGGCGAATAGATCGAGCACAACAAGATCAATGGAAGGGCATAGAACCCCGATTATTGAGCTCCTCAACTCCCACTACTCTTTGGCTCTTTGCCTAGGAGAGAGAAGAGCAGCGCCATTCAAAGAGAAATTACTTGAGGTTACGAAGGTGAAGGTTCCCTGTGGGGCGGTGGATCAAATTAAGGGCGACAACTTGATTTTCTGCCCTAGGATGGTTCGATTCTTCTGAGAATTAGCAAGGTATGATCAATTTCCATTTTTTCTTGAAAGCCCTAGACGTATGTGTAATCTTTTTGGATATGGATGATTTTGTGGCTACATTTCATATGTGTGGTTGGTTACTTAGCTGGGGTTATTATGTGTGAGGCCTTTTTGTTTGAGGTTCTGCTTGAAGTTTGATTCGGGGGTTTTGAGGGTGGAGTTACAGAAAGATATGCAGAATTTGGTGGTTAATGCGATAATGGGGTTTCGTAATTGTTACTTCTTTGGTAAGAGTTGTTTTTTGCTTTCTTCAAGTTTATGAATCTTTTGGCAATCAAAGTTATTTCCAAGCATTGAATTCTAGGCTATTCAACCAAAGAGAAACAGTAGAAAGAACGGCATGTCCTGTGCAAGAAGGTGTTTCTATTTTAGAGTGACATATTAAATCTCAAACAATAGCTTCACTGTCCTGGTTGCTGAGGGAATATTAAATATAAGTTCAGAACCAGCAGAGAACCCATGCTATGCACAGGGTAAAATGCAAGGAAAAAATAATATAAAAAAGAGATTCTCACTTTCGTTAAGTATTGATTCACTCAAAAGTTGTTGGGTAAAAATTGAGTGCTAAAGAAGTAGAAGTTGTTAGATTTGAAGTTGTGTACGTCACTATTTTTTTTGTTGAATTAGTGGTTGTTTAGGACTTGAGAGTATTCTTTTGATAAGCCAAGAAATTGTGTCAGTTCTTGATAAAGTTTGTGATATTTGAGAATGGAGTTTCTGTATGAACCTTTAATTTTTTATGCGATTTTGACAATGGATCCACTAAGTTGTGCTGATTATTCAGATGGCGCATGTGAAACCTGTCTTCTCCATACATTCATAGAATAATTTTTTTTTGTCTTTATGTTTTCTTTATTTTCTTTGCTAATTGTAATGTTATTTTATTTATATATACAAACATACTTTTTTGGTTAATTTTATTCTCTCCATTTTAAATTTTCAATTGATAGGTAAGTATTGTGGGTATTAATGATACAGTTTTTTCTTTCCAGGTACGATTGCATTTCTTAGAAGTATTTCAGTTGAAGCTGTTGGACTGGGGTTACATTTAGCAGCAAGGGCTCATGACTTTATGCTCCAAGCAGAATATATTGTTACAAGCATTCCACCTTCTGTACCATGGCCCATACAAAGTGGAACGACAAATGTAAGATCTAATCAGCCTAATGATGCCCAACAAGGATTCCAACAGGTAAATGTTCCAACATGCTTGGACTTTTGATTTGAGTGTTTGTTGCGTCACTTATATAACTTATTTTAAAATGTTATTAGTTATTATTATGTTATTGATACTTCAATCACTAGTCCTTTCTAATCTTTTGCACATGTTGTTATACTAGGGTGTGCTTGGAACAAATTTTGATGAAGAATGACTTCTAATGGCTGCGATTATACCAATCTCAGCTACCACATGACTTGGGGATTTTTTAAAGGGTAGTTTTGTCCAAAACAAGTCAGGGATTTGTAGTTGTCAATATTGTAAAATAAATTATGTGTTAAAGGATACTTAACAAAGCCTCAAATCCGAGTACTCAAAAGTTGGCTGCATCACTCCTTTTTGGGGCAAACTGTCCTATTTCTGGGATTTTATTTTTTAAAGTTCAAGGTGACTGTGTAGCTTGGAAATCTCATATCCAAGAGATAGGTTTTTGGAAGTATGAGGTCACCCCTGTTAGTCTGTCTGAAAAGGCAGTTGGTACCTCCTACATAATGTCCAAGAAAAATATATTGTTGCTTGGTTTCATGATCAAGGAGAATTATGTATAATTAGTGGCTTTTGGAAGTCAGATTCTTCATTCTTATTTCAGCCTTGTTGGTTGACACAGTGTAAAAATCTTCTTGATAACTTGAATTATTGAATAGCTTTTGGAATATAATCTTGAACATTCATCTTGTGGTTACTAAGGCATTGGAGATAAGACTTGTTTTTCTTAATTTTATTGCACATATGAGATGATATAATTTTATTGCACATATAAGACCTGTTTTGGTTTCATGTTCATTGATAGAGTTGTTTTGGTTTTGATTATGTTCTCACAAGAATAGGTTGGTTTGAAAAACATCTCCTGTATTTTTGCAATTTGAAGTCAATAAAATATTTAGAAACAAGAAACAGGATTTCAAAAAGGCAATGGGGGGAAAAAAACCAATGAAATCTATCTAACATCATAAATAGCTGTGAAGAGAAAATTTGTGTTCTCTTGGCCTTCCTTAACAGTCCTGTAATTGTAGCTTCTCATTATGGTTTAACTTGTGCATTCTAAGTGTTTGTAATGCTACTCTACAATAGGTCCTCTAGTTAGTCAGATGATGCCTGTTGTGGAAGCATCTCCTTTGTATCGATGGCTATGAGTGCCTCAAGTAGACTGCATCCTAATGGCCTCTTGTTTACTTTAATTTGGTTTTATATTTGACCGAATTTTCTAAGTTTACACATGTTACTATCCTATGAGTGCCAAAATAAATAGCAAATTCATGTTTTGATCTGATGTTCTGTTTACAGTAGACAGCAAACTAATGTAGAAGATTCTATGGCCATGCTTCCGTTGAAATTTTCGGTTATATTTCTCTTGTTCCTTGGTATTTCATTTATTTTTAAAGTCTGTAGCATCTTTAATATTATTCACTTCTTTAGCAAGTAGCATGGGCTGACAGCATAGCCTATTAGACTAATTTAGCTTTGCCAATTGTTTTGCATAGAAGGTTCCCGACTGTTTTTTTGGCCAGCAATAACCATTTTTGCTGACTGTAATTTTGTCTGCCTGGATAACTTTTGCCGACAGCAGCTTAGCCGGCTGATGTTGTGACAGCCGGTGAAGGTTTTGCTGGCTGAAATAAGTGCATTTGCTGGCTGTTTTATCAGCCGGTAAAAGCCAAAATTTTTGTAGTGAGATATGCCTACAATATCAATTTTTTACTGTTATGTCCACTAAAAACATTTTCTCGTCACAGAGTTCTGAAGATGAAGTTCTTTTACAGAATATCCTGTATGATGCTGTGATAATGATGGAGTTTTCGTTCCTCAACCATTAGCTACCTGGCAACCACTTAAAAAATATTGCTGTGGGATAGTTGTTTGTTGCTGACCATGCTATACAGTCTGCTAGGTATGTAAAAATGATGATTATCATGGAGATATGCAAAAACTGCATATTAGAATATCTTGTCTAATAATTCTCATAATTTGGTTTGTTCCAGGGAAAATGGTGACCAGACCAAAGCCATTTCTTATGCAAATGGCTTCTCTGGATGTCGCTTAGCCTCTCATCTGATTAAGTGGGTCACCAATCGGAATGGCATAGAGGAGAAAACAAGAAGACCTAAGGTTTCCATTCCACTCCCATAGCTCTTTTCAGTGAGCAACTCTAATAATAGAGATTTTTTCGTCGTGAATGGATAATCCAAGTCCCAATATTGAGCTTTTCAGTTTCTTTCCTTCTCTTGCATTTTTTCTCAGTAGCCAAACAAACAGAGCTTTATCCTTGATGTATTTTGGCTGCCTTTATAGTCTTATCATTAATTCTGATTCTGAATACTCAACAAATATGATGAAATGAGTAATTGGCTTTTATTTTTCTCTAAGTTTGTGTAGGACAGAGTAGTGAATGTATTAGGCTGATCCATGATTTGTACAGATTAATAGCTCTTAAGGGTGCAAGTGGTTTGGGAGTATGAGAAATATAGATGAATCGACATTTCTGACTAGATTTTTATTATAATCTTGGGATGTTTACGTGCTTCTTTTTTTATCTTATTTGTTTCTTTTGACTATTTTTCATTTGGTGTTGTGAAATTTAAGCAGCCGATATGGTGAACGAGAAGAATCTATGATTTCTTTTGGGACATTGTTAATTTTGTTGGGTTTATCTTTTGCAACAAGCCAACAATGGTCTTTGTAAAATAAATTCTCTAGGTAACTTTTCTCCTATTTGTACTTGATTTGGAGAAATTGATATGCAATTATGTACTTATTTTCTCAATGCCGTGCATGTTTCAGATTGAATAGAAAGATGTGGATAGAAAGACTTAGGATCTAGCAAGAAATGGGATGGTGATGGCCTAGGAAGTCCTGGAAGGGGTCTATATGGTGGTGTTTCACATGGGCGACCCTTTGGCCTGGTCAATGTTGGAAGCATTCATCATAGTAAGTTCATTTTTAATTTTTTTTTTTACATTTTGTCTCTAAGGTTTGTTTTCCCTTTAATTTTTTAAATGAAAAATAAAACTTCTAGCTTACGGTACTTGAACTTCCAGGTTCTGTGGCTTTTGCTACGAAGGCTAAACGCGCGCTGGAGGAATCTCTTATCCATTTGTCATTACATCTAAGAGAACTTGTAAAATAAAAGCATATTTGAACCTTTAATAAAGCATCCCTTGTAACTATTTGTGTTGGTTGATAACTTGATATTATCACTTGTACGTGTCAATAAGAAAGTTCAAATACTTGTATTGCATTTTTTCAACTTCTTCCCACAAGATACTTGCTGAGCTTGGGAATGTCATGAAACAAGGAGAAATTCCCTTTTTTTTTTAATTTATATTTTGCACTTGAGGGTAAACTAATGAGCGCAACTAATAAAGACTACTGGATACATGCCTTGCACGTGCTGGTTTTACTAGTATATATATAAGATGTGGATTTTTTTTTTCCCCTTTAAATAAATTAAAAAAAAAAAAAAAAAACTACCATATTAAAAATTAGAAACTGCTAGAGATTGTTGCAACTGCAAATAGTACCCACCATTGTTGTTTTAATCCTCATATTTTAATTAATTAATTATTTATTTATTTAGTTATTCATGAAATAGCGGTAGTTAAAGATGTCACTAAAGATGTTAGAAATGCCGCTATAGAGTTTTAGCGGCATTTATTCAAGTGCTGGTAAATCAATTTAAAATGCTGCTAATAAACCTATAGTGGCACTTCTTAAAAATGCCACTAGATCATTGAAAAATGCTGCTAGAACTTCTAGTGACATAGGTTTTTAGCAGCACTTTGCCAAGTGCTGCTAAATCTTTAAGCGGCACTTTTTCATACTTCTAGCAGCACTTAGGAGTGCTGCTAATACCCAAATTTGTTGTAGTGTATGGAAATGGTTTTTTGAGAGTTAATGAGAGCTTTTGAAACGAGAGAGAGAGAGAGAGAGAGAGAGAGAGAGAGAGAGAGAGAGAGAGAGAGAGAGAGAGAGAGTCATTACCAGTGTAGAGTGACTCCATAATGTCCTTGATTGTGAACGGTCACAAAAGCCGTATCTCCTTTATGGACACGAATCACAGGCCCTGGAAAACTATCGTTTACAGTCAACATACTCTTTGTCTCACATAGCCTTGTAAAATTGCTCTCCCTCAGCTATCATGTACAGTAGGTAGCACAGTAAGTAAGATGGTGGAGATCCACCTTAGATACACACACACACACATGTATATATATAGGATGATCATTAGGTAAGCACGTGCTGATATTGCTTAAATCAACACTCTCATTGAGAGTTGTATCTTATGCATTAGTGGGATATGAGGTACATTAGGCCAATGCAAGGGGTACAACCCCCAATGCATGGTACTGATGGGAACATAACCGTATATATATATATATATATTCCCATCAGCAGGTGTTGATAGAAGTTATATTAGCACTATGCATCATTAAATTAAGACCTAATAAATAAATAAATAATGAAGAAAGACAGTGAGTGAGAGTAGGGATGACAACGGGGCGGGTTTGGGATGGGACCCTCCTATCCCAACCCCGACCCTATAAAAAATCGTTAAACCCATTCCCCCGCCCAAACCCTACACGGGATAGGACCCCCCCTATCCTAACCCCGACCCTATAAAAAATCCCTAAACTCATTTCCCACCCAAATCCTACACGAGTAAAGCATTAATTTCTCATTTAGCTACCAACCTATGATGATTCAATGAATGCACCCGTTTAAATATGTTTAAACAGTGAATACTTGAGAGGTTTTATCTTCTTAAAGAGAATAACATTTTTTGACCTCAATCAAAATATAAAAAAAACCAAGATAAGGGAACTAATAGTACAAGAACCTAATGAGTAAAAAGAAGAAGAAAAAAAAAACACTTGTATAAAATGATCATGGAAGACTAGTTTGGTAAACACAACATATAAATATATATATGCGGGGCGGGATTAGACAGGGATCCAAATTAACCCGCCCGTAACCCGAGTTGGGATTTTTTATAAAATACCAATCCCGCCCCTATTTTATTTAAAACAATCCCAACCCCATCCCAATAGGGGTGAGCCAAACCGGGATACCCAGTTTTAATGACCCATTGCCATCCCTAAGTGAGAGCAATGGTGCATGCATGGTGACCAAAATATAGAGTCTAGTGTAAACTCAGTAGTGAGTGTTGTAGTGACTTACAACAAAGTCATAATAATGGACGTTGCGTTGAGTCATGCAAAAAGCCATGCCACCCAGAAACAGAAACCCCAAAAATACGGAGATGTTGCCCATTTTAAAACAAGAAGGATGCTATTCAACGTGCAGAAGGATGCTATTTGATCGAACGGAATGAATATATATATATATATATATAGAAACTAGTGTTCCACTGGAGGAGGAGATTTGATTGGTTGTATAGAAACTAGTGTTCCACTGGTGGAGGAGATTTGATTGGTTGTGTGGGTTTGGTAATCACGCTTCTAATTTGACCTCCCGGTACGTATGTTAAGTAAAGTTAGTTAGGACTTACAAGTGGTTATAAATTAATACACGTGCTCCTCGTTTCCGTTTTCAGTGAGACTACCCGAGAAAGCTATATTGCCAGGTATGGAAAGAGTGCAGCTGGAATGACACAAATTTTTATTATTAATTTTTATTTTTGCTAAAAAGAGAATTATTCACCTTTAAACATTATATAAAATAAATAAATAAATAAATAAATAAAATTATATAGTATTCTTCTCTAAAATAAAATAAAATGAATATCTTTCTCGTAACCATAACTACTTTTTCTATGTAACCTTTTAAGGTTAATTTGTTAATGATCGGACCTATAATACTACTATTGTTAAGCTAAATTAATGGCTTGTTTGGTTGTCCAATTCGAATTTAAATAATTCAATAAATTTTACAGAGGATTGAAGGTACAAATTTATCACATTGAATTAAAATATTTTTAAAAATTGTAGCTATCACTTTAGTTGATGTTGTAAAATCACTTTTCAGGAATTCGTGAAATACCACTATTTTGAATTGTCACTCTTATTTGTGATGATAACTATCATTTTTTTAAATTTGTTAATTCAAGATGATGGAATATGCCTTTAATTCTATGTAAAATTTATTAAATTGTTTAATTTCAAATCGGACAACCAAACAGGCCATAAGCCTATGGAAGTTGTGGATTGAACGATAAATGTCCATAAATGAGCAATAAAATTTAAGAGCCATCTCATTTATAAATACCCATAAATGAATGATTGTTATTAATTGGAAAATGGAAGTTGTGGATTGGATATAAATTAGTATCAGATCAACTTGATTTTTGACATGAATTGCTTACATAAGATGGCTATATATATGGGGACGGATCAATTTTAAAGTGCAGTTGATGTAACTTTACACTTAATAATAAAACGACTATATATATGGGGAGGGATCGATTTACACATGCTGTAAAATTTTTTATTCTTACATCCCTCAATATTTCTTTATAAAGAATCATATTTTATCAATCTAACAGTTGGATAAGATAATCTCTCCATACACTTCATGCATGTCAAATATCAAATCAATTGGATATCAGGAAGCATTTGATTGGTAAACTTACATTTATTTTATAAACAAAATTATGATTTCAGACACTTTTTTGGATGACATAGTTCCTAATCTCTAATTAAGTTGAAAATTAATATATATGACGTGTAAGTGTATGTGTATGTAGATATATAATCTAATGATTAGATTAACGAAATATTATATATTTTTACAAAAAGATATTGAAAGGTGTAAGACTAAAAAGTTTTATATCAGGTATAAAGGGATCCCTCCTATATCTATATATTTATTTTTCATTACGTACATTGGAAGGGATCGATTTCTAACTCTAAGAGACTGAGAGTACCCAAATCTTAGCCCACTTGAATTGTAGCCTAATGATTGGGTTATTAATTACAACTTAACTTACATATGCCAACGGTACACGTTAATAAAATTTTGGTTTCTTATAGTCAGTAAATGGGCATAATGGTCAATGCCCAATTCTTTGAAAAGGAAAAGATGAGGCGATTAAGATCCGTTAGTAGCCTTTGAGGGCCTGTTTGGGTGTTAAATTCGAAATTAAATAATTTAAGAAATTTTACATAGTGTTGAAAGTATAAATCCATCATTTTAAATTTACAATGATTTATATGTGAAACAAATTGGAACAATTCAAATATAGTGAGACAAAAGAAGATATGGTTTAATAGTTTGGATAAATTGTGCTAGATTAAACTCCATTACAACCTGATTTCTATATAATTTAGTCCAATTTTCAGCCAAATATTCGGCCAACAATAAAACCATGCATGGTTATGGCAAGGTTTCCAAATTTTTCATGAGCCCTATAAAATGTGACACATTCATATCATGAGCAACAAGGTGGCACACCTTTCTGTATGAGTTTCTGTCAATTAAGTTAATTTTGCTTGGACCATCGGTCCACCCCCCGGCCCCAACAACCCCCAGCCACCCTCAACCACCGGGGAAAAAAAATCATGCATGCTTAGCCCTTTTGAATGGGACAAAGAGCCTATTAATTGAATGAATGAATTGGGAGGTAGACTGGTAGAGGCTCCGCGTGCTAATTGAATGAATGAATTGGGGTTTGAATTGGTGAGCCGAATTCACTTTCGTGCATGTAAAACATGCATCATAAAAATATGAAGCGGCTATTACAACTCCTCAATTTTATTTGTAAACTCTATTTATTTTTATTTATATTTTTTAAGGTTTTATGAAAAATATAAAAAAGAGGCAGTACAAATTGGTCCGATTATAGGCAATATGGGCTTAATTGATATTCCAAGGTTACAATGAATAATGGCGGTAATTGGACCAATTTGTATTACCCCTTGTACCACATTTGAATCATTAATTCTATGAAATTTAAGCAGGGGCAGAGCCAAGTGGAGCCTACAGGGATTACTTGGCTCTGCTGAAATTCTTTTTATTTAGGTTTTATACGTAGGTTTTTTGAAAAATTATAAATTTAGCCCTTTTGAAATTTTATTTTTTGACCCTTATCTTTTTTTTATAACTCAAATATATGAATATATTCCAAAAGTTTCTAAAGTTTTATGAACAATCATGTACTCTCAGCTCTCTCCCTCTATCACAACTTTTTCTTCGAAGTTTGGTCCATAAATCCAACTTTTGGCTCTATCACTGAATTTAAGTGAGAACAAACCAATGGAAATATCTAAATGAAGCACCGCACGCAAGGAAAAAAGTTGAATCAGGAGAAGTTACAGCCTCATTATAAGTTTGTGGGTCATTATCAACAAGAAAAGTATAAAAATCATCTCCAAAATTAGTTTCTTTTCTTACTCTTTTACTCCTTCTTAATTCAATTTCAATATTATCATTAGACTCTTTTTCAATTTCACTTTGAGGGTCACGGATTATTTTTTCACCTTTAGATTTTAAAGGAAAAATATTTTCAAAGAAATCTGCATTTTTAGTTTCCACAATTGTGTTTGGTTCCATAATATTATTTTCACTTTTAATTACCAAGAACCTATATGCAGCGCTATTATGAGCATAACCAATTAAAATACCATCAAAGGTTTTAGGACCAATTTTTCTCTTTTTAGGTTCTGGTAATAATACCTTAGCCAAACACCCCCACACTTTCAAATATTTTAAATTAGGTACATGTCCTTTCCAAAGTTCATAAGGAGTTACTCCAGTTTTCTTATAAGGTATTCTATTGTTGTATTTTAAGTATAAAATAAGTATTTCAAAAATCAAAGATTTTCATAAAAGAGTTTTGTACTTGAGTGTGATGACACCTTATCCCACATTGGAAAAGTAAAAGAGTTTTAGTGGGCTTATATAGTATTCCACTTATTGTATACGGTATCATGTGGGGAGATCTAGGGAGTCCCCACGTGCGCATGAGACGGAGCCCAATCGAGTGATTTGCAGGATTGGAGTCCGAAAATTGACTTAGTCGGGCGCGTCGCGAGCGTACGACTTTTGGATACTGGGTTATCCACGACCCAGTTCAGTGACCCGTTTTTATACCCAGGATTATTCTAATTAAATCAGCTGACAGTTTCAATTCTTTTTAATTATTTTTTGACTGTTGGAAGAATTTATATTTTTTGAAGTTGAAAATTTATTTTCGTATTTATATTTTTTGACTGTTGGGAATTTATTTTGAGGGCTGTTACTGATTTCTAAAGCCTATATATACCAGCCCTCTCATTCAATAGAAACACACAACAAAAAAGACAAATCGTCTCTTCTCTTCTTCTCTCTATTTTCTTTCTGCAATTTTATTTTTGACAGTCAGGAGCATTCTGAGTTCTTCGTTTCACTCCTACACTTGCGAGTGCACGCTTGTGGGAGCCCGGTTGTTGAATCCTGGAGGGTAGAGCGCTGTGACCTACTGCACCGAGTTTAATACTCAGAGGGGCGGAACTACTCTTAAGGACAGTGCCTTGTACACGCCTCAACCGATACTGTTTGTATTTTTTCAATTCTTGTACTACCTATTTCATTTTATACAGTAGCATCTCCACTGTTTTTACAACAACAAATACAATAAGAGAAGAAGAATAAGATAAGTGAATGTAAGAATCTTTCTTATTAACCTTCTCAGATATGCCATGGTAGCATCAAAGTAGAATCAACACCATCATTCCTTGAATCTAATTAATTCATAAGTAAAGGATGAGGTTGATTCCTTCTGGGAATAATAATTTCCAAAAATAAAAAATAAATTTAATTGCATACCAAGTACGATGATTTCTTCACCATTGGGCTTGGGAAATGGATAAGTTGTTCCAGTAGCAGGATATATGATGATAGCACCATGAATTGTGGCTCATGTCCATTCACCGTGGGTGTGCCACCAGAGAGTTCCTTCCTCTATAGAAAATATAACCTCATAGGTGAAGCTTGATCCTAGTAGAATTGCACACTGTGTGATATACTCTGGACCATCTGACCATGAATTCCTTGGTTGCTTTACTCCATGCCTACAAATATTCATAGGGGGGGCCTATATCCACACCTTTTTTTTGCCACACCCTTCCATGGATAGTTTTGTCATTTTCCTTCTTTCCTCTTGTCTTTCCTCACTCCCTCTCTCCATCACACAGATCTGTTCCTCGTACTACGGGTGAATAAAGAGATGAGAAAAAACAGGAAAGGGTGATGGAAAGAGGAGGAGAAAGAAGGAAAATGACAAAACTACCCATGGAGGGGTGTGGATAAGGAAAAAAGTGCGTGGATATAGGCCCTCCCACATTCATAATATCTCTTGTTAACGCTGCTATGGAAATGGTTTTCTGAGAGTTAATAAGAGAGCTATTTTGAGAGAGAGAGTCATTACCAGTGTAGAGTGACTCCATAATATCCTTGATTGTAAACAGTCACAAAAGCTGTGTCTCCTTTATGAACACGAATCATAGGCCTGGAAAACTATCGTTTACAATCAACATACTCTTTGTCTTGCATAGCCTTGTAAAATTGCTCTCCCTTAGCTATCATGTACAGTAGGTAGCACAATAAGATGGTGGAGATCCAACTTATATATATAGAGGATGATGATCAGGTAAGCACATGCTAATATAACTTATATCAATACTCGCATTGAGAGTTGTACCTTGTGCATTAGTGGGATATGAGATACATTAGATCAATACAAGGGATACAACCCCCAATGCTATGTTCCCATTAGCACGTGCTGATATAAATTATATCAGCACTATACATTGGAGGTTATATGGTTATATCAGCACATGCTTACTTGATCATCATCTTATATATATATATATATATATATATATATATATATATATATATATATATATATATATATATATATATATATATATATCATGCAATTAAGACCCAATAAATAAATAAATAAATAATGAAGAAAGGTAGCCAAAATATAGGGTCTAGTGTAAACTCAGTAGTGAGTGTTGAGTAGTGACTTACAACAAAGTCATAATAATGGACGTTGCGTTGAGTCATGCAAAAAGCCATGCCACCCAGAAATAGAAACCTCAAAAATACAGAGATGTTGCCCATTTTAAAACAAGAAGGATGCTACTTGATCGAACGGAATGAATATATATATATATACACACTAGTTATTGCACACGTACATTGCACGTGGATTTTTTATCAACAATAAAATGATTTAAAGATCATCAATTACTTCAAGATCATCAATTATTTAAAATGATTTAAATGATTTTCTGCTAAATAAACATATAAAAGATCGATGCTTCCTAAGATCCTTTTAGCTTGAATAGGGATTGACCCTTTTCATGGAGCATAGCCCCTCATCTAATGGTAATTATCTCTTCAATAGTATCCATATCGATTAAATATAAACTTTATTTACTTAAGGAAGGTTATGCGGCCATTTGTTCTTTAACATTTAATCCATATCAAGTGTGAAGATTTGAGATGTTAAGAAATTATTTATTACTCCGTAAAAGGTTTTAATCCATGTACATCAAATGATCTGAAAAGAAATGCTAATACATAATGACACGTAATTATCAATAATCTTGACAAATAACTTATTCATTGTCCACTAATTTTTTACACATCTACAATAAGAAACATATTAATGAAGAAGTAAAAAGGAGAATAATTAGAACCAAAATAAATGGAAAAAGTATATACTTAATCTCTAGAGATAATTTAATTTGGTTGAATTGTGAACCATATAGCAAGTCCATTGTATCATAAAAATTATATGCAAAAGAATATACTAAATTTAATAATGAATTAGTAGTTTATATAATGTGACTTACACATCAACAAATTCTAATAGATCACTTAAAGAATAAGTACATGCTCAAAAAGATAAGAGTCCTAACACCATATTACTATCATGAGATATTATTCCACTTCATCCAAATGAAACTTTACTATTACCTCTCTTCAACTTCTTTGTATATATATATATATATATATATATATTTTTTTTTGGTTGAAGAATCTATGGGTCCCCACTTTGTAGCGAAACATTCCACAATGCATCATTGAAGTTCAACATCCCATTAATTGAAACAACCAAAGATAACATAGCATGAAAACTAATCTTAGGATTTAAAAAATGGGAAAAATTATAAATCAAAAAATAAGGCAAGATGTTTCATCAAGAATATTTAGAAACCTAAGGCTCTTGTTCTCCGGCCCACCCCTCAAATCACCCATAAATAGTGTAGTCTTGAGAAGGGAATTTTAATCTCCAAGAAAAAATCAGAAAGACAACATAGAGATTGAGCATTTAAAAAATAATAATAAAATAAAATGCATACCTCTTACAAGGAATTTTTTATCAGTAAGAAAAAATTAAAAAGAGAATGAGCATATAAAAATAGCTTTTCAATTCCCATTGGATATTTCTAAGAGCAATTTTTCATCAAAAGAAAAAATACAATTAGATGATTTACCACGTAAAATAAAGGGTTAGCATTCAAACCCCAAAAGCATTTTAGCAAATTGCTTATGAAACTCTACCAATCAAATCAAAAGTAAGTGAAAGTTATATTTCCTATATATGCAAAAGGGTAGTTGTATAGTTTCCTTAAAATTTTTGTATGTGTTTTATATTACTATATTTCCTATATATGTAGAAGGGTAGTTGTATAGTTTTCTTCGAATTCCTATTAAGGTATGTGTTTTATATTGCTGTATTTTCTATACATGCAGAAGGGTAATTGTGTATTTAAAAATTAAAATAAGGGTATATTAGTCAATCAAAAGTTTTTCTCACATTTATCTTTTTATAGGTAATATATATATATATATATATATATATATATATATATATATATAGAAATTAGTGGTCCACTGGAGGAGGAGATTTGATTGGTTGTGTCGGTTTGGTAATCACGCTTTTAAGTTGACCTCCCGCTACGCATGTTAAGTTTTTATGTTAAGTTGGGTAGGACTTACAAGTGGTTATAAATTAATACACATGCTCCTCATTTCCGTTTTCAGTGAGACTACCTGAGAAAGCTACATTGCCAGGTATGGAAAGAGTGCAGCTGGAATGACACAAATTTTTGTTATTAATTTTTATTTTTGCTAAAAAGAGAATTATTCACCTGTAAACATTATATAAAATAAATAAATAAATAAAATTATATAGTATTCTTCTCTAAAATAAAAAGAATATCTTTCTCGTAAGCATAACTATACTTTTTCTATGTAACCTTTTAAGGTTAATTTGTTAATGATCGGACCTAGAATACTCCTATTGTTAAGCTAACTTAATGGCCTGTTTGGTTGTCTAATTCGAAATTAAATTATTCAATAAATTTTTTATAGGATTGAAAGCATAAATCTATCACATTGAATTAAAATATTTTAAAAAATTGTACTTATCACTTTAGTTGATGTTGTAGAATCCATTTTAAGGAATTAATGAAATACCGCTATTTTGAATTGTCACTCTTATTTGTAATGATAACTACCATTTTTAAAAATTTATTAATTCAAGATGATGGAATATGCCTTTAACTCTATATAAAATTTATTGAATTGTTTAATTTCGAATCGGACAACCAAACAGGCTATAAGCTGATGGAAGTTGAAGATTGAACGACAAATGTCCATAAATGAATGATAAAATTTAAGAGCCATCTCATCTATAAATGTCCATAAATGAACGATTGTTATTGATTGGGAAATGGAAGTTGTGGATTGAATATCAATCAATATCAGATCAACTTGATTTTTGACATGAATCGCATATATGAGATAGCTATATATATGGGGAGGGACCAATTTTGAAGTGCATTTGATGTAAAGTTACATCAATTGCACTTAATAATAAAACAACTATATATATGGGGAGGGATCAATTTACCAATGCTCTAAAATTTTTTCTCCATTTATTTTGGTTCTAATTATTCTCTTTTTTACTTCTTCATTGATATGTTTCTTATTGTAAATGTGTAGAAAATTGGTAGACAATAAATAAGTTATTTGTCAAGATTTTTGATAGTTATGTGTCATTATGTATTAGCATTTCTTTTCAGATCATTTGATATACACGGACTAAAACCTTCTACGGAATAATAAATAATTTCTTAATATCTCAAATCTTCACACTTGATATGAATTAAATGTTAAAGAACAAATGGCCGCATAACCTTCCTTAAGTAAATAAATTTTATATTTAATCAATATGAATAATATTGAAGGGATAATTACCACTAGATGAGGGGCTATGCTACATGAAAAGGATCAATCCCTATTCAAGCTAAAAAGATCTTGGGAAGCATCGATCTTTTATATGTTTATTTAACAAAAAATCATTAAAATTATTTTAAATAATTGATGATCTTGAAATAATTGATGATCTTTAAATCATTTTATTGTTGACAAAAAATCCACATGCAACGCGCGTGTGCAATAACTAGTGTTCATAAATGAACGATTGTTATTGATTGGAAAATGGAGGTTGTGGATTGAATATCAATAAGTATCAGATCAACTTGATTTTTGACATGAATCGCATATATGAGATAGCTATATATATGGGGAGGGACCAATTTTGAAGTGTATTTGATATAAAGTTACATCAACTGCACTTAATAATAAAATGACTATATATATGGGGAGGGATCAATTTACGCATGCTCTAAAATTTTTTATTCTTACATCCCTCAATATCTCTTTATAGGAATCATATATATTTTATCAATCTAACAGTTGGATAAGATAATCTCTCCATGCACTTCATGCATGTCAAATATCAAATCAATTGGATATGAGGAAGCATTTGATTGGTAAACTTACATTTATTCTATAAACAAAATTATGATTTTGGACACTTTTTGGATGACACAGTTCCTAATCTATAATTAAGTTGGAATTTAACATATATGACGTGTATGTGTATGTGGAGTTTATAATCCAATGATTAGATTAGCGAAATATTAAATATTTTTACAAAAAGATATTGAAAGGTGTAAGACTAAAAAATTTTATACTAGGTGTAAATGGATCCCTCTTATATCTATATATTTATTTTTCATTATGTACATTGGAGGGGAACCGATTTCTAAGCCTAAGAGATTGAGACTACCCAAATCTTAACCCACTTGAATTGTAGATTAATGATTGGGTTATTAATTGCAACTTAACTTGCATATGCTGTAAGGGTACACGTTAATAAAATTTTGGCTTCTTATATTCAGTAAATGGGCATAATGGTCCATGCCCAATTCTTTGAAAAGGAAAAGATGAGGTGATTAAGGTCCCTTAGTAGCCTTTGAGGGCCTGTTTGGGTGTTAAATTTGAAATTAAATAATTTAAAAAATTTTACATAGTGTTGAAAGTATAAATCCATCATTCTAAATTTACAATGATTTATATGTGAAACAAATTGGAACAATTCAAATCTAGTGAGACAAAAGAGGATATGGTTTAATAGTTTGGATAAATTGTGCTAGATTAAACTCCATTACAACCTGATTTCTATATAATTTAGTCCAATTTTCAGCCAAATATTCGGCCAACAATAAAACCATGCATGGTTATGGCAAGGTTTCCAAATTTTTCATGAGCCCTATAAAATGTGACACATTCATATCATGAGCAACAAGGTGGCACACCTTTCCGTAGGAGTTTCTGTCAATTAAGTTAATTTTGCTTGGACCATCGGTCCACCCCCCGCCCCCAACAACCCCCAGCCACCCTCAACCACCGGGGAAAAAAAAACATGCATGCTTAGCCCTTTTGAATGGGACAAAGAGCCTATTAATTGAATGAATGAATTGGGAGGTAGACTGGTAGAGGCTCCGCGTGCTAATTGAATGAATGAATTGGGGTTTGAATTGGTGAGCCGAATTCACTTTCGTGCATGTAAAACAAGCATCATAAAAATATGAAGTGGCTATTACAACTCCTCAATTTTATTTTGTAAACCCTATATATTTTTATTTATATTTTTTAAGGTTTTATGAAAAATATAAAAAAAGAGGCAGTACAAATTGGTCCGATTATAGGCAATATGGGCTTAATTGATATTCCAAGGTTACAATGAATAATGGCGGTAATTGGACCAATTTGTATTACCCCTTGTACTACATTTGAATCATTAATTCTATGAAATTTAAGCAGGGGCAGAGCCAAGTGGAGCCTACAGGGATTACTTGGCTCTGCTGAGATTCTTTTTATTTAGGTTTTATACCTAGGTTTTTTGAAAAATTATAAATTTAGCCCTTTTGAAATTTTATTTTTTGACCCTTATCTTATTTTTATAACCCAAATATATGAATATATTCCAAAAGTTTCTAAAGTTTCATGAACAATCATGTACTCTCAGCTCTCTCCCTCTATCACAACTTTTTCTTCGAAGTTTGGTCCATAAATCCAACTTTTGGCTCTATCACTGAATTTAAGTGAGAACAAACCAATGGAAATATCTAAATGAAGCACCGAACGCAAGGAAAAAAAAAAAATCTTAAAATTATGTCGCCTAATTAATAATTTGGTTTATTATGAATATTTGTTGCAATAAATGGTTTGCGCATCATTTTCTCGACGACTTGGAACTCCTGTTATTTAGGACTCCACTGCTTTGGATTACTTGTAATAATTCTAAGATTCTTTAGTTTTTTCCTCAAACGTGCCGTGCTTGACTTTGAAATTTCCGTTCGTTTGTTCTCACCTGCATTTAATAGAATTATTGATTGAGGAATTATAGATAGGTCCGGCTACTTGCAAATAATTATAGTTCACTACAAATTATTATAACTTACTAGTAATGACTACTAACTTAACTAACAATGACTAATAATTTATATTGAAGTGTAATTGTTTTCCGTAGCCGGACCTAACTATAATTCCTCCTTGTGGAAATACAGATTGATCCGACTACAAACAAGTAATTATATATCAAGACAAATACTATTAATTTCACAGTAGATGATTACTAACTTATTTAAGAATAACTAGGAACCTGAATTGATATATAATTATTTACCTTAGTCGGACGAATCTGTAATTCCCCTAAAGTATAGGTGATTCACTCGGAACAGAGAGACAATAGCCGGACTCATTGCATATCAGAGCCATGGACCCAAACTGACGTGTTGGGCCACCTTGCGGTCCCTAAGAGAGATTCCATTCTAGCTACAAATAGCTCTGTCCCTATGAGAGAGAGAGATCGGAGAGAGAGATGGAGAAGGAAAAGAAACGCTACGGAGGTCATGTGTTGGCAGTTCCTTACCCAAGCCAAGGTCATGTAAACCCAATGCTCCAATTCTCCAAGTGCTTAGCTTCCAAAGGGCTCAAGGCCACTCTAGCCACCACCGTCTTCATTTCCAGGTCCATGCGCCCTCAATCCGGCCTAGTCCAATTCGACACAATATCCGACGGCTACGATGATGGCGGCTTCATGGAAGCCGAGAGTATTGATGCCTATCTTGCCCGTCTAGAAGCCATCGGCTCAAAGACCTTGGCTGAACTCATCATGAAATACGAAAAGTCGGAGCACCCTATTCGTTGTATAGTTTATGATGCCTTCTTGCCTTGGGCTTTGGATGTAGCTAAACAGTTTGGCTTAGTTGGAGCTGCTTTCTTCACCCAACCGTGTGCCGTTAATTACATATACTACTACGCGTATCATGGACTATTGAAGCTACCTGTCTCTTCGCCGGTCTCCATTCCCGGATTGCCGTTGCTTCATCTACCTGACATGCCGTCGTTCATCTACGTGCCGGGATCGTATCCGGCTTACTTTGAGATGGTATTGAGTCAGTTTTCTAACGCGGAGAAAGCTGATTTGATACTTGTCAACACATTCTACAAGTTGGAACATGAGGTACGGTTGGTATCTTCTTCATGATGCTTACACATCCAACTGATTCAATCATTACCTAAAATTATATTATATATTTGTTCAATCATCAATAACTTATTAGCTAGTCTAATGGTATGAAACAAATTATATTGATGGGAAGTGAAAAAGAATCGCTATAAGCCCAGGGAATTGATTAGAAACACCTGGGATGATCGATTGACATGGTTAATCATCATTAGCATCAATATCATTGATTAATGAATTGATCGATGTGTTTGTCTTAAGAAAAAATTAAATTAATCATATTATATTACGTTTTTTTTATGGGTCATTGAATTTTGATGCATACTTATTTTATTTTATTATTCATAGGTCAGTTGACTTTTGATGCATACTTATTTCATTTTTATTTATGGGTCATTGAATTTTGATGCATACTTATTTTATTTTATTATTCATAGGTCGGTTGAATTTTGATGCATAATTATTTTATTTTTATTTATGGGTCATTGAATTTTGATGCATATATATGTTCAGAGACGGAATTACAGTTAGGCCTTGGGGGGCCATGGCCACCCCCAACTTACACAAAATTGTCTAGTAAAGTACATTTTTGTTACCACTTTTCAATCTAATACCAAAAAACAATATTATCTGTTAACTTGTTACAAATTAAATTGATTATCAACTTATTGCAAAGGATTACCAATTGTGTTTTTTGAGGTATTAAATTGGAAAGTGATTACCAAAACGAAGTCCAGGTGTTTACCTCTCTTCTTCATCAGATTAATTGTTGCCGTCAACCCCCCTCCCCCACTTTTTTTTTGTCATGGTTTTTGATAACTATAAGCAAGGTCAGTTGTTTATCTCTCATTTGATGTATTAATTTAATTTTGAATCTTAACATGATTTTCAAACTTGAATGGTAAAATTTTTTTTATCTATACTTTGGCCACTCCCAAGATAAAATTCTAGTTCCGTCCTTATATATGTTGCACAACAAATTTATCATATTGCCTCTTTTATAGGTAGTTGATTCGATGTCGAAAGTTTCTCCATTGATGACAATTGGACCAACGATTCCATCAATCTACTTGGACAACCGAATAGAAAATGACAAGGACTATGGGCTAAATCTATTCACACTGGACCCATCCGCTTGCACCAATTGGCTAAGCAGTAAGCCAATAGGGTCCGTTATTTACGTATCCTTTGGTAGCATGGCCAATTTAGGAGAACAGCAAATGGAGGAACTTGCATGGGGCTTGAAGGGAAGCAATTACTACTTCTTATGGGTAGTTAGAGCTTCTGAGGAGGCAAAGCTTCCAAAAGGGTTTGCAGAAGAGATGGAGGACAAGGGCTTGTTGGTGAATTGGAGTCCTCAGTTGGAAGTGCTAGCAAGCGAGGCCGTGGGATGTTTTTTTACGCACTGTGGGTGGAATTCAACGGTCGAGGCATTGAGCTTGGGAGTGCCAATGGTAGGAATGCCACAATGGACAGATCAAACAACCAACACCAAGTTTGTCGAGGATGTTTGGAGGGTGGGGATTAGAGTTAAAGTTGATGATGATGGTATTGTGAGACGAGAAGAGATCGAGTTTTGCATAAGGGAAGTAATGGAAGGGGAGAGAGGGAAAGAGATGAAGAACAATGCTAGAAAATGGAAGGAGTTGGCTAAAGAGGCGGTTGATGAAGGTGGGACTTCTGATAAGAATATTGACGAATTTGTATCTAAATTAATAAATCCTTAGGGTTGATTTCAAAATAAATAAATTAATTAAAATAAAATTTTTTCCTTTTTTTTAATTAATAGTAAAATGGCTTAAAACGATATCTTTTTAGTGGTTCCTATTTGCCGCCTAAACACACTCGTTGGGCCATGTGCTTATCCCTTTAATTTTAAGTGATAGACGTCATTATTAGCTATTATTGAATCAAAATATTTAACATTATCTAAAAATGGCACAATTTTAGAGTTTGATTATATTGAAATAAGGTGTAGAGTTGTAGGTATTAAATGGTTAATAAATTATATTTAGGCAGCCTAAGAGACAAACTATATGTGGCATCGATCAAGATCGACTCAAGTGTGTTGAAGTGGATTTGTTATGCATTTTCAATGCAAGGCGTCATCTTTCCATCATTTTCCTTGAGCAAGACTTTTAGGCAGGACCAGCAACAACTTTTTGTAACTTTTTTTGACTTTTCATTTCAGTGCCGTGCAGTATTATTATCAGGGTTTTTCTTAGGGTAAATTATAGAAAACTCCCCTGAAGTATGGCATCGACTCAAGTGTGTTGAAGTGGATTTGTTATGCATTTTCAATGCAAGGCGTCATATTTCCGTCATTTTCCTTGAGCAAGACTTTTAGGCAGGACCAGCAACAACTTTTTGTAACTTTTTTTGACTTTTCATTTCAGTGCCGTGCAATATTATTATTAGGGTTTTTCTCGAGGTAAATTGTAGAAAACCTGCCCTGAAGTATGAGAGGGTTAGCAGATAACCCCCTTATGTTTTAATTTGGTCAATGTACCCTCTAGTTCAATTAGAAAACAAAACCAATCATCGATGGTCACCTAATTGGACATGATTTCGGCGAGGGTTTTAGAAATTTTAGATAACACGAGTTTGTTAATGGTATCATGCGCGTAGCCACATGACTAATTTTCGTCAATTTTCATTAACGAAGAGTGATGGTAGGCCGGCACATTGCCAAAAATTAAGACATAAGGAGGCACATTGACAAAATTAAAACATAAAAGGGGTTATCTGTTGACCCCCCATACTTCAGGGGGTTTTCTGCAATTTACCCTTTTTCTTAACGTGTGCTCTAAGGGCACATGTTAAACTGCAATAATAACTCAATCATTGCATAGAAAAATGTATTTTCACATTTTTTCAAGTAACTTTCACCATTTATAGTGCAATTTCATCATTTTTAATGCAGTAATTAGATCAGTAATTGCAGCTTAACATGTACCCTTAAGGCACACGTTAAGAAAACCTTTATTATTATTATTTTTTGGATAAGTGTGCCGTTCAATATTATTGTCCAGACATCACCATCAATTTTCTCTCTCTCTTCATTCTTTTTTATTTTTGGGTAAGTGATTTTCTTTTTATTGATTTACAAAGAGTAATTGGTTGATAAATGGGTGTAATTGTATATTTAGAATGGGGTTGGAGCCATGGTGACATCGACTCCAATTGCATGAGGATCTCCTCTCTCTTTTTTTTTTTTGGGTGAAATGGATACAAAAAACAAGCTAGAGCCTAGGTGTAGAAACACCAAAACATCGGCCAAAAGCATTACATAGCCCTAGTGGGGGCAAATGCAGAACAAAAAAATTACAAGCTATTTTGTGCCCTTCTTTAGCAAGAAAGTCGGCACATTGATTGCCCTCTCTAAAAACATGCTGCAACCTACAATGCCAGGAACGTGCTAAGAGAGATCTGCAATCCTCAATCAAAACTCTCATCTAGGTGAAAGATGGAAATAGCATGCTCAAGGGCATGAATAGAATCAAGAGAATCAGTCTCAATAATGAGCTACCTGATGCCCATATCCTAAGCCAAAATGATTCCTTGTCCCAAAGCCCATAATTTTGCAGTGTTATTAGAACCAATGCCTAGATTGCATAACCAATTACCTGCTTCATCTCTAATAAGACCACCTGTAGCCGTTGAGCTGGGATTATCAAAAGAGCTCCCATCTGTGTTAAGTTTGGCCCACCAAGTTAGGGGGTAAGTCCAAGAAACATAGGTGGGGTTACAAGGAGGGGTTCTAGACTTACGATCCGCCAAAGCAAGAGAAATATCTTTAGCCAGAAGGATGGCTTGATGACAAGGAAAGTGCTTTGTTGAATTTGTTCAATGGATTCAGCATTTCTAGCCTGCCAAATAGTCCAAACAGTAGCAATTAATAGGGTATGCCAAGAAAGGTCATGGGTAAGGGCAGGGGAAATAAAATCCGTATCCAAATTGGCTTTAAGCCAATCATGATCAGAAAGGTGAAAGAACCAGGAGGCATCATTCGGGTTAAAAAACTCCTTCCAAACATCCTTGGCCTTAGAGCAGTCACGTAGCACATGCAAGGAATTTTTAAGAGTGGAGTGGTACCTTTAACAAAAAGCATCAGTGACCAAGTTTCTTTTAAACCTTTGTTCATTAGTCAAAATTTTATCATGATGAAATAACCAAAAAAATAATTTAAACTTTTGGGGGCTCGTCCATCTTCCAAATCCAATTCCAAGAGCCTTGGGAATCAGGGGACCACACTTGAGATTTGAGAAAGGAGTAGACAAATTTCGATGACAAAATCCCAGTGGATGAGTTCCTCCAAATGATGGCATCAGTGATACTAGCGATTTGAGGGAGAGGAGTACCATGAATAAGAGAAAGGATAGTGCGAGGGAGAGGGGTAAGAATGATGGAAAGATCCCAGCCTCGTCCCACACTAATGACATCACTAACAGTAAAGAGTAGTTCACTTTCAAAAATATCATGATCAAGAGTTTCAAAAATAGGACGATGTCCCAACCAGTTATCAAACCAAAAAGAAATATTGGCACCTGTGCCGACTTTCCAACTAAGTCCACCCTTGATGGACTGAAAACTTTTAGTAAGACCCTTCAAAGTGGAAGAAACTCTAGCCTTGGGAGAATATTCAGGAAGAGAGGAACCCTGAAGGTATTTAGCCTCTAGAGTTTTGACCTAAAGACTGTTAGATTCATAGATAATCTGCCAACTAGACTTAGCTAGCATAGAGATGTTAGCAAGTCTAGCCTCCCTAATGCCCAATCCCCCTTCATATTTGGGTTTAATGATCTCACCCCAACTAACCATGTGGACCTTATGGACCACAGGAGTGCTAGACCACAAGAATTGTCTATTAAGAAGGTCTAACTTATCACAAGTACTGGTAGGAAGCCAAGAAGATTGCATAGTGTAAATAGGGAGGGCAGAGGTAATAGATTGGATAAGTGTGGCCCTCCTTGCCAAGTTTAGACATTTGGCTTTCCATCCAGACAATCTAGTCTAAACCTTATCAAGAACAAAATTACAAGTGTGTTTAGACACTTTTTTATGAACAAGGGGAACACCAAAATATGTTCCCAAATCAGAGGTGAGAGGAATTTGACAAATTCGCTAAATTTGCTTGGCTCTATCTCGGGGAACAGTAGGGCTGACAAAGAGTTTAGATTTAAGGAAATTAATACTTTGACCAGAGTGATTACAAAATTCCTCAAGAACTGCCATAACAACAGAAGCTTGTGAGGAGGAAGCTTTAGCAAAAAGCAACAAATCATCAGCAAAAAATAAATGTGATATGAGAGGACCCCAGGGGAAGGATTTAGCAGGGATCCAATTCTTGTCAAAGACTTCTTTACTTATAAGTTGGGAAAGTTTTTCCATATAAAGCACAAAAATATAGGGGGACAAAAGGTTTCCTTGTCTTAAACCCCGCTTTGGTTTGAAAGTAGGGAGGGAGTCCCCATTCCAAACCACAGACAAGGAAGAAGTGGAAAATGATAAATTACCCTTTTCCCCTTCTCAATTATTGGGGAGAAATTAACTTAGTACTTTAAATTTAAAATACAATAAAGTAAGACCTAAAGCAAAATTGTGTGACACTTGACGGCCCATTCTCCACCGGTCTATCTTCGTCTTTTGTAAAAGTGATGAAAATTGATCACGTAAGAGACACATGTTATGCTTTGTATATATATATATATATATATATATATATATATTTCTTTTCGGAATTATGATTTTATCTCTTTTCGGAATTATGATTTTATCTTTGATTATTTTATTAAAAAAATCATTAAAAGTCAAATAGTCATTTTAAGTTCTATAGGTGTTGTTGTGTATGTTGATGATGTTAGAGAAATTAAGTTCTCACTGATTGAGGTGGCACCATTGCCTTGTTATGACTTATAAGCCTCAGTTTTATAAGTGCATTGTTACAAAAATATAAAATGATACATACGCTAAGATTATAATGTTAAGGACTAGTAAGCAATCTAGTTAGATCCATTAATCAATATTTTATTGATCTTCTTTTTTTATTGGATGTTCCAAAATTATAGTTTACTTCAAAAGGGTAATGATTCTTTTGTTTTGATTTCTTAAAATATCATTTTTTATGAGTATTTTATCTTTTTCCAAAATTTGTATACTTGAAAGTAAAATCGAAATATTAAAATACATATGTTGATGTGAAAACATTTAGTAGGCTTTCTTTTATAGAAAAAAAAATGATTTTTCAAAAGTAACAGTCAATCAAAAACGGAAAAAGTTATATGATATATAGTATTAATCAGATTTGATTACATGTTGATGCTAAGATTTAAAAAATAAATATCAATATTTTTTCATAAACTTTGAATTTGAAACATAATTGCTCACCGAGCAAGTAAAAATATGCTATTATAACATCATGTTATGGACAAGAAATGCAGTTAGCACGTACACAAGGTTCCAAAACTTTATTAGTGTACGTCCTTGCCCACGTGCACTAATTTTTGATAAGTCTAGCCAAGAAAGTAAGTATACGAGACTCTCATGTGGTCACTTTTGTAACGACAAGACACGTGACTTACATCATATTCTACTCGCAGGGGAAGAGCTCCATGGAAATTCATGGTGAATGGATCTCCTGGTAATCTTTTCCAAGGGAACAATGGGTATCACTTCCCTAAATAAAAGGATATCCTCTTTCCTTCTTAAATTATTGATATCTTTTTTTTTCTTTTTTTTGGGAATATTTCAAAATTATTGTCATATTCTAAAAGTGAATGATTCTTTTTGTTTCATTTCATAAAATACCCTTAAAAGATATTCACTTTTTTCTCAATGTCTTGTACACTTGAAGACAAAATTGAAATGTCAAAACATGTATATTGATGTGAAAGCATTTAATATGTTTGCTTTAAAAATTTTGTTTTTTAAATGGAATTGTCAATTGGAAAGGAGTATAATATACAAGTATAGGCAAGGCGGATGCACTAAGGTGCATCTGTGCGCACGGGCAATCACTCAATTTTTTATTTTTATAAATTTGGAATTATGGTGTAATTTGTAAATAGGTTGTTATGTGCAACCATTAAGAGGGATCTTTTTTCACATACATCGAGCAAAGGAGTGTTAGGAGTGATATATAAATAAGATTCCGTATCTCTAAAAGTTACCTAAGTTTTTTAAGAATGGTGTGCTTATCAATTTTATGTCTTATTTCATCACTTCTATTCAGTCATTTCAATGTATGATTTTGTGACGTTTCTTCTATTTTAAATTTTTGTCATTTCACAACTTTTATTCAATCATACTAATGTGTGGTCCTAATTTTTTATCTTCCTTAATTATCCAAATCTTAGTCAAAAAAAAATAAAAAATAAAAAATAAAGAGATACGACCAGTGATGAAATTTTGTGGATCCGCGGTATAGGTATATCCTCAGCAATTGCATGGCCCACCCTACCTGTGGCAAGTAGGCTGCACTAAGCAACACTTCCCTACAAATATCTTCGTCCACACGAAATGGAGAGACAGAGAGAGAGAGAGAGAGAGGGAGAGGGAGGGAGATGGAGAAGGAAAGGAAAACCATTAGAGCTCACGTCTTGGCACTTCCATTTCCAAGCCAAGGTCACATAAACCCAATGCTCCAATTCTGCAAGCGCCTAGCTTCTAAAGGCCTCAAAGCCACTCTAGCCAACACCCTCTTCATCTCCAAGTCCCTGCAGCCGGAATCCGGTTCAGTTCAATTCGACGCCATATCCGACGGCTACGATGATGGGGGTTTCATGAAAGCCGATAGTATCGAAGCCTATCTCACCCGATTCGAAGCCATTGGCTCAAAGACACTAGCCGAGCTCATCAAGAAGCACCAAAGCTCCGCGCACCCTATCGATTGCATAATTTACGACGCCTTCTTGCCTTGGGCTTTGGATATAGCCAAACAGTTTGGCTTAGTTGGAGCCGCCTTCTTCACTCAAACATGTGCCGTTAATTTCATATACTACTACGTGCATCATGGACTGTTGAAGCTACCAATCTCTTCGCCGCCGGTGTCAATTCCGGGATTGCCGTTGCTTCATCTGCCTGACATGCCGTCGTTCATTTATGTTGCAGGGTCGTATCCGGCTTACTTTGAGCTGGTAGCGAATCAGTTCTCTAACGTGGACAAAGCTGATTGGGTACTTGTCAACACGTTCTACAAGTTGGAAAATGAGGTGGGTGATATTTTCATATTCTTTCTCCATGGTTGAAATTATTTAGAATGTTGTATGTTGTATATTCGAGAGTCGCCAATGAATTTCTGGAGTATATATAGGGTAAATGTTTTATAAAAAAAAAAAAATTGCAGCAGATTAAGAGGTTGGGTGATATTTTCAACGGATCGATTTGGTTGCTTTGACCTTAGGACTTTTACTTTCTATTTTTTTTTGTTGGGTGTTTTTTTTGGGTGGTGGTCGGGCGGGGGCGGGGGCGGGGGCGTGCGCGTGGGGAGTATGGCCTTAGGACTTGATTAGGAGGAACTTCAACGATTATTTATTTGGTCTATATATATGCCACGTCGTTTTATATTGTAGAAAAGGTTTATCTTAGCATATAGTGATATAGAGCCTAGAGCGGATGATGGCAAAAATAATATTCTTTTTGTCCCATAAAGATAGTTCATGTTTAACAAAACACACATCTATACTACCTATAAAAAGATGAATGTAAAAAAAACTTTTAATTGACTAATATATCTTTGTTTTAATTTTTAAATACACAACTACCCTTTTGCATATATAGGAAATATAGTAATGTAAAACACATACCTTAATAAGAATTCTAAGGAAATTATAATTCGTATAATAATTAAATAAAATCAAACCCAAAAAGGAATTCTAAGGAAACGGAAACTATATATAATTCGTAAAACCCTAACAATGTTAACATATAAATACAAATAGAAACACATTATAAAAATCATAAAACCCTAACACAGGAAAGAACAACTATTGCGTCTTTCTTTTGTGTCTTTTATGTGCCTTCATTGCATCTCCTTTCTTCTGGTGCTTTGTCTAGTATGTAGTTTTTAATAAACTTGACTCATATATACAAATTATGTTAAAACATTCATATCTCTATCTGCATTGTATGATTAGACTTTTAAATCTCTATTTGAATTGCAAAATTAGCGAGAGAAAGAAAAGAATCAAAGACGAATTAGTTGCATGAAAATAAAAATATGCATACTTGAACGAAAACAAATGAAAACCCAGATTAAGAGGCCAAAAAAAAAAAAAAACTTGAATTGCATAAGTAAAGTTTCAGATTTTTAAAAGAAAAAAAAAATCCTAAACATGTACATATTAGGAATATTAGTTTTTAATTAGAGACCAATAAAGTTCTAGATTTGCGTAAGTCTTGGTTTCGATCCTGCGTAGAGTATCTGTTTTCTCCTATGTTTTTCTAATATATATATATCAAAGACTACTTTACTCATAAATAAAATGAGAACCTCCTAATCCCATAAATACTAGATTTTTTAAACGTGGTAGTGTAGGTCTTATTAAGAACTTGAGTTAGCTTCTATAGCATAAATCTACGGGAGGGGTGTAGATTATAGTACGTCATATAAAAAAAAGGATGGCATGTCCGTAGGGTTTGCAAAGCTGCACAAGTCTTGGTTTTGATTTTTGTAAGATTAATGTACTAATAATTTGCTATTAAATCTTTTAACTATGGCGTAAATATGTTTTGATTAGAGAAAGAGACAAAGAGTGAAAACGAGAGCCTTTTGTTTTAGCATTGAAAGTTTCACAAAACCTTCAAAAAACCTATGTGTAATGAAGTTTCGAAAATCATTTTAAGTACTATGATTTGGGAAAGATAATGAAAAAAATAAATAATAATCATATCAAAAGAAGTAAAGAATTAAGTGATCAAAAGTACTTTCATCTTATGCAAAGGCACGATAAAATTATTAAATTTTAAAAATTATTATCATTATTGAAAAAAATAATTTAACTCAAAAAAATTCACGTGCAACGCACGTGTGCATCAACTAGTTTTAAGAAAAATCATAATTTCATTGATTTGTTGTTTATTAAACTCTATTTTTCCAAAAATATCATCTTCTACTTTTTATTGGGTTTCTTATTAAAAGTAATTATTGAAATAAAAATGGATGGTACAAGAAATTCAAAAAAATTATGATTTGACTTTTTAAAATAGAAAAATATTTTGAAACAAAAAAAACTACAAAAATAGTCTATCTTTGTGGTACAAAAGGAGTATCCCATAACAATTATAATAAATAATTAATTTTAGGGTTTAGGGTTGGGGTTTTAACTTCAATCATATTTTAATAAAATTTATTTTCTTAACTATCAGAAAATAAAATAAAATAACTACAAGCTCGTGTGAGAGTTATTACAAAAATGGATTAGAACTTGTTCTTCATTATAGTTGTATGCAAGCAAACACTTCATGGAATCTCTTTAAACATCTATAAATCATGATTAATTATTGCATATCTTCATCAACATTACATACGGATTACACGAAAAATAGTAAAGACTCCAAATTTTGTATTGCTCTATATGCCCAAATAATATGGTAGTCGTCCCATTAGCTCATTAATATGGTAGTCGTCACATTAGCTCATTATTCATTGTTGTTTGAACTCTCAATGAAATTTTTAATTGCTTGGCCAAACACCATATCAATTGGACAAAGAGATTTGTGCAAAAAATTTGAGCTATATAGCATTTTCATGGATCATAGAATTATTATGGATTTGCTTAAGCAGCCATACTTGAATAAGCAATTCAAGAGATGGAGAGATTTCCCTACATGAAAGTAAGGGGCATAAAAGGGTATTTCATAGGCTCTAGAATAGGGTTTGTGAACAAAGACACACACACGTTTGTACAAAAAATTATGACAAATGTTATATACAACAGTTTATGTGCAGCATCAAAATATGGCACTTTATGTGGCACTATGTGTATGAATAAAAATTTGCTCAATTTATTTAACATATTTCTTTTTTACTAATGTGGGTTGAGTGCTGCACGCAATGCTGTATGAAGGGTTCTTCGTATAACACTGTCCAGAATTTATTCATATTGTGTTTTATTATTATTTTTATCTTTATATATTTATTTTGGGATCATCAAATTTTGATTTGCATGTATATTTCACAACAAATTTATCCTACTTTCTCTGTTACAGGTAGTGGATTCAATGTCGAAAGTATGTCCATTGTTGACAATTGGACCAACAGTTCCATCTTTCTACTTGGACAAGCGTGTTGAAAATGACAACGATTATGGGCTTAATCTCTTCACACCTGACCCGTCTGCTAGCATCAATTGGCTAAGTACCAAGCCAACAGGGTCTGTTATTTATGTATCCTTTGGCAGCATGGTCAATCTTGGAGAAGAGCAGATGGAGGAACTTGCATGGGGCTTGAAGCGAAGCAATTGCTACTTTTTATGGGTAGTTCGAGGTTCTGAGGAGGCGAAGCTCCCAAAAGGGTTTGCAGAAGAGATTGTCGACAAGGGCTTGCTGGTGAAATGGAGCCCCCAATTAAAAGTGCTGGCAAGTGAGGCCATGGGATGTTTTTTAACGCATTGTGGGTGGAATTCCACGATTGAGGCATTGAGCTTTGGAGTGCCAATGGTAGGAATGCCACAATGGACAGATCAAACAACCAACACCAAGTTTGTCGAGGATGTTTGGAAGGTGGGGATTAGAGTTAAAGTTGATGATGATGGTATTGTGAGACAAGGAGAGATTGAGTCCTGCATAAGGGAGGTGATGGAGGGGGAGAGAGGGAAAGAAATGAAGAAAAATGCTAAAATGTGGAAGGAGTTGGCTAAAGAGGCAGTTTGTGAAGGCGGAACCTCTGACGAGAACATTAATGAATTTGTATCGAAATTAAGGTTTTAGTGTAGATGTTGAAATCAAAGAATTATATAATGAAATAACGGCTTCTCGTTTCATGAAATGGGCATAATGGTTCATATCCAAATCTTTGCAAATGAAAATGACCATTAGCAAAGCAGTATAGCAAGTGCCGACTACTCTAGATATAATCATATAACAGGTTTTTTTATAGCCCTTTCTCCTTCGTTTGTTACGAGTGAATGAGGGGAGGAATGAATGAAATTCTGTTAGCTAAAAATAAAGAAAAGTGGTAATTTGATTGAGAATGGAATAATTATTCTTTTGTGGGGGGTTTATTTCCTCTCTCTAAGGAACGAAATCACAAAAAGTAAGTCTTACCTAATCTTTTCTATTTTATTTCCATCCCTTAACAAATACGGAGTAATAGAATAGAATAACCAAGCGTAGCCTTAGAAGATACCGTTCGGTCTTAGCAGATCAATTAATATAGGTTCAATTGATTGGATGGCTATGGTCCATCTTCAATAATTGGGTTGCTAGTGGGCTCAAAATTAGTGGCCCACGTCCTTGTGATGGTTTTGATGTGGACTGTGGGGGACCATGCTCCGAAGAGTGGGCTCCAAATTTAGTCTAATAATTGTCCTTTATCTATCAACTGCATTGTGGTGATGATTTGTCCATGCATTAAGCATACGTACGTTGGGATGATATTGGTGGTAATTAAAGTGGAAACGAGTTCAATGTGAGAAATGAAATAGGCTTCTATGAATGAGATATTTTATGTAAAATGTAAAATGTGGATGACATTCCTTCATCACCATCGATCCTTGTTTTCATATTTACTTTGGTTGGAAAACTATAACTTTTGGGGGAATTCTTTCGCGGTTATCTTGTGGTTTCGCTATATATAAGTGAAAATGAACTGACTTGCAACTTGCAAGGAAAAGTTTTCAAAATGCGACAATAATTTGGGCCCATTAATGAGATATTTTATGTCAAGAAAATAAATTAAATGTACGTACAAAAATGGATTTTCCATGCTAATCTACCATGAGCAATCTTTTTTTTTTTTTTTTTTTTTTTTGGATATCAAGAGATTCTAAATGCTTTTCACCTGATCAAACTCCTGGACAATAATCTTTACAATATCGTGTATTAATACTTGTCCTAAAATCACTTATCAATTCCTATTTACGGATTCATGAGGGAGAGTAATTGGTGAGAGATGTTAATTTATGACCCATGGGCTTTGTGCCTGATGGTGGTATCAGGTAGGGATGTGCACGGGTTGGTTTGGAGCGATTTACGAACAAAATACCAACCAACCCATCAATGACGGTTTACAAAATTTTTAACCCGCCACTAAACCATATGTGCTAAAAACTAGTGAGTTGATTGATTTTTTAAGTGGTTTGTCACTACTGGTTTAGGCAGATTTGTTGGTTTCTATCATGGCATTTTTAATTGGACATTTTCTAATGTATATTGGGCTTTAATTGATGAGTTGTAAATAAATTCAGAAAATTTAACCATTCTAGTTGGTTATGTAAAACTTGATGCATACTTTCACAATATCTTAAAGCCAAAGAAGTAAAATATGATTTTGTGAGAATAAAAAACCAATCAATGTAGATGAAATTGGAGATAATTAATGTTAAATTAGTTTCCAATCTTGCTAGAAGACCTTAAATGTGGCAATCTAACAAAGTAGTAATAAGAAATAGTAAATACACTAATTAGCAACCCAATTCTATCGGGACTTAGGAATCTAAATATTGTTATATCTTAATGAGTTGATGACTAAGGCTTAAGGTTATCCATTTGACCATTGATAATTGTTATAAGAAAATTTATATATTTGATTTTTATAATTTTACACATATGTTGTTAAAGGTGGGTTAGTTTGATTTATTGGCGGTTTGACAATGTTAACCTATCAACCAAACCAAACCAAACCACCGAATTTGTTGCTCAATCCACTCAAACCGCACCGTCTAACCTTTCAAACCGTCTAGGCCGGTTGGTGCGAATTGGTTTGGTTTAATGGATTCAATGGTTTTTTGCACATCCCTAGCTACAGGGTGGGTTAGAGTTTAAGTAGTCTTAGTTTAAGGAGTTTAAAAATAAAAAATTTGAAAAAAACAAAAACAAAAAAAAAAAAAAAAAAAACATATTATTAATTTATGGGTAAATTACACTCAGACCACTTGTCTTTTGCCTTAATAAAGGTAGACCTTCTATTTGCAGAAATTACATTGACCCCTATTATGACATCCACAGGTTACGTAGCTGGAGACTCTTCATCAAATGGCTAGCTATTAGCCTATTAGCTCATTAAAGGATATTGGTGACATCAAGAAACTAAAATCCTTCAACACGCCAATTTTACCCTTGAACCGTTTTAAGATGGAAATGCCACTTCATGAAGCCAAAATGCTACATGGATTATTATTTTTTTTTAATTTTTTTTATTTATTAACTATTAGGGGTATCTTAAGTCTTACTTCTGCCGAGATTTCAGTCCAAACTATTCTCCTAACGGCCCTTATGAGATGTCCTATACCCACACAAGCAACGATCTCTACGAAGAGTTGAAACGATGACCTCTGGGAGCAGGGGCGGAGGGAGGGGGGTGCCAGGGGGGGCAGGTGACCCCCTCACCTATTGAAAATTTTTTTTTACTACACATATATGTCTAAATTTTTAAATCTGACCCCTCTGAAATTTTTTTTGACCCGTCTAATTTTTTAATTAAACCCCCCTACTCCTCTCTTTTCTTTTTTTGCCCACTTTAACCCATGAATCATGACAAACAATGATAATGAGATTATCATTCAACGCTTTCAAAACATGAAAACTTGTCAGGGACAATTATAAAGTAGGAACGTAAAAACTTTTGATGGGATGGAAACTTCGATTTTGACCTCAAATCGTTTTTTGTAAAGACTCTTTTTTTGTGATTTTGTTGTCACGTATACTAGTACTAGTAGGTGTTCTTTTATTTCTTTTGTACGTGGAGTTCCTAAAGTTTTAGTTAGGGCTCTCGGTTAGTGCTTGTATATGTCTCATGTCCTTGGGTTATGCCCCCTTTTGGTTTAATACATACATTACTTTATAAAAATAAAAAAATAAATTATCAATGAATATTTAAGTTTTTGTATTAATTATTAAGTTCAAAAAATTTTCTTTGTTCTTATTAATTATATTGTATGTAAAAGGCTACTTCAAATGATTATTTAATTTATAAAGTTAGAAAGAGGGAAAAAAAAAAAAAAAAAACACAGCTACATCCAAAGAAAGTCGCCCCCCCTAACATAAATTCCTGGATCCGCCACTGTCTGGGAGCACACCTAGAATTTGACCGCTCAACTAACCCCGCAAGGGCCAAAATGCTACATGGATTATGAACACCTTTTTAACCGCAAATGATATTATTATTATTATTATTATTATCATTATTATTAATTAATATTGTACAATTATCTTCCTAAAGGATTTTGGAGCAGCTCACTTTGGAGAATATATCATAAAATTTAATTAACGGACAAAGACTTGTCTTCAGCTCAAATGCTCAAACAAAATGCTTTCACACAACATATATTCACAAAACCTAAAACGTACGCGAAATTTAGACACCCCATTTTTCAAGGGTGAAAAGAAGTACTGTTCTCAAGCTCTTTTCGTGGTTTGAAGTAACAGATTTTGGACTTTGGCAGACCTAATTAAACCCTTGGAGTGTTTAATGGCCTTAAAAATCACTTATTGTTATTTGTTTAATATTAAATAATGAATTCAAATTTTTGTTGAGCAGATTGTCCGACATCTCTTATTGTTACCAACGTACTGCTAGTGAATTTTGACATTCTTTCTTTCTTTGTTCTTTGTTCTTTTTCTTTCTTACTTTAGGTTTTTCCATGTTCAATTAACAAATTAAATATTACTAGACATAAACCAATGCGATGCAGGGTATATATATTGAAATTCCAATTTTACCAAGCCTGTAATACCTAGAAGGGGGTTAAATAAGTATTTTAAATTTTCTTGTCCAAATTTTAACTCAATCAATTCAAACCTTAAAAATTAGCAATCAATCACTTATCAATCAAACCATAATTTCAAGTAAATTTCATATGTATTTCTTATACTTTTTACATTCAATTCAGAAATTACATTATAGTATACTTGTAATTTTATTATACATATGCCAAGGATCAAGGTCTCGGGGAATTAGGTTCTCATCATGTTGCAAACAAAATGCAGAACTGGAAAGCAAATATACTCTCTAGAGCTGGTAGAGAAATTTTGATTAAATCAGTTTCTTCGAGTGTTAGTCAGCATGTCATGAATTGTTATCTACTTCCTACGAAGATTAGAGATGATATTGATAAAATTTAAAGAAAATTGTTTTGGAGTAATAATTCATAGAAAAATTCTATGGCTCTAATAAATTGAGATACCATTTGTTCTCCTCAAAAAGAAGGAGGTTTAAGTATTTGTAATACTTCTGACATCAACTTTGCTTGTATGGGTAAACTTGCTTGGTGTATACTATTTGATAGAGATAATTTTTTAGTCAAATTGATATGATCAAAATATTTAAATAAGGAAAATTTCTTTCAAGTCCTTCCAAAAAATAAAGATTTATGGGCGTAAACAAATATACTTAAAGGGCGTGACCTCATTAGTCATGGTATTAGATGGACTCTAGGATGTGGAAAGGATATTTATTTTTGGGTGGATAAATGGCTATCTAATAAAGCCATTTTTGAAAGTAGCTGATATTATTTGGGATTTAAAAGTAGCTGATATTATTTGTTCTGATAAGACATGAAATTAGGAGTTTATTATATCCCTTGTAGGGGAGACATTAGCAAGAAAAATATTGCATTTTCCTATCCCAGCTATAGATATTCCTGATAAGATCTAGTGGGGTCTAGCGTCTAATGGGTGTTTTTCGGTTAAAACAACTACGTGGCTTCATAAAGAGTTGAGATGCAAAAAGAAAGTGAAAAATTTTAATTGGATTTGGAAGTTATGTAATACTCCTAAGATCAAAAATTTTATGTGGTTGTTAATTTATGGTAAATTTCTAAGTAGAAAATTTCTTGCTAATAGAGGAGTAAATGTAAATAGTTTTTGTCCTCTTTGTAATTCAGAAATTGAAGATATTAATCACATGTTTATCACCTGTACTAAGGTTAAAAAAGTATGGAATTTGGTTAGTAATTCTTGTCTTATACGTACAAATAATGATAATGATTTGATTAATTGGATTTTAAATTTAAATAAATGCTCTTCTAGAAAAAGTAAAAATTCAGATTATGAGATAGATAAAATTGTTAATTTGTTTTGACAAATTTGGTGTGCTCAAAATAATGTTATTTTTATGAATGAAACCTTTAATAAATTCTTAATTATAGAGCAAGCAACTAATCTTTTTTCAGACTATGTGATTAATTTATCAAGAAATGTTATTAACTTTGATAAATCCACAAATAATGAAAACAAGAAATTTAAAAAGAGTTCAAAATTTGTTAGATGGATTCCTCCTGATGATGAGTGGTTTAAATTAAATTTTGATGGATCTGTTAAAAAAAAGAATGGGACTACAGGATCAATAGTTTGCGATCAATTTGGTAAGCCAATAACTATGCATTATAATTTCTTTAAGGAGAATGTTTCTGTTCATAGAATGGACGCTTTTGCATTAAGAAATGATTTGTTGTTAGTAAAGTAAAAAAAATTGTAATAAGGTGATTATTAAAGATGATTCTAAATTGGTTATTAATAGTTTATATATCATTTGAATAATTGCCTTTGGACAATTTACAGTAACAAGTGATTGTAGAAAGATTATTATTGAGAATAATATGAATATTAAGTTTAACCATATGTATAAAGGAGCAAATAAAACTGCTGATATTATTACAAAGTTAAGACATACTGTAAAATGAAATCGTTTATAGGAATTTAGTTTTCTTTCAGAAATATTAATTATTATGTACAAAGATCTGATAAATAAAACTTATTTGAGAGGGAATTGGTTTTTCACCTTAAAAAAAATAAAAATAAATAAAAAAGAGGGTCACGGGGAAAAGAATGGGGTCACGGGGAATCATTCTACACATTGAATAGTAATTTAGCAAAAGGAAGCCTGAAAGCGTACGTCTGTCGTGTCTAAATGTCCTCATCCTTTATTGGATTTTCCTATCTACATGCATAAGCACTGATGTCATGAGTCTTGTCCTTACCCACTCACCCTCACTCTTGAAACCCAATCGCAGAAGGACATCTATGCTATCAAAGGCAGCAGATTCAAAAGAGGGGCGACCTTCTTCGTATGAGAATGCACGAAAGATTAAAGAGATAAAATTGTGGCATCCTTTGACTGATCAAATCTTTAAAAAGTAAAAATTAAAACAACTCTTATCTTATTTTCTTGTAATAAGGCAAAGTGTGGGACTAACAAGCATTTTCTTAATGATAAAGATAGAATACAACAGCAATGATACACCACCCAAAGACAAACGTAAATGATCCCTCACCAAAAGAACCAAACAAAAATTGGAAATCAATGGAAAAATTCTCAAAAGAAAAACGCCAATTACTAGCTCCAAACACAGCACCCAGCCAAAGAAAACTGCCAAGTATAATTCATATAAAAGTTGGGTCTTTTTCATTTTCAACTTACAGAAAAAAAATATATAAAATTTATCAGTTAATAGAGGAATTCCTCTAAACTTAGTTTATGTACCAATCAAGGCTTCATATTCACCGAATTATGTCGGATATGAAGACAATATATCCAACTAGAACGGACCACTGGTCCCATGCCATACGAAAATGCCCATCACTAATTTTCGATCAGGTTAAGACTGTCCCGTGTGCGTCAACAAGTGATCACTTTGCTCATGTGGAATGATTTTATTGGCTTCTTTCATGTGGTTGTGATTACTACCACATGGCATGAGCAGCGAATTATATATTCGCTTTACATTTGGTTTTGAGGCGATATATATGATCCGTCTCTAGACCTATAATAAACAAAGTGGGGAGAGGGAGGGAGAGAGAGAGAGAGATAGAGAGTGTGTGTGTGTGTGGAAAAATGGAGAAACAAGAAGCAGCACATAGAACCCATGTATTGGTCGTCCCTTACCCTGCCCAAGGTCACATAAATCCAATGCTCCAGTTCTCTAAGCGCCTAGCCTCCAAAGGACTGAAAGTCACTCTACTCACTACCGTCTCCATAACCGAGTCCATGCAAGCTCAAGCTACCTCAGTCAAGGTTGAGCCCATTTCGGATAAATCTGATCAAATCAATAAATCAGATAGCATTGAAGACTATCTCAAACGGTTCCAAATCATGATGTCAAGTTGTTTACCGGAGTTCATTGTGAAACAAAATACCTCAGGCCATCCTCTTAGTTGCCTCGTGTATGATTCGGCCATGCCATGGGCTCTAGACATAGCCAAACGGCTAGGCCTTGCTGGAGCTTCATTCTTCACTCAGTCATGCACTGTTGGTGCCATCTACTGCAATGTCCTTCAAGGGATTCTGACAATTCCCGTAGAAAGGCCTAGTGTATCAATTGCTGGGCTGCCACCATTGGAGACCTGTGACCTACCATCTTTCATATATGATATGGGATCGTATCCATTTTTGTTACACCTTGTGCTTGATCAATTTTCAAACTTTGAGAAAGCCGATTGGATCTTTTTTAACACTTTTGACAGCTTGGAGGAAGAGGTATTTCCTGCAATCTCACAATTTTATTTTGACAAAAACTTGATTAATTCGACCTACATAAATTCCTTTTTATTTTTCCATTCCTTTACATAAAAATTAAATAAAATTAAATAGAAAATTTGGGCATATAAGCTAGGCATGAAGCAAGCTTTTAACTAGTTCAACTTTGCTTAACTTGAGCTTATAAAGTTGGCAAATGAAAAGCCATCTGGATTTATAATTGATAACTGTTGAGGTTCATGCATAGGTTTGTCTCACATTGGAAGAATAAAAGAAATAAAAGGACTTAATATACAGTTAATGGGTTCACCACCAATAAGCTTAAACCTTTTTTTAAGCTTAGGTGTTTTGTGTGGATATAAGTTCCAGATTTATATATTGGACCTATTGTAATACTAGATTTTGAACTCCTCTATCTCCCTACCATTAACCGACTAAAGTAATATCATCCAAGGAACTCATACAAGGGCCTGTTGAAAATCATAAAAACACCTCAATCATAGTACATACACCACTAATTCAGGCTGGGGACCATATATGGCTGGTTGGCACATTAGTAGTTATTTATTGAATAGATCTTTTCGGAGTGCTCAATTGATTATGTACTTCTCTACTGTTAAATAAGTCAATTAAAAATTCCATCAGGTGGTGAAGTGGATGGCAAGCCAATGGCCAATCAAGACAATAGGACCAACCATTCCATCAATGTACGTAGACCAGCGGTTGGAGGATGACAAGGATTACGGCCTCGATCTCTTCAAGCCAAATGTCGATGCTTGCATGGAGTGGCTAGGCAGAAAGGAAATTGACTCAGTCGTTTATGTAGCATTCGGAAGCTTGGCCACCCTAGGAGCAGAACAGATGGAAGAACTAGCATGGGGTCTAAAGAGGAGCAATAGTTACTTCTTGTGGGTGGTCAGAGAATCGGAATTGGAAAAACTTCCTAGCAGTTTTGTAGATGAGACATTGGACAAAGGTCTAGTAGTGACCTGGTGCCCTCAACTGGATGTTTTGGCTCACAAGGCCGTGGGGTGTTTCTTGACTCATTGTGGATGGAACTCAATACTTGAGGCACTGAGCTTAGGAGTTCCAATGGTGGCTATGCCGCAGTGGACAGATCAAACAACGAATGCCAAATTTGTCGTAGACGTGTGGCAAGCAGGCGTGAGGACTAAGGTGGATGAAAAGGGAATTGTCAAAAGAGAAGAAATAGAGTTGTGTATAAGGGAAGTGATGGAAGGAGAGAGAGGAAGTGAGATTAAAGGGAATGCTGCTAGGTGGAAGGAATCGGCTAAGGAGGCAGTTGATGTAGGTGGAAGCTCCGATAAGAACATCGAGGAATTTGTTGCAAACCTTGTATGCACCGTGATTGATGAACAATCATAATTGATGCACAATGATAATCTCTGGAGGTCAATACATATATGAAAGATATATACGAACTTCCCTCACTCCCCTAAACTTGCTTCAGCATCATATTTTCTCCACTGTAGTTTGATTTTTCAACATTAATTTCACCACATGCATTCGATAATAAAACACTTTGTATATGTTCGTGTGGCCCTATATTAAGCCTAGCTACACATACATGGCCTTAATATTGTGCACGTATTTAAAATTAGGGTTTTTTTTTTTTTTTTGGGTGCTGCGTTAGGGTAATATATTCTTTAAGATTTATGATATATGGGTTGGAAAAGATCCACACTGTTCATGCCCAAGTGTGCTATAATTAACATTGTACCTTTTTAACACATGGCCTTCGTATAAGGCGTTAGAAAAGGGAAAATAAAATAAGATAAAATAAAAAATGAACCTAACGCGATCGAGAGTGAGAGACATGAAAATGGTACCATTCCAAGAAATAAGATTTAAGGTAAAACTCACCACTTGAATTAACCTAGGATAAGAGCAAAAATATTAAACAAGGCATCAATAATCATGATAGCTAATAATTAAGGCAAAGTGGTAAGTTATAGTCTTATCAAACCATATAAGATAGTTTAGGATTCTACCTAATTACACATCAAAGCAACTAATAATTAATATGTTGAAGCCACGTACATGATAGGTTATGGTTCTGTCAAACTGTTTTACGAAACCGTATGCCAAGGTAATAAGGTATGTATGTAGTTTAAGGTCCTACTATATTTGACTATCTAAAATCAATATTTCTAAAGTTCTAGTCAGAATTTTAATTGAAGATTTAGTGTGTTCAAATTCTATTTAGAACTTCCATATACCCAAGTGCTATTTTTCGATCAATTCCTCCATTTAAACAAAGAAATTTCCAAATTCAATTTAGAAATTTCAAACTTTCAAAACGTTTAGTCATACAAGAAGCCTTAATCGAATTGTTAGCTTACAAATTCTAAAGTCTAAACTTTAAAAATCCCATCATTTTTTAAATTGCAGGTTCTTTTCTAAATTCCTCACTCAAACACAACCTTGGCCTCTCCACTAGAGAGAGTTTCGTATTTTCTAGCTTCAAGACTTACCAAACCCACCCCCCCCCCCCCCCCCCCCCCCCCTCTCTTTTTGTCTTAAATAAAAACCGACAGAATTTATTTACCTTTAAACCTAACATCCCCTTAATATCAATAAATGAGTATCAATGCTTTTTCATAAGCTACCTTGAGAACGAGATCATGCGTGTACTCAACAATTACGTGAGACAAATACAACTAAGGCACTAAGCTATATATTATGCTGTCGGCCAAAATTTACCATTGAAGTATCCATGCTGACATGCACGTTCCGAGAGCAATTGATGAAATACTCAACGGAAGGTTCTTCAACCGCTCTGTTTTCAAAACTCGAAGCTTCAAATATACATGCATATACATATGCAAATTGATGGGCGGCTACGTCTTGAAGGTGTCAAGACTCAAGAATGTTGACATAATGATGCATGTATCATGGATTTTCAATAGAAAGCAGCATTGACTCACCCATCACTTGTTTTTTTAGGACAGATGGCTTTGGTTTAGTACTTAATTGGCCAACAACTATAAATAATGTGAAACTGATGCTGAGATAATTTCCTCGCATGTGCACAATTGAATTGGTTGACAAGCAATGTCCATTGGTCAATGGCAATGTTCAGGCCATGGCAACACCCTCACGGATGGCCTAAATACATATATACATACATATATATGCAAATTGATAGCTTGGCGGCCACGTCTTAAAGGCGTCAATTGCAAGATTCAAGAATGTCCACATAATGATATCATGGCGTTTCGATACAAAACAACGTACTACTGCCCAGAATGTTGGATTACTAATTTACTGGACAAAAACTGTTGGGAATTCTCCACCAATTGTTTAGTAAGAATGACGAAAGTAATAAAAAATAAAATCAAGGCACGTAATAAACACCAAGATTTACGTAGTTTGGAAAAATCTTACTTACATCCACCGGCCAGCGTAATCTTGTTTCTTTTTACACTATGAGATTGAAAATTGAGAATACCGAGAATAATTGTATTACGATTAATTGTTTGAACTCAAGCCTAATCCCTTAAACCCTTATCCACCCTCTCTCAGATTCACCCTCTCAACCCAAAGAAAGAAGAACTTACGGACAAGTACTTAGTAGAATGTACCACGCACCAAACTACCCACTTTGATTTCTCCCCATTCTTCTTAAATGGCTTTTCATCCTTTATACTCCCTCCGAGTCTATTTTATTAGTCTCTTTTCATTTTTTGGATGTTCCGAAATTAGAGTCCCATTCAAAATGTCAATGAATCTTTCGATTTGATTTCCTAAAATACCCTTCCTCATGGGTAATTTGTCTTTTTCCAATATTTATATATTTTGAAGGCAAAAGTGAAATATTAAAACATATCTGTTGATGTGAAAGCATTTAATAAGCTTTTCTAAAAAATCATGATTTTTCAAAAGTCACAATCAATGAGAAATATTGAAAGAAGTATAAGGAAACAAAAACATTATTATAATAATAGAATAAAACAAAAGGAAAAAGCAACTATTATTGTTGCATGTGAGCCGTCACCTTTTTTCTTGGGTAATGCTATAGGTAGTAATTAAATACAATAACAAAAGACAGCAATTGACGTACTACAATTGATTGCTATATATAGCATTTCCCATTTTTCTTTCCTTTTGAATTCTTTACATTTTATTTCTTTTTAAATTATTATCCCATTCGAATTCACAACTTTGAGTGAGTCTTTCATATAACTGTGTCACGGCCATGTAGTGTCATAGGCTAATAATTAAGTGCCAAGCAAAGTAAAATTATGGTGTCAAAAAGTACTATAATAATTACACTTTACTTAACTCTCATTGGCGCATGACACTATATCAACCGTCCCATAGTTACATAGAAGTTTTTCTTCACATCTTTACTGCCAACAAAAGTGGACCGTGCCCACTTTCTTTTCCGTCGTTTGTTTTTTTTGCTTTTGCAACTAAAAGTCTTGGAGGCGGTAACTGCGGCAATTGAATTTCAGCGAGGTGGCGATTTGCTCTGAAACAAATAAGATTATCCAATGTTGACAACCAAAACGTGAAACTACTGCCCAGATTATTTCCTTGCATGTGCACATTTGGTTGACAACCAATGTTGGTCAATGGCAGTGTTGAGGCTATGGCAACACAATAACGCGATCTCAACTCACTGATAGCCTAAGACACTAGTCCTATATATAACACCACTGAAAGTGAAGAGAATAGCCAAGTCATCTATCATTCTTTTTCTAGCTAGTAACTACGTACTCTCCTTCCGACAAATAGCTAGCTTTATCCATAAGATTGAGAGAAAGATGGACATGGAAAAGAAAGCCTATAGAGGTCATGTATTGGCACTTGCTTATCCAGGCCAAGGTCACATAAACCCAATGCTCCAATTCTCTAAGCGCTTAGCCTCTAAAGGGCTCAAAGCCACTCTAGCCACCACCCTCTTCGTCTCCAAGTCCATCAAGGCGCCTGAGTCTGGCGCAGTCCAATTCGACACCATATCCGATGGCTATGATGATGGTGGTTTCATGCAAGCTGATAGTGTTCAAGACTATCTCGTGCGGTTAGAAGCCATCGGCTCAAAAACTCTAGCCGAGCTCATCAGGAAGCAAGAAAACTCTGCACACCCCATTGATTGCATAATTTACGATGCGGTCATGCCTTGGGCTTTAGATGTAGCCAAGCAGTTTGGCCTAGTTGGAGCCGCTTTCTTCACTCAATCTTGTGCCGTTAATTACATATACTACAACGTGCATCATGGACTATTGAAGCTACCAATCTCTTCGCCGCCGGTCTCAATTCCTGGATTGCCGCTGCTTCATCTTCCAGACATGCCGTCGTTCATTTATGTGCCGGGATCGTACCCGGCTTACTTTGAATTGACATTGAGACAGTTCTCTCATATCGACAAAGCTGATTGCATACTGATTAACACATTCTACAAGTTGGAGGATGAGGTTGGTGATCATATTATCTATTCTTTTTCAATTGGGTCAATAAGTAAGATTACTTGCTCAGCAGGTCACCTATAAGGCTATGATTTGTTAGGTTAATGGTGTGTGTGAAGGTCCAAGAATGGAGATCCCCAATCCCCTCAGCAGTGTCTCCTTTCATGTCGCTTTGTATAATTGGGCCATGTCAATATAATAAAAACTTCGTCATACAGGAACTATCAAATCTAGGTTCTGCTTATTTTATCTTCTCCTTGAAAGATCAACTTATTTAAATAGTTCTACTAATCATTTAAAAAACTTGATTAAAATCGAATCAATCAAATAGCTTACAAAATATTATTCATTGGAGTTAATTTTTTGAGATTATACTGTATTTAATAGCACCTAACGTGTTGTTCGTCTAGATAATATTTTGGTCATGATGGGGCTAATTATATACCGAGGATATGGAAGGGGATGTGATCAAGGGGACGAAAGGTCTCCGCCATCCATCATAGTTGTTGATTCGTACAAGTGATCGGTTCGACCAATTGGATCCAATGAGTCAACCACCTCAGATGTATAAATTAGGCTAACTTTTATAGTGTAATGAATGTTTTAAAAAAACTATTGTAAAGTTTTTCTGAAAATGTTATTTAACACACAAAGTATTAATTAATATAACTTAAATTCTCAAATTTTATGTAGCATTAGGTGGGGTTTGCGTATAAATTAGGAATTATTAATATTTTTTAGAATAAAGTAAAGATTTAAAAACAAAAACATCAGCAGGTTAACTTAGAATTGTCCTACTCCACCGAGGGTGGTGGTTTAGTGGTAAAGGTGCAAGAGGGTAGGTAGTCATGAGTTTGAGTCTCAAGGGTGGTGGCATGACGTGAATTTGTCCTTGATGATCCCATTCATACGCTAGAGCCACTAACACATGGTAGGACTGAGGTGAAGTTATGACTCAACTGACTTGAAGGAACGCTTTCCCTCACTTTATAGGTCTGTCTAGGCCCTTCTGTCATTAGTTCTATATAGCGGGTAGGAGAGTTACTATGATCACACCCAAATAGAGTTGTCACAACTAATTATCCCTCTTCTACCCATTTTGATTATCGAAAACTCAGAATTGTCCTCTACATTGAGCATACGCTGGACTTTTAGTAGTTTAGTTGAGGATCGAGTCAACTGTTTGGCAGCTGTGGCCTTTGGGTTTGATTAATACCAACTAAAAAAATGATCCAATTGGCCTATAACATGGCCTTGCCCTCTGTTAATGAAGAAAAGTCAGCTGATCATATGAATAGTAAGAACAGTTCAGAGAATGATAATAACAACAACAACAACAACAACAACAATAATAATAAGTAAATTGATTAATATAACTGCAAGGATCAAAAAATTACTGATTTGCACTTGTTCTTTCTGGAAGTTGTATCCAAAGCACACCGTTATTGATATCTGTTGAACATTAATTTATCATAATCCTCCTATATCTTATGAAATTTGTTGCGCGCTAATGTTTGTACAACAAATTAATCACATTGTGCTTTTTCTTTTTTCGTAGGTAGTAGATTCGATGTCGAAAGTTTGTCCATTGTTGACAATTGGGCCAACAATTCCATCTTTCTACTTGGACAACCGTGTTGAAAATGACAAAGCTTATGGGCTTAATCTCTTTCCACTTGAGCCATCCGCTAGCACCAATTGGCTATGTACCAAGCCAATAGGGTCTGTTGTTTATGTGTCCTTTGGTAGCAACGCCAATCTAGGAGAAGAGCAGATGGAGGAACTTGCATGGGGCTTGAAAGAAAGCAATTGCTACTTCTTATGGGTAGTTAGGGCTTCAGAAGAGGCCAAGCTCCCGAAAACATTTGTAGATGAGACAAGCGAAAAAGGCTTGGTCGTGAATTGGAGCCCCCAATCAGAAGTGCTAGCAAGCGACGCCGTGGGATGCTTTCTAACGCATTGTGGGTGGAATTCGACCCTCGAGTCATTGAGCCTGGGAGTGCCAATGGTGGTAATGCCACAAGCCGGGGATCAAACAACAAATGCAAAGTACGTCGAGGATGTTTGGAAGGTGGGAATTAGAGTGAAGGTTGAGAAGAATGGGATTTGGAGAAGGGAAGAGATTGAGTCTTGCATAAGGGAAGTAATGGAAGGCGAGAGGGGGATAGAAATGAAGAAAAATGCCAGAAAATGGAAAGAGTTGGCTAAAGAGGCAGTTAGTGAAGGCGGAACCTCTGATAAGAACATTGATGAATTTGTATCTAAATTAATTAGGTAAATTAATGAACATATAATCAAATAAAGGCTTCCTATGATTAGATTTCTTTTCTTTTCTTTTTTAATACAAATTAAAATAAGAACATGCATCAGATTGCCCAAGTCATGTAATAAACCATGAAGCGATTAGCTTGAACCCAAGCTAGATCTAACTCTTGTAAGAAGGGGGAGATGCTAATAAGCAACCTACAAGACTATTGGTGTTTTTTTACATAATTCTTATATTCGTTTCCAAAATTAAAATGTTGGAAAATATGTGGCTGTGTTGGATTATTGGTTCAAATCAGACGGTTCCTTTTCATACCTCAACGACGAGAAACTCCAAACTATTTTGTACTATATTTTAATTTGAACTCGTAAGAATAAGTTATCATGTTATAATAATCTAAGAAACAGAATGTAAGAATCATATATGGACTTGCTTTAGTTCAATAAAATCCAAATAAATTATGATGATTTTATGGAAAGTCAAACCACTGGACGCGACCCATCCATCAATCTAATGGCTCATATTATCCCTTACAGATTAGCCATGGCCCATGGTTGTTAAAGAATAATGTTCCTTGACAGTCTGTATATCTTTTTATTACACCAAAAATGAAAGGGCAAAAATAAAAATTACCATGTGCACGTATGCATTAGGCAGCATGAACAGTGTGCAAATTACCATGTGCACGTATACATTAGGCAGCATGCACAGTTGCACACTGTTCGGAAAGATAAACAAAGAAATAGATTAAACAGTCCTACTCCAAGATATTTTTGGAGGGCGAAAGGCCAGGACTTGCCCTCAACTGTTGGGGAAAAAAAGTAGTGGTGTGAATTATTTGCCTCGTCCCTTTCCTTGGAAGAGAATGCATGAACATTAATATTAGCATAAACATCCTGTCAAAAGTCCACATATATTTCTTTTAATGCTTCAAGTCCACACCCTCGCTAAAACAATCACATTTTAGGCTGGTATTGGGAATCATCTTCTCACGGATACTATTTATGTTTTTCTCGTAAGACATGGTAAGCAATTAAAACGATTCTTCACACAAATACCAGATTTTCCTCCCTCATTAATGATGTGAATTTGAATTTTTTATTTCATTCCATTTTTAAAAAAACGAGATTACTTGATTTTTGTAAATTTGATACCATTTTAAAATACAATATAATCATGGCTATTTCTTTTTATTTTCTTCTATTTTTAATGTACAAAATTACTTTATTTTTGCTGATTTGATACTATATTCAGATATGGTATAACTATGATAATTTCTTTTTATTTTCTTCCATTTTTAACGCACGAGATTACTTGATTTTCACCAGTAATCTTTGGTTTATATGTAACTATTGTTGTACAAAGTACATGTAACTTTTGTGCTTCTTTTTTTTTTTTTTTTGTTAAATTTTCAAGTTATTTAAAACTCTAACCCAAAAAAAAAAAAAAAAACCTAAATCCAAGTGTAACTATTTTCAAAACCCAAAAAAGAATGTCTACTTAAAAAATAAAATACATTTCAGGTTTTGAAAAAAAAAATTAAAACAATTACAAAAAATATTGTTCCAATTTTAAAATAGTTACATATTTTATTATAATTTTCCAAATACAAATACGGAAATCTAAAATTTAAAACAGTTACACGATTTATGTGGAGAGAGATGTTTATTTACCTTTCATTCAATTATGGAATCTTTAGATATGAGGGGACATGATTTTCAAAAATTTTAAGACGAAATACTTTCCAGGTATCATAGAGAATTTATTTCTTTAAATTTAAAAAAAAAAAGTGTTAATAGTGATAAGGGCATTTTTGTCTTGACATTATAAAGAGAACTTGAGGCTTAACTAGTTTTTAAAAAAGGACTTACACCTGTATAAGTTTTGAAAGGAAGACTTATCCCCAAACGTCCCAATTTATAACCAACAACTACTATATATAAATAATTAATACAGAGTATTATATGTTACGTACACATTTATGATATTGATTGAAGGTATACATTATTAGGTATTTGAATTGGGTTGGTTGATGTCACCAATCGTATGAGCATTATTAATATTATATGTCACACATTTATGCTATTGAGTGAAAGTATTACATTGAATTGGGTTAGGTTGGTTGATGTCACAAACTGTGTGAGAATTATTGCACCCTCGAGTCACAAATGGTATGTGATCAGATAATTCTATTCCTGGAATGAAGATTTTACAATATAAAAATAAGGATTATTTGCCGACTCATGCATCCATATGCCTTTTTCTCTTTCTAATTTTTTTTTTCTTCAAGAAATGAATCACTACGCATTAGGTTGGCTATGATAATGGAGGGATAGAAGTTCATGGGAGCCGAGCGTGCGGTCGCGCATATGGGCCATTCATACCCTCTGATTCATAAGTCAGTTGATGTGTCATTCGTATCCTCTAATGCATAAGACAGTTGATGGGTCGCAAAACATGCATACACCCCTTCTAGTCCATTAAAAAAGCTAATGTACTGCAAGACGTGGTTAGTGGACCCAAAAATAGTGAAATTCAATATGTAATAAAGACACGCGAAGACTAGAGCTACATGCCTACATGTCTGCTTTCAAGCATTCTCTTCCAAGGAGAGGGACGAGGCAAATAATTCACACCACTATTTTTTTTCCCCAACAGTTGAGAGCAAGGACACTCTTCCAAGGAGAGGGACGAGGCAAATAATTCACACCACGAAGACTACTTTTTTTCTTTCACGCATTCTCTTCCAAGGAGATTTTTGGCCAGATGTTTATGCTAATAGTGTACTTTTGACTAATTTCCCCTTATAAATTTAAGTACTTCTCTCATTAATTTTTAGGGAGAGATCAGAGAAAGAGAGTAAATATCAGAAGGAAATGGAGAGCAAAGAGAAAGCTAGTGAAATCCATATTCTAGTGATCCCTTACCCAGTACAGGGTCACATAAACCCAATGCTCCAATTCTCCAAGTGCCTTGCCTCAAAGGGTATGGAGGTTACACTAGTGACCACCACCACGATTAGCAAGACCGTGCAAGCTCAAACCTGCCCGGTAAAGATTGAGGCCATTTCAGACGGTTTCGATGAAGGCCAAAAGATAGAAAGCATGGATGCCTATGTAGAGCGATTTAAAGTTGCAGCTTCTCAAAATCTAGCAGAGCTTATTGAGAAGCAAAACAGGTCTAACCACCCTCCCAAAGTCCTTGTGTACGACTCTGGTTTGCCATGGGCTCTAGACATAGCCCAACGACTAGGCCTACATGGAGCTGCATTCTTCACACAATCATGTGCTGTTTTTGCCATCTACTACCATCTCCATCAAGGGGCATTGAAGATTCCTATAGAAGAGGACACAATATCGATTCCTTCCATGCCACTGCTAGCCATCAATGACATGCCATCCTACATATATGACACGAGCTCATACCCATCCCGACTGGGCCATGTCTTGAAAAGATTTTCGAATTTTCACAAAGCCAAATGGCTCCTGTTTAACACTTTCAACAAGTTGGAGGAAGAGGTAGGCTTGGCCGGTAACTTTCTTTATAATTACGCACACAAATGCATGAATACCTTCACAGATAGGTCCGCGCAGTTCAATTATAGTTAGTAGTCATGCTTAGTTAAGTTAATAGTCATTTATTAGTAAGTTAGTAATCATTTGTTTTGAACCGTAATTATTTGCCTGTAGCCAAACCTATCTGTAATTCTTCCAAGTATAATATATGCACGCATGGTATTTCCTACAAGGAAGACCATTTTTATTTTTTATTTTTTTTGGGGGGATAAACTAGAGATAACCCCCTTGATGTTCAAAATCAAGCAATGTCCCCCTAAAGTCATTTTGAATATTGGTTGATTTTAAACATTTGGGGGGAACATATATTACTTGATTTTGAGCATTAGGAGAGTTTCTGCTAACCCCTTCATACCTGGGGGTTATCTATAATTTACCCTTTTTTACCTCGTGATAACCGATGCTAAACACATGCATACAGAGTGGTAGGACAAAAGTTGAATCCAAGAGCACACATCAAAAAGATTGGCCTAACCTCACTGGTTACTACTCGATCACTAATTAATACTTATATATATATGGCTTGTATAGTATAACCTAACAATGCATATTTTACAAACCCCAATGCACATGCTGCATGATGCAACTTACATGAACACTTTTTTTATAAGAATGTCACTATTGATATAATAAAGTATATAACTATTCAAGAAATTGTTTTAAACTTATAAGTTATAGCATAGAATTGTTTTATATTCATTATATTCATATAACATAATAGCTTCTAATTACCAATTACCTGTAATAACTAATTAATACTCCATCCATTCCTAGTTGACCATCCTTTTTTAAAAAAACACATTTTTTAAGGAAACCCTATTAAATGCTTTTACATTAATACATATGTTTTGACATTCCTCAAGTGTACAAAACATTAGAAAAAGATTAAATACCTTTTGAAGGGCAATTTTGGAAACAAAATAAAAAGAATCATTAACTTTTGGAATATGACAATAATTTTGAAACATCCTAAAGAGGAAAGAAGGCCAATAATTTGGGAACGGAGAGAGTGACTAATAAGAATTGTATAACAAATATTCTTATAATTATTAACATATTTCTATAACTTCAAAATTATAATTTATATACATATAAATGATTACTAATATATAATATATTTTTTTTTCAATTTTCATTTGATTTGGCATAAAAATGAGGCCTAATATACGCAGTCCCAAAAAAATCCTGAAAAGCACAGCCCTAAGCCTAGCTTGAAGCCAGAATATTACCCAATTAAGCCGAGGGACGACACCTGGGCCTGGGCTTGGCATTTAGTGACGAGGCCTATTGGAGCCGGATGAAAGGGAACGGCTATTGCAACCCCTTCTTATAACCCATCCCTTTCTTTTTGGTTTTTAAGATTTCATGAAAGATATAAAAGGTTTTTGCAAAAAACGGTAACTTGATCCACTAGAAAATATCATTTTGAACAACTTTGCAGAAGAAAATTTTTCTAAAATCTATCGTTTAGGTAGACTTTTTGGCAAAAAATGAAATAAAAACTATAAATGGCTAAAAAGTATATTTAAACAATAGATTTAAGAAAAAATTTCTTCTACAAAGTTATTCAAAATGATTTTTTCTAATAGACATCACGGCCGGTTTTCATAAATTTTTTTTATATTTTGCATAAAACCTTAAAAACCAAAAGGATGGGGGGTGGGGTGATAAGAATGGGGGGTTGCAATAGCCATTCCCCAGATGAAATGACTCGGCCATCCATGGGCTCTTGACATCTCCGAATGGCTAGGCTTTGTTGGAGCTTCATTCTTAGCTTGCTAATGCACCATTGGTGCCATTTACTGTCAAACATGCATTTTTAGAGTAATTTATAATATATTGCATTGTAGTTTATTGCCTTTCTAGAGTGATTATTAATTTCATAATAGGGCGAGCTAGAAGCTGACCAAGGCAATCAGCACAGTAGTTTATTGCATTTTTAGAGTAAGTACTAATTTCATACCGTCAAGCATGCATGTTACTAATTAATCCATCAGGTAGTGAACTGGATGGCAAGCCAATGGCCAGTCAGGACAATAGGACCAACCATTCCATCGATGTTCACAGGCAAGCAGTTGGAGGATGATGACAAAGATTACGGCCTCGATCTCTTTAAGCCAAATGTCGACGCTAATTGCATGGAGTGGCTAGACACAAAAGAGACAAGTTCGGTTGTTTACGTGTCCTTCGGAAGCTTGGCCACCTTAGGAGAAGAGCAGATGGAGGAACTAGCATGGGGTCTGAAGATGAGCAACTACTACTTCTTGTGGGTGGTTAGAGAATCAGAAATTAAAAAGGTTCCTATCAGTATGGTTGATCACAAGACAATATTGGAGAAAGGTCTAGTTGTGACTTGGTGTCCTCAACTCTGTGTTTTGGCTCACAAGGCCGTGGGCTGCTTCTTGACTCATTGTGGATGGAACTCGACGCTGGAGGGATTGAGCTTGGGAGTTCCAATGGTGGCGATGCCGCAGTGGACGGACCAAATAACTAATGCCAAATTTGTGGAAGATGTGTGGCGAGTAGGGGTTAGGGTTAAGGTGGATGAAAAGGGAGTTGTCAAAAAAGAAGAAATAGACTTGTGTATAAGGGAAGTTATGGAAGGAGAGAGGGGGAATGAGATTAAAAGGAATGCTGCTATGTGGAAAGTATTGGCTCAGGAGGCAATCCATGAAGGCGGAAGCTCTGATAAGAACATTGAAGAATTTGTCGAAAATCTTGTATGCGCGTAAAGTTGATTTCAGATTCTACTAAGGTCAACATACCACAGTATTACTCGTTTTCGAATTCTACCTCTGACTAGTAGATAGTTTTCATAACTATGAATGAAATCTTAGCCTTTGGCATTTTAAGAAGCTTTTGCATGTTATCCTTATTAGCTTTTAGTTTGCTTTTAGAGCATCCTATGGGAGTTAACTATCTAACCCCCTTGATTATTTTAGTTAACCAAATCATATTTTTCCTTCTTCAAGGGGTTAGTTATTTTAACTATTGTCATTTTGGCTAGTTACATTAAGCTAACGATTGTTCACCAGCTAAATTATATATTTAGGTTTTTAAAAAAATAACACTCTTCCCTTTTTTTTTTTGCACCATTAATTTCCTCTCCGTCTGTCCACTAAATGATTAAAAAAAAAAAAAGATTAGTAATAAAAATTTTAAAATAACTAAAAAAATAATTGGTGCTCTTAAAGTACTTACTTGTATAACTAGTTAGCTATTTTGAAAAATGTTAATTATGCTAGTTAAAGTAATGAAAAATAACTAATAACTTTAGAGATGTTCTTTTAGTTTTCAATAAGACGACAAGCTAATTTAGGTTTGGTTTTCGCTTGTACACGTTTCCTTTGTTTTTTTTTTTTTGGCACAAGTTTTCGCTTGTACAAGTTTCCTATTTCGATTGCATGCATGAATCTCTATACGCCATCGCATTTCCTATATATATATTTTCATTTGCATACATGAGCAATGATGTAAAGATTGAAAGAACACTAATCACGGGATGGCACTTTTGACCTTATCATATAGGTGGGTCCGCCTCAACCTATGGGTCTCGATCTACGTACCCCTAGTGGAATCTTAAATTTGTGTCTCTTGACAATATGCATCCATATATATATATATATATACTGGTTGGTGCATACGTGCGTTGCACGTGTCAATATTAACCAACTTTTAATCACCAGTCTATCATAAACTACATTCAATTGAACATTTATACATTAACTGCAATAGTATGAATTCTATGTATTTAAATGTATAAATAATAATCGTTTTAAACTTGTAAAAATGCCAAAACATCCAAAAATTGTCATTAAATTAGGTAAACATATGTTTGTAATGAAATTCTAATATGAAAAAAATAATCTAAGTATTCTGTCTTTGAATCTAATTTTTTTTCTGCCTCTTTGATTTTCTGTTATCTTCACTTTCTTCTGACTCTTCGTCTGGTATTTCTTCAATTTCTTCAGCAATGTAACTATTTTTTGCTCGAATGAAGTCATCAATTTTCTTCAATTTTATGATGAACTTAAATTTCCGGCCAGTCTGACGAATCAGTTTCATGTAGAACTTGGAGTTTGTGTTATTCTGCCATAAAATGTAAACAAAGTTAGTAACATTGTGATTATTTGGCATATAATTAATTTTTGGCATTATTTTATTACCTTTTCATGTGATTCGATAAATTCTGAAACTGTACAACCAGTTAACTTTTGTACGTCATTGAATAAAGTAATATAAACCTTTCCTTTTTCATCTACAGCTTCGATTTGGACCATATACCTATTTTCATGTAAAAACGTAATGTTAGTTGGATGTATTAAATTTTTTGCATTTTATGGCATAAAGAATGTTTTTACCTTGGAGTGTACTCTGGTTTTTCTTTTTTGCATTTTGGGCATTTTGATTTCTCCCCCTCGCCTGTGATCTTGCTGTTACATATTGTACAGCTATAGTACCATGGAGTGTTCTGATTATCGATATGACTAATTATTCCGTTGAAGCAGCAGTAGAATTTCTGCAATTTGAGAGATGTTTAAATCATTATATTTGCGTATCAGTAAATAATTTGAAATCATTACATATCATCTAATTGTTTTGGTACCTTTGTCTTAAATATTTCTCCATTCTGAAGATCTTCACTTGTCATTGTTTCAGCATTTTTTATTTTCTTGGCAGTAAGCAAAATTGTTCATAGTCATCACTACCAATGAGCGATGTGAACCTGCATGTTGCATTATTTTATATAGATATATATATATAGATATATAGATATATATATATAGATATATAGATATATGTATATTTATTTATTTATTAAATATGCATTACACATTTTGAAGAAAACATTATATATTTCAGAATATGAGATAGGTTTTGATTATACCATTTTTGCATTTGCTTTGCTTCTTCTAGGTCTGGACTTATCTGTATTGTTGTAACTGATACAGTGATTAGACGGAATTCATCTGCGAATCAATAAAAAATACATAAAATTGTTAAATATCGGTTTTTTTTAAAAAAAATTTAAATTCATTAATTATAATTAATTGGTATGTTACTCTCATAGATGCTTCCTTTTCCTTTTGAAATGGCAATCACTGGCTTTTCTCTGGTTAATCTTTCAAGCAGGTGTCCTTCGCTTTCTGCCAAGTCACCCCATAGAGTAACTTGAAGAGTCTCCGATCTGTAATAAATGATTTGATTGTAATTAGTAATTGAATATATTCTATTGTAGGATATTAAATGGAAGAGTCATATAGGGTTTGTGATTTACTCTGTATTCTTGATAATGATCTCTCGCATCTTTATTGGCCCTCGTTCATCATTTTTTTTGTTTATGTTAACCAGTGGCTTCACGTCTATCAGAAATCCTATAACATCTGCAAAGGATTCATAATGTTAATATATAGATTTTTATATAGCAAGTTATACGCATTTTCTTTTTTTCATTTAAGAATACGTACCAAAAGTTTTCTTTCCATCCCTTTGTTTAATTGCTTCTTCAAATGTTATGAAGTCGTATTTCAAATTCTTTAAGGTCACTTCTGTCTTCGCTTGGTTAACTTCGGTATGCACATTTAGTGACAGCTCAATTTCTTTGTGAACATTCAAGAATCTTTCATTTACACCCTTCACTACGCTGTTTTCAATGAAGTAGGTCCAATCCTTCATGAACAATTCTCTGAACTTCTCAACCGCATCATTGAAAATGACAGCTTGTATAGTTGTTCCCTGTAATGAAAAATCATAGAATGATGTTGATTAATATATCATAAAATGATATTTGTAATTGTAATAATTAAAGTAAATGACATTATAATTATTATAAAATAAATAAAGGAACTAATTAATATTAAATTTGATCATTATGTTTAATGTACTAACCTCATCGTCAATTAGAATGATTTTCCAAATCTCGCCATCTCCTTTCCTGGTTGCATAAGTAACTATAGATCCTCTCCGAAGCACCCTAACCTTGATAATTGATTTGTTTTGAGACTGTTCTAATTGACTTATCATGGAGTATTGTTGACCTTGGTCTTCATTAGTAGACATCTTCGCTTCCAATTTGTTCACTGCGATAGCAATGTATTTTATAATTTGTAGATTTTAACTAATTGTCTTTTACGAATAAAAGCATTATTAACATTCTTAAACATTTGCAGAACAAAATCTAAAACTTTTTGAGTTTTTGGTTTTTTAGTGTAATCCATGATATAATTTTTATATAATTAATTGCGTTATTGTCATTACCTTCGAGACAAAAGTACTTCTTTGTACACTATGTTTTTCGTGTGTGCCCCACATCTGTTTTTTCGTTTATCTGTTTTGACAAGAACCTTTGTTGTAGACATTGATATTCCTCGTGAAAGAGCAACATATAGTTGTCCATGTGAGAATACATGTTCAGGCAGATACACGCCAACATTTGGTATTGTCTGACCCTGTGCTTTGTTTATGGTCATTGAGAAGCATAACCGTATTGGGAACTGTTTCCTCCTGAATTGGAAAGGATAACCTTCATTCTCAGCCGGTGAGAGCGGTATTCTTGGCAGCAGCACTTGTTTCCCAGCATGTTGACCTGTTGTTATTTCAGCATGGATGACATTATTGCCAAGACTCTTGCAAACCATTCTTGTGCCATTACACAATCCGTTAGATGGGTCCAGATTTCTCAGAAGCATGATAGGACAGTTTTTCTTCAGAAATAACTTGTGTGGTGGAAGACCATTTGGCATCAATGAATTCAGAAATTCCTCTTGGTAGTAATTGTGTGTATCATCAACTGCTTCATCATAGCTGTAGTATGCTCTAGCATCCCCTGGGAACATTGTAATCAGCTTCTCGTTCAGGTTGTCGACATGTTCATTGGTTGTCGCGAGAATGGCACGTGTGGTCAGGTATTCAGATGAGGTTGCATTTCTCTCTAAATCCGGGAAGATGCTTTGGAATAGATTGCTTTCAGATATTTCATCATTCTCATATTTAATAACCACTTCATTTGGAAGGCGGATCATATCATCATTGTCTGTCGGTTCATCTCCGTTCCCAACTCGAAGGAGGAAATCGCTGAAATTTGGATCCGCCCTCGTTCTCATATTTGTTGTCAAGCTTAGCTTTTCGATGTTATTCCAAAGGTATGATCTCACCAAACTTGCACTGATAGTTTCTGCCCTTGTACCCTTTGGAACAACAGGTAGCACTTGTCGGAAATCACCTCCGAAAACGATAACCTTGCCTCCAAAAGATTCCTGGCAGTTTATTATGTCCTTCAAACTCCTGTCTAAGGTCTCAACAGCAAATCTCTTCGCCATAGGTGCTTCATCCCAGATAATAAGCTTTGCCCTACGTATCAATTCGGTAGTTCCGCTTTGTTTAGACATATTACATAAGGTTGTCTCATTGGCAAGGATCGGTATCTTAAAACGCGAGTGAGCCGTTCGACCCCCGGGCATTATCGAAGCTGCTACACCTGACGTCGCTGTCGCAAGTGCTATCATACCCCTCCTTCTTACTTCGGCCAGCAAAGCACGATAGAGATACGTTTTCCCTGTTCCTCCTGGACCGTCAACGAAGAATACGCCAGATCCTCCTGAAATGACTCTATCCAGTATAGTTTCATATGCAGTCTTTTGCTCTGGGTTCAACGTCAGTGAAGCAGAATAATCTTCTTTAGGAATTTCCACTGCCATTTCATCGTCGATTTCTCTGGAACGCTGATACCTAGATCCAGTTGTGTTGGTAGGTTCAGAAGGCAAGTCGTAGTCCTTGATGCATTTTCCCATGCTTTCTAGGAAGAAGTTGATGCTTTTCAACGTGCCCGAAATCTGAGCATCCATCGAGTCTCCATGTATCCTTTTAAAATCGTCAGACATGGGTTCAAAGTAGTCTTCCCAAAGCTTCCTCACATCAGACGGTTCACAGTAGACCAAAAGTGTTGCAAATAGCCTGCGAAGTGCTTGGGGCATCTGAAAGTTGGTTGCTTCGCTCAAACATTCTGAGATGCTCTCATCAGATTCTAGCAATCCTCTCTTCTGAGCAGACTCCTTGAATGTAAAGTATTTATTCCCATCGACAGTTAACAGATCATCGAACGATTTCGGGCCTCTGACGTGATTTAGTAACAGCCTCAAATAGTAACGCTCCCCTTCTGTTGGATTTGCCCCATTCACACGACCGATTACTTTTCCTTTCTTCCTTTCAGACCAAAACTTTCCATTCCTGTTCCATACGTAATACTCTGGGAATTCTCTGTATAAATAAGCCCTTGCATCCTTATTTCTTGAATAGATTTTGAAGAACTCTGTAAGCATCGTCTTCGAGACATGATCCCATAGAATTATGTTTTCTAGATTTTGATTCTCATGATAAGATACAGATTGCTTGTTGGGAAGGTGCAGCTGCAAGTTTATGACTGCGGGGCTCATCTTATTCAAGCTGAATTCGTAGATTCTCCAGAACGATTCTTGTGCTAACACCCATCTTGCATCTTGGAATTGCTGAATCTCATCAACCATTTTATCTCCTTTGGCCATGGCAATAAAAACGGCGATCTTGTCGTGACCTTTGTAGATATACTTGTATAGATATTTGACCGCTTTCAAACCCGAGCAAATCTCAACGTTGATGTGGCAGTTATACCCCGTGAGAAGATATGGATTGTAAGGGACCACCCATCTATTATCCAGCATTTGATTCCTTACTCGCATCTGCCTCTTGTCGTCCCTTCTTCTATAGATTGGGTATGCATCTTTTCCCTGCATTGTCTTCGAGCAGAACGCCCGTGGGTAATGATTTTTGCACTCTCCATCTCTCATGCAGGGGTTTTTTTTTTATTCTTTTCACCGCAAGGGCCATGCATCATATGTTTAACAACCATCTCATGTAGAAGCGGATAGTCGCGTTCATCTGGAATCTCTGCGCATACAAATTTATCATATAGATCTGGAGTTGTGATCTTGTATCCGGGTTTCAATATTATTAACATATGTGCATGCGGAAGACCCCTTTTTTGGAATTCAATGACGTAAACGTGTGCTGCTACTTTCCCAAATATTTCTTTTTTGAACAATTGGTCCTTTAGGTCTTGTAGTTTTGCTCGGAATACTCTCGAAGTTAAATCGGGCCTATCTTGCGGAAGTTGCCCAGGCTTTAGTTCATTTTTAATCTCCCTCCACTCTGGATTGCATGTCATTGTAATGAAGAGGTCTGGCTTTCCAAAATGTTGGACCAATGCCATTGCATCAAGGTACCTACGACGCATATCTCTAGGGCCGCCTACGAAAGACGTAGGGAGGATCATCCTTTTGCCAACTTGACAACCTTTGGTTTCACCAGAAATAACACTGTCCACTATCCCTTGATAAAGTTCTGATCTTATGGTCGTTTGTTTTCTCCTATAGTAGTCCAACCTAGTTGTCTCGAGCTTTACATACATATCGACTGCAAATTATTGCAATAATCTACCGGCCGATAATAGCATGGACTGTCTGTTTCCTCTTATCTGCAGCTTGTACGAATAGTACTCTCGGCATGAGACTTTTGTTCTTTTTTCAGGTCCAACATCTAAGTTCATAAGACATTTGAAATTAAATTAGTTTGTTTTTGTTTTTGTTTTTAAGTCATTTGCTTCAAAAATTACAATGGAAAGAGACCTAGATATGTCATTACCTTCTACTTCTTCATTAAAAATGTCTTCTGTAGATGTAAAATTTGGTGTAGTTGAGTTGTTGTTTTGAACAGCTTCATTTTCGACATCATCATCCAAACAATTCAGCTTCTTGATATTTTGATGCCATCCAGTTTCACCTTTTGGAAGTAGCAATGGGTACTGTAACGGATCGTAACAGCCGAAATAATGTCTTACTCTATGTCTGTTGCCGGAGTGTGAATGAACTATAATTTCCCTTTCTAGTGGTACATTAGGATTATTTCCTTCAATCCAGATGGCAGCAACTTGGTCTGCTGATGGAGCATTATAAACTCGTTGATCTAGTTTGACATCCTTTGTAATACTGATTTTAAAATTATCTAACGAAGGGAAGTCTTTCAGTCTACGCAAGAATTGAGCGTATGGATTCCCTTCAAGAACTATAATTAGTTTCTCAACAATCCTTTCATTCAAATGGGCCTCTTGTATTACTCTCATTCTATTATGGAGTTCATTATCAGTATCATAGAAGTACAGTTGAAAGTAACGCGGGACATTTTGTTCAGGCACCAATGATGGAAGATCATGATACATTTGCCCTTGCGCACGAAATGTATAGACACCTTGTTTTGCTGTTGCAAGCTCTTTATCTAGATGAACTCCAAGCGATGTGAATGAGAAGATGCTATTGTAAGCTCGTATATTTCTTCGAAATTCTATAGATTCTTCAGAGCTTGATGTAAATAAGTCTTCTAACTCTTCGGGTACATCGACCATGGCCAATTTTATTTTACCGTTGTCACAGCAAAAAGTCGGTGGTTCATACTCGAATTTCTCCGCTCCACAATGGAGACAATTGCGAGGTTTCTTTAACACATGCAGATCAGAACATACTGGTTCGTATATTGTTCGTCCTATAAAAGGGTATTACATATTATTAGCTCACTAACAAAGGTATTATTTTTGTTCAGATTTTTTAATTTTTAAAATTTGTAAAATTTAATACCAACCTTGGGATTCATATAAGTTTAATTGAGCTCTAAGTAACCAATCAATTCTTTGTCTCCTATTTCCCGTTTTTGCAGTATTGGTACTGTCACACCCCATTTTTGCACCACTTTACTAGGGCTCATCATTTCATGCATGTTTTTGTTTTGTTTTTGAGTCTAGTCACTTGCATTAGTTTTCTAGAGTCACAAGGACAATGGATATGAATTTTGGTTCAAATTGGAGTTGATCTTGAGGGATAATAAGAGCTTTTGTGACTTGAGGGGCATAATCGTCTTTTAAGTCCCAAACTTTTCATTTGACCTTGGAATGATCTCCAAATTGTCAATTGGAGTTCATATGGATGCATAAGAGGTATTTTTAGTGTCAATTTGGTAAGTCAATGGCTCGGGATTAAAATGGCTCGATGTAGTTCAAGTTGGTTAATTGACCCTTCCTTGGGTTAGCTCTAATTGACTCACAATTACCAACCAAATCTTTTCAAATTGACTTTCATTAGTCATCATTTTGTACCGGTTGTCATCTCAAGTCCCGTGGCCCTGATGATGAGTTTAGTATGGTTATTTACGGATTATCCTTGAAGAATTAGTGCGAATCACAGCATGAGATTTTTGGTTAAAATGAAAAGAAAATTATTTTATTAAATTAGCCATTTTTATCATGACACTAACACGTGTACGTATGTGATGAGTGTGTGTACGCACATACGATACATGTGCATGCGTGTTAGCGGTCAGTCTCCCAATTTTTATAAAAGACAATTTCCTTTTCCTATTCAGATTAGAAGTCTTTTATCATTATAAAATACCTTTTGATTATTCTCCAAGGAAACCTAGTCCAGGAAGGAAAGGGAAACTCCAGATTTCAGCTATAAATACTCTCTTAATGTCTTTAAACAGGGGAGAAAGAGAAGAGGGTTTGGAGGGAGTGAAATTCGTCATAATTCAGCAGCAGATTTTCTGAAAACCAGCAGTCGTATTTTAATCATAACTTTTTCATCCGAAGTCAGAATTTGATGAAATTGGTCTTGTTAGAAAGATAATTCAATTCTCTACAACTTTGTATTTCACAAGCTTTATCCAAATCCAACGTTTTCATACCCAAAAACGCGATTGAAGTTGCTGCTGCTGCAAAGTGACGAGAATCACTTTTTCTTTTCTCTTGTTCTCTTTTTGTTTTCTATTTCTTTTCAAAGTTGAGTGAGTTTTGATCTCTTTGCTGTGATACCACTTTGACAAAGAGGAGGATTCGTGTTGGTTTGATTCACTCTAAAGACCTGAGGAGCCACGAACAATTACAAACACAAGGGGAGCCACTTCCTAAGGTGTGGTATTTGTCCCATGGCAAATAGGGCTGCTTATGTCTGAAATGGCTAAATGCTTGGAGCTAATTGCGCTCAGGTAAGTGGGTGTGAAGGTGCCCCAATTCACCTTTCTTCTTAACTCATTCTCTTCTCCCTATTTAGGGTTAATTTTTAATATGATCCTATGGTTTAATTAGAGGTTTCCTTAACCAACAAAATTTTGGTTTTTATTAAAGTTTCCATTTTGTGGATTTCTTTCCTAAAATCAAACTTTCTATCATATTCAACTCTTTTGATCAAATAAGGAAACCTAGGGTTTTAACCATAGGTTTGTATTAGGATTTAACCTTAGTTCTAATCGAACTACGTGGACTTTGATCCATGTATTTCATTGCATGGTACGTAGGCGCTCTTCGTGAGGCTCAAGTCCGTTCTAGGATCCAAGCATCCTAGGTTTATTTTTTTTTTGTTTTCTTTTTCTTTATTTTCTGTTTTTATTTGTTTATTATGCATGGATGGATGAATGAAATATATGATATGCATGCAATTCTTGTGATGATATACTTGCTAATTTTTGTATGGAAAGACTTTAATTTAGCCCAAATGAACTGAGAGACCGAAAGGGTGACATGGGTGCCTATAGGCTTTGCCTAGAACCTTCCCATGTCATAACTTAGCCTCCGAATCCCCGATTTCTTTGGTTTTCAAAAGATTGGTTTTTGCCTTTCCTTTTTTTATGGAGTCATTCAAATTGTTTTCCTAAAATAACCTGATTTTTAGGGTTTTCCTTGTTTCCTTTAAAAAATAAGGTGGCGACTCCTTTCCTTTTTCTTTTTCAAACCCACTTTCTTTTCAATCCCTCGTGGGCCCAATTTCCGGGGTTCACAGTTTGGCGACTCCACTGGGGATTTGTGGGCTAGACTCTATAAAGTTTAATTGGGCTAGGTTAATTTCTTATGTTTAATTAAAATCAATCACATTGCATCCGCTTGATTGTGTGCTTTCATTTATTGCATTGTGTGCGCAAACTCTTGCATGTTAGGATCGATGTCCCTCGATGTATCCTTGCCAACGATCGGCCTAGTCTCAACCTTGGTTTTCCTGATTCCATGTGTTGGGGCGAAAGCTATCAACCTCTCTTGCCTAGTACCCTTGGGTATATTAAATGAGTTAATCACGTACTGCTGGACCCACGCGGCGTTCCTGATGCCACATGTGGTTAGGTATAAGGATTGCTCAAGCAAGTGAAGGACCCTAGCCTGCCCTTATCATTAGTCCATATAGACAGACTTGTAGGACACTACGGTCTCACCTTTATGCACCCACAATTGTTTGTAATGATGCTATGCTGTGTTTGTGGTGTAAGGCTTCATATCTTATGCCCTTAATATAGACCTTTAAACCCTAGCCTTCGTTAAGGCCATGGGTTAGGAGGAATAAATTAAGGAAATAGGATGTAAAGCTATGTTTGTGATGTGCTAGTCCTAGGGGATTAATTAAACCTAGTTGAAGGACTCTATGCCCTATTCTTTAAAACATACCCTTAATCCATGATCCCTGTAAAGGTAATTGGATAAAAGGAATGAATTAATTGAACATGGTGTAGAGACCGAGTTCATTAAGGAAAATATGGAGGTTTAGGACAAGTCCTTAGGCTAAAGGTTAAAACTTTTCTATCCATAGACGTGCTGGCTTGGATCCGCAATCCACAAGGGCGTCTAGTGAGTGTTGAGTCTACCCATCAGATAGACATGGCCGACGAAAGAACTAGTGAGGGGCACTTTGACCTTGAAGCTTGCCTGAAAGCCATCATGGCCAAGCTTGACCATACCGCCGAGACATCCGATACCGCATTGAAAATGGCTCAAGAGAACCAACAGAAGATAGCGGATCTTGAACAAAATGGCTCTAAGGCCCATTCCTCGGGTATACCTCATGGGGCTGGCACCGAAGAGGGACCTCAATCCAATGAGAACACCAAGACAAGGGGGGAAAGTAGCTCGAAACCTGAGGTCACCAACCTAGAAGGGGAAGCCAAGGGGAAAGGTACTAGCAGTGATTCCGTGTTAGCGAGCAAGGTAGAAGCTTTGGAGAGAACCATAAAAGGGATTCGCAGGGCTGATGACATGGTCGATGTGCGGACTCTATCCCTGTTTCCAACGGCTCGTATTCCACTACAATTTAAGATGCCGGAGTTAGAAAAGTTCGATGGGACGGGTTGCCCTAAGACTCATTTGAAGATGTACGTGCGAGCTATGCACCCTTGAGGGGCTACTGACGAGCTTTTAGCTCAAATGTTCCATGAAACCTTGACCACTTCTGCTTTGAAATGGTTCTTATCCTTGGATGAGAATAGAACCCGGACTTGGGAAGACATATGCAATGAGTTTTCAGAGCACTACAAGTATAACACAGAGGTGGACGTTACTCGAAGGGACCTAGAAACTACCAAGCAAGGGGCTCATGAAACTTTCTCCGCTTACATTACAAGGTGGAGACAAAAGGCGTCGAGAATGACGGATAGGCCAAATGAGGAGGACCAAATTCAGCTGGTGGTTAAGAACTTGCTGCCCGTGTACCACAAACACTTATTTGCCCACTATTTCCCCAATTTCAAAGCTCTCATAGGGGCTGGCACGCAGGTTGAAGATGTTATCAATAATGGGACAATCAAAACTAAGGAAGTGAGGAGTCGCAAGACAAACTTTACTGGGAAGAACAATGCCGAGGTCAACACCATAACTCAACCCATCCAACCCTTTTCTCTCAATGATGTCAACCCACCTCGCCAATTCACTGACCTATTCATGCCACTCGAAAGAGTCCTTGAAAAGCTCATAAGTCGTGACCTATTGAAGCCACTCGACCCAAGACCTCCACTAAATCCCTTACCCAAGAGCTACAATGAGAATGAGTACTGCAAGTACCACCAATCCAAAGGCCATGCCACCAATCGCTGTATTCGCCTTCGCCACCAAGTCCAAGACCTCATTGACAAGCAAGTCGTTTCACCACTAACCCGTCCAAATGTCACCCGTAATCCTCTCCCATCACACAACAACACACCCCCACCTAACACCATAAATGCCATTGGGGTTGAATCCTCTCGCCCTCGCCATCCCATAAGACAATACACTCCGCTCCCCATGACCTTAACCCGTCTTTTCACCATTTGCCGCAATAACAGCCTTATCATGCCACTTCCACCAAAGCCAAGGCCATCAACCCCTCACCAATATTGCCAATACCATCGTGCACCCAGCCATGACACCGAGGCTTGTTCTATACTAAAGAAGATCATTCAAGACCTCATTGACCAAAAAGTTTTGTTGTTGCCAAAGAAATCTATCCAACAAGAGCTGAAAGAAAGATATGAAGCAGGGGATCCTCAGGTTGGCCTATTAGGTCAATCATCGGGGAAATTTGATTACTATGTGCTGTACTCAAGCCCAAGTCCGATATCAGATGAGCCGATAGTCCCTTCAAGTTGGGATGACTTGCCGACAGAGATGGAGAGCATTGACATGATAGAATGGGATGACTTAATGAATGACTCCGAGGAAGTCCATGACATATGGGCTAGCGATGATGAGTTGGACCATATAACCAGAGGGGGTCGTCATTTCAAGCCTCCCCACCTAGAGTCTGAAAATCCATTGGAAAATTTGGAAGGGCAGAGGCGCCCTAGCTTGCAAGAAGAAGAGGATGAAGTGCTTAGGCAGCTGAAGAAGACCAATGCCAACATTACTATTTGGGGCTTGCTCATGGCCTCGCATAAGCACAGACAGACCGTGTTGAAACTGTTGAATCAGATATAAGTGCCCGTTGACACATCCCCCGAGGGATTGGTACATTTGGTGAATCCAACTCCCAAGAACTCAACCATCGTGTTCACCGATGTAGACCTACCTAAAAGCGGGCCGAGCCATTCTCAAGCTCTCTATGTGACTGTTGACACTATGGGGAAGAGGGTTCCCACCGTTCTTATCGACAATGGGTCCGCACTGAATGTATGTCCTCTCCGAACTGCCACTGTTTTGGGTTTGGGACCCACTGATTTCACGCCATCTGGGCAGACCGTAAGAGCTTATGACAACACCCGCCGAGAAGTAATAGGGGTGGTTACTTTGCCTCTTATCATGGGACCCACTGAATTTAGGGTGGAATTCCAAGTGTTAGATGTGCCGTTATGTTTCAACTTGCTGTTGGGCCGACCTTGGATCCATCCCGCTGGGGCTGTGCCATCTTCACTCCATCAAAAGGTGAAGTTTCCATATGAAGGAGCCATAGTAACGCTTCAAGGGGATTATGAATTGAAACTCGCAGGTGTGCCTATATGTGAGATACAACCTGAATCAGCAGCGATACCGCTATCTGGGTTTGATTATGTCCAATGCATTGAGAAAGAGCTGAATGAATCATCACGCCATTACTCTTCTATAAAGCAGTACATCCCATATACTTTTTATCCAAGTTCCGACCCAGCCGTGGCAGATAAAAGTTTTGGTGATAGATACTTCACAGAAGGGCCGAATCCTCAAAATTTGACAAGTTGGTACCACTCTATCCAAGATCTATATGGAAGCTTGAAAGAGGAAGACTGGGCAGAGAACCTTGATGCGAGGGCTATGACTGAAATGTTCCAAGACATGATCCTCATCGTGGAAGACTCGACCATTGAAGAACTCCAGGGTTCATCCATTAGCCATGCTACCGTGCCATTCCTGAATTGGTACCTTGAATGTGGTGTCATTGCAGAGATCCATGAAGAAGAAGACCTTGGCCTACCTGATAGCAGCTTGTAGGTGTTTTAGTTTAGTAATATTTCCCTAATTCAATAAGATGTATCTACTTTACTCACTTTGTGGAGTCATAGTATTGATACAGATTTGTTTGTTTTCCTTCTTTCTTTTGTGTGTCATTCCCATTATTCCTAGTCAATAAAGTGTGCTTTCTTTCTCTATATATGCAGTGTCTCTTTTCTCTCCTCTATGGATATTTATGGCATGGATATAGATCCTAGGAACGATGTCCCCCCGGAGCTCGTTGAGCAAAGGAAAAGGGGCGTCACCGAACCTAATATGGATGAATTGGAATCAATCAACTTAGGGACGAATGAATTGCCAAGAATAGTTAAAATTGGGAAAACCCTCTCCCCCGTTGAAAAAGAAAAGATGATCTCTCTCTTGAAAGCCAACATTATGGCTTTTGCATGGTCTTATGAAGACATGCCTGGCATCGACCCCGATATTGTGCAACACTATATCCCCACTAATTCCCTAAAGAAGCCGGTAAAGCAGAAACTCAGAAGATTAAAACCAGAATGGGCCCTAAAAGTAAAAGAAGAGGTAACTAAACAACTAGACGCGGGTTTCCTTCAAGTTATGGAGTACCCCGAGTGGTTGTCGAATATAGTGCCTGTGCCTAAAAAAGATGGGAAAGTGAGGATGTGTGTCAACTTCCGAGATCTCAACGCCACGAGCCCTAAGGATGACTTTCCTTTACCCCATATCGACGTGTTGGTAGATAGCACGGTGGGACATGCACTCCTCTCCTTCATGGACGGATTCTCCGGGTATAACCAGATAAAGATGGCGCCTTAAGACATGGAGAAAACAGCCTTTATCACGCAATGGGGAACGTACTGTTACAAAGTAATGCTTTTTGGCTTAAGAAACGCTGGGGCTACTTACCAAAGAGCAGCTACGACCCTATTGCATGATATGATCCATAAGGAAGTCGAGGTTTACGTCGATGATATGATCGTAAAGTCCGTGGATAGGGAAGGGCATTTCAAGGCACTAGAGAAATTCTTAGAGCGAGCAAAAAAGTACAATCTCCGTCTCAACCCACAGAAGTGTGCTTTCGGCGTCACTGCAGGCAAGCTATTGGGGTTTATGATCACTCAGAGAGGTATCGAAGTGGACCCAGGGAAGATAAAAGCTATTGTGGAGATGGAGCCGCCTAGCACTGAGAAGCAGATCCGGGGTTTTCTGGGAAGAGTTCAATACATAAGCCGATTCATTGCCAACTTGACCATGGTTTGCGAACCAATCTTCAAATTGCTTAAGAAAGGTGTGCCAAAAGTGTGGAACGAAGAATGCCAAGAGGCCTTTGAGACCATTAAGAGATACTTGAGCAATCCTCCAATCTTAGTTCCCCCACGGCAAGGTGCGCCACTTTTGTTATACTTAACGGTCACCGAAACCGCGACGGGAGCTATGTTAGCTCAATATCTTGAAGGGTCTACAAAGAAAAATGCCATTTATTACTTAAGCAAGAAAATGACAGATTATGAAGTGAAGTACAATGCAATTGAAAAGGCTTGTGTGGCACTAGTATGGGCGACGCAGAAACTCCGACACTACATGATGTCCTTCGAAGTGTTCTTGATAAGTCGCATGGACCCGTTGAAGTACCTGGTAGAAAGGCCAGTATTGTCATTCAGAACTGCTCGATGGTCAATTCTCCACAATGAATTCGACATCAAGTACGTGAATCAGAAGTCTATCAAGGGAAGCGTCATCGCAGACTACCTAGCCAGCTGTCCGGTGTCATCATCCGCTCCGTTCAACGATCAATTCCCAGATGAAGACGTGCTAGAGATTGGTAGAAAAACTTGGAGAGTATACTTCGATGGGGCAGCCAATAAGAAAGGTTATGGGATAGGAGTCCTGCTGGTCTCACCTGAAGAGGCATTTACACCGTTGGCGGTCAAGTTGGGGTTCGAAGCTACCAACAACATTGCTGAGTATGAGGCCTGTATCCTAGCACTGGAAGCGGCACTTGAATTGGGGATCAAAGAATTAGAAGTGTTCGGGGACTCGGCGCTAATCATTTGTCAGATAAAAGGGGAATGGAAAACTCGAGATGAGAAACTGCTACCCTACCATGCCTACCTGGAAGCTCTAACCAAGGAGTTCTCAGAGATAGAATTTAACTACCTTTCAAGGAACAAGAACCAGTTCGCCGATGCCTTGGCGACCCTAGCATCCATGGTGGAGATACCTGAAGGGGGAAATGTGAAGCCATTGGTGATAGAATGCCGAGACAAGCCTGTGTATTGTTGTGCAATCCGAGGAGGAGAGGTAAATGATGGCCGTCCGTGGTTCCATGACATAAAGAAGTTCATTGAAGAAAGGGAATACCCAGAAGGATCATCTCGTATCGATAGAAAAACCCTAAGGCGGTTGGCGAGTCACTATGTACTTTGTGGAGGAAAGCTATATCGGAGATCATACGACGGGATCCACCTGCTGTGTGTCACCGAGGAGGAAGCCGAGCATCTGATTAAAGAAATCCATGAAGGGACAGGGGCTCCGCATATGAATAGCTATATGTTAGCTAAGAAAATCATGAGGTTAGGCTATTATTGGTCCACCATGGAAAGAGACTGCCACGCACATGTCAAGAAGTGCCACAAATGCCAACTGTTCGCCAGTGGACAACATTTGCCTTCTATGCCTTTAACGAGTATGTCGTCACCTTGGCCATTCGTGGTGTGGGGGATAGATATCATCGGACAGATCAAGCCAAAGGCATCAAATGGGCATGAATACATCCTGGTTGCCATCGACTACTTCACTAAGTGGGTGGAAGCAGCGTCCTTCAAGACCTTGAATTCCAAGAAGGTAGCACAGTTCATACAGCACAGCATCATCTATCGATATGGGGTACCGCATGAAGTTATCTCAGACAATGGCCAGCACTTTCAGAAAGAAACCCATGAGCTCTTGCAAAAGTATGGCATAGCCCACCATCTGTCGTCACCATACCGTCCTCAGACTAATGGAGCGGTGGAAGCAGCTAACAAGAACATCAAGAAGATACTACAGAAGACTGCGGACTCACACACAGACTGGCATGAGAAGTTGCTATTGGCTCTATGGGGTTACAGAACATCAATAAGATCGTCAACAAGGGCTACCCCTTATTCTCTAGTTTATGGAATGGAGGCCGTGTTGCCAGTTGAATTGGAAGTTCCTTCACTAAGAGTTGCCATGGAGAGCCAGATAACAGAAGTGGACTGGGTTAAGAGCCGCTATGATGAGTTAGCTTTGCTGGATGAAAGGCGTTTAAGGGCGCTGTATCATGTTCAGGGGTATCAACGGAGAGTTGCCAGAGAATTCAACAAGCATGTCAAAGATCGAGGTCTAAAGAAAGGGGATGTAGTGCTGAAAGAAATCAGAGCTCCAGTGTTCGATCCGCGGGGAAAATTCAAGCCAAGTTGGGGTGGGCCATACATTATCAAAGAGATATTGCCAGCAGGGGCTGTTCGCCTCATGGATTTAGATGGAATTGAGTTCGCTCGTCCAACTAATTTGGATCAATTGAAGAAATATCATGTTTGAAGCCTGCTAGGTTAAAAACCCGTAAGGGCGGCCTAGGCAAAAGTTAAGGCATAAGAACTACGTAAGACCTGATTCTCCATTCAAAAACAAAAAAAAAAAACAAAACAAAAAAAACAAAACAAACAAAAAAAAACAAAACAAAAACAAAAAAAAAAAGAAGAAAAAACCATGGAGATACGTAGGCAACCCATAAAGTTACCTTGGGTGCGGTCTAAATCAAACAAGAAAATCCCAAATTTGATTTATTATTGGCAATTTATTCAAAACTAAAATTGATTGACATAGCAATTCATTGGTATTAAGTAAAAGAACTATAAACATGCCATAAATATCCTATTCTATTTTCTTGAGCCTCTTTGCAGCTCGCTCCTCAGCTTTCTTCTTCTCTCTTTCATGTCTTCTTTTCTTCCTCAAGTCATGTTCATAAGCTGCTGTCACTGCTTCCATAATATCTTCTCTGCAAGATCCAAGTTCGTTGTTCTTGATAAGTCCAAAAATCCTTTCTCTTCGAGTAGTCTCTCTCTCACCTAAATTGCTTTTCAACCATTCCTTATACTCGGGGCTCATCATATATGGACCATCAGTATTCGTAACTTGGGTTAGTATCAACTTGCTAGGCCATCGGTCCTTCGCCCAAGTCACTACAGAAAGACCCGCGGGCACCACAGGATAGTCACCTTTCAAGGAAGTGGGTATGGTTTGCATGGCGCCCATCTGACGCAGAACCCTTGAAGGCCAATAGAAGGAAGTAGACCTCAGTCCTATGAGTCTCACCATGGCGCATCCAGAAGTCCGCAGAAGCACCTGGTCACTGCAGCCCCATATGAATACAAACCACTTGACACTCCTCCAAGAAAGGGTTTGGTAGTAACCTAGCCAATCTCTCAATGAAAATTGCCCAGGTAATTCAATGCGGCGAAGGCAGTAATGCTGGGGCTTGTATGGTGTAATGGCAACTGGTGACAAGAAATTCAGTCTTTCAAGCAACCACATCTGCAGTAGAATGGGGCTACCTCCTAAAGGAACCTTTGGGTCCTCATGAGTTTTATCCAAACCATTCAGGGTTTCAGCTAGCACTATGGGAATCAAGTTATGGCCCTTGGCAAGGAGAGGAATCAAGTCACAGATTTGAACGGGAACATGTGGAGTACCAGTGGAAATAAGAAAACGACCAATGAAGCAAAAGGCAAGTGCATGCTTAATAGGAAAGGTAAAATTCAGAATACCTTTACTATCACAAGCTAAAAAAGAGGTTGCCAATTTCATCAAGTCTACCATATGGTCCTTTACAAACGTAGAGGCATATTGTGAGTGAATCCCAAGTAGATTGGAGAAAGAAGTAAGAAAGCTTGGGCGAGGAGTAGGGAGAATGAAAGGACCTACCATTGAAACTCCATACAATGCACAGAATTCCTCCATGGTTGGGCACAGTTCTTCATAGTTGAAGCGGAACACATGAACTTGAGGATCCCAAAAATATGTAGCAGCAGTCAAGAGGTTCGTTTCAAGCCTCACATGCCTCAAGGAGAGCAATGGATCCAAGCCAAAGCACTTGAACTCAGATTTTGCTTCAGCACTCATAACTCTCAAAAACCCTCCTAAAAATTTGTCTAGAGCCTCCATAACTTCTAATGAATGAATACAAGTAGGTTTAGGAACCTCTTGGATGTGTTTTTATAGGGAAAAGGTCACAAATCCAAGTTCAAATAGGAAAAAACCCATCAGAATAGGAAGTTTCCTATTCAAAGTGGGATTTCCGCTTCGGGCTCGGGTAACCACCCAGGCCTGGGCGGCTAGCCTCCCGAGGCCTGGTGGTCACCCAAGCCACTTTGTTTTGGTTTTGCTTCTCGCTTTGTCTCGCCTTGACGCGTGATCAAATCTCCTTCCAAATGAGATATTCAACACTTTTTGAGCTTAAAATCAATCAAATTCCATCTTGAAATCAATTCCTTGAATTGATTTTATGTTCAAAAGGGTTTAATATATTTCCCCTGTGTCATGCCAACTCAAGTGACAATGTGTTAAGTCACTTTCCTCTTGCACCATGCCTGTTCAATCTTGATAAATTGATCATATATCCTCATTTCAAATCTTGATTTTTCATCCCACTTGGTTGAATATACTCATCATTTGAATATATTCTTCCATTTCAAAAGTGTATTCACTCTTTGAATATGCTTCTCAGTTTCAAATTCTCATTCCCTATCCTACTTGGTTGAATATATTCATCACTTGAATATATTTTTCCATTTCAAAAGTGTATTCACCCTTTGAATATGCTTCTCAGTTTCAAATTCTCATTTTCTATCATACTTGGTTGAATATATTCATCACTTGAATATATTCTTCCATTTCAAAAGCATGTTCACCCATTGAATATGCTTCCTAGTTTCAGATCCTCATTATCACTTACTTGGTAAAATATATTCATCGCTTGGGTATATTTCTCCATTTCAATGGTATACTCATCACTCGAGTATACTTCTCAGATATTTTGTCACTTACTTGGTTAAGTATATCCATCGCTTGGGTATACTTCTCCATTTCAATGGTATGTTCATCACTTGAACATACTTCTCAGATCATTTGTCACTTACTTGGTTAAGTATATCCACCACTTGGGTATATTTTTTCCATTTCAATGGTATACTCATCACTTGAGTATACTTCTCAGATATTTTGCCACTTACTTGGTTAAGTATATCCATCGCTTGGGTATATTTCTCCATTTCAATAGTATGTTCATCACTTGAACATACTTCTCAGATTATTTGTCACTTACTTGGTTAAATATATTCATGACTAGAATATATTTCTCCATTTCAATGGTGTACTCATCACTTGAGTACACTTCTCAGATTATTCTCTATCTTACTTGCTTAAGTATATCCATCGCTTGGATATATTTCTCTATTTCAATGGTATGTTTATCACTTAAACATACTTGTCACTTACTTGGTTAAGTATATCCATCACTTGGATATATTTCTCTATTTCAATGATATGTTTATCACTCAAACATACTTGTCACTTACTTGGTTAAGTATATTCGTGACTAGAATATATTTCTCCATTTCAATGGTGTACTCATCACTTGAGTACACTTCTCAGATTATTCTTATCTTACTTGGTTAAATATATCCGTCGTTTGGATATATTTCTCCATTTCAATGGTATGCTCATCACTTGAGTGTACTTCTCAGCTTACTTGGTTAAATATATCCATCACTTGGATACATTTCTCCATTTCAAAAGTATGTTCATCACTTGAACGTACTTCTCAGTCTTTTTCAATCATTAAGTATACTCATCACTTGAGTATATTTCTCAGCATCTTTTTCATCACTTGGTTAAATATGTTCGTGACCTGAATATATTTCTCCATTTCAAAAGTACACTCATCACTTGAATACACCTCTCAGATTATTCTTATCCTACTTGGTTAAAGATATCCATCGCTTGGATATATTTCTCCATTTCAATGGTATGCTCACCACTTGAGTATACTTCTCAGATTTCATTCTCAGATTACTTGGTTAAATATATTCGTGACCTGAATATATTTCTCCATTTCAGTGGTATACTCATCATTTGAGTATACTTCTCAGATTTTTTGTCACTCACTTGGTTAAATATATTTGTGACCTGAATATACTTCTCCATTTCCAAGGTACGTTCGTCACTTGAACGTACTTTTCAGATCTCATTCTCATCACTTGGTTAAATATATTCGTGACTAGAATATATTTCTCCATTTCAAAAGTATGTTCATTCGTAGTGGCTTGAATATGCTTCTCTTGACAATCATCAACCCCCAGTGGTTTAAGTATACTCATGACTTGAGTACACTTCCTTATTTCAGTCTCAGGTTTTCAACCTCCCATCATTGTTGGTATCAGTGTGTGATTTCTCCGGGCTTTTTGGCCAAAAATGGGTTGTTCTTTATCATTGGTTCACAAGTGTAACTTGTTCGCCAATGAGGGGCTTCTGTCACACCCCATTTTTGCACCACCTTACTAGGGCTCATCATTTCATGCATGTTTTTGTTTTGTTTTTGAGTCTAGTCACTTGCATTAGTTTTCTAGAGTCACAAGGACAATGGATATGAATTTTGGTTCAAATTGGAGTTGATCTTGAGGGATAATAAGAGCTTTTGTGACTTGAGGGGCATAATCGTCTTTTAAGTCCCAAACTTTTCATTTGACCTTGGAATGATCTCCAAATTGTCAATTGGAGTTCATATGGATGCATAAGAGGTATTTTTAGTGTCAATTTGGTAAGTCAATGGCTCGGGATTAAAATGGCTCGATGTAGTTCAAGTTGGTTAATTGACCCTTCCTTGGGTTAGCTCTAATTGACTCACAATTACCAACCAAATCTTTTCAAATTGACTTTCATTAGTCATCATTTTGTACCGGTTGTCATCTTAAATCCCGTGGCCCTGATGATGAGTTTAGTATGGTTATTTACGGATTATCCTTGAAGAATTAGTGCGAATCACAGCATGAGATTTTTGGTTAAAATGAAAAGAAAATTATTTTATTAAATTAGCCATTTTTATCATGACACTAACACGTGTATGTATGTGATAAGTGTGTGTACGCACATACGATACATGTGCATGCGTGTTAGCGGTCAGTCTCCCAATTTTTATAAAAGACAATTTCCTTTTCCTATTCAGATTAGAAGTCTTTTATCATTATAAAATACCTTTTGATTATTCTCCAAGGAAACCTAGTCCAGGAAGGAAAGGGAAACTCCAGATTTCAGCTATAAATACTCTCTTAATGTCTTTAAACAGGGGAGAAAGAGAAGAGGGTTTGGAGGGAGTGAAATTCGTCATAATTCAGCAGCAGATTTTCTAAAAACCAGCAGTCGTATTTTAATCATAACTTTTTCATCCGAAGTCATAATTTGATGAAATTGATCTTGTTAGAAAGATAATTCAATGCTCTACAACTTTGTATTTCACAAGCTTTGTCCAAATCCAACGTTTTCATACCCAAAAACGCGATTGAAGTTGCTGCTGCTGCAAAGTGACGAGAATCACTTTTTCTTTTCTCTTGTTCTCTTTTTGTTTTCTATTTCTTTTCAAAGTTGAGTGAGTTTTGATCTCTTTGCTGTGATACCACTTTGACAAAGAGGAGGATTCGTGTTGGTTTGATTCACTCTAAAGACCTGAGGAGCCACGAACAATTACAAACACAAGGGGAGCCACTTCCTAAGGTGTGGTATTTGTCCCATGGCAAATAGGGCTGCTTATGTTTGAAATGGCTAAATGCTTGGAGCTAATTGCGCTCAGGTAAGTGGGTGTGAAGGTGCCCCAATTCACCTTTCTTCTTAACTCATTCTCTTCTCCCTATTTAGGGTTAATTTTTAATATGATCCTATGGTTTAATTAGAGGTTTCCTTAACCAACAAAATTCTGGTTTTTATTAAAGTTTCCATTTTGTGGATTTCTTTCCTAAAATCAAACTTTCTATCATATTCAACTCTTTTGATCAAATAAGGAAACCTAGGGTTTTAACCATAGGTTTGTATTAGGATTTAACCTTAGTTCTAATCGAACTACGTGGACTTTGATCCATGTATTTCGTTGCATGGTACGTAGGCGCTCTTCGTGAGGCTCAAGTCCGTTCTAGGATTCAAGCATCCTAGGTTTATTTTTTTTTTGTTTTCTTTTTCTTTATTTTCTGTTTTTATTTGTTTATTATGCATGGATGGATGAATGAAATATATGATATGCATGCAATTCTTGTGATGATATACTTGCTGATTTTTGTATGGAAAGACTTTAATTTAGCCCAAATGAACTGAGAGACCGAAAGGGTGACATGGGTGCCTATAGGCTTTGCCTAGAACCTTCCCATGTCATAACTTAGCCTCCGAATCCCCGATTTCTTTGGTTTTCAAAAGATTGGTTTTTGCCTTTCCTTTTTTTATGGAGTCATTCAAATTGTTTTCCTAAAACAACCTGATTTTTAGGGTTTTCCTTGTTTCCTTTAAAAAATAAGGTGGCGACTCCTTTCCTTTTTCTTTTTCAAACCCACTTTCTTTTCAATCCCTCGTGGGCCCAATTTCCGGGGTTCACAGGTACTCTTTCTTCTCCTTTCTCCCACTCTTTCAATGTATTGTTCTCTTTCATCAGTAGTTAATTGTGCATATTTGTTGATTTGTTCAGCAATTTGAGTGGTTATAATTTCATCTGAAATTGACATATATTGTTTCATTAAATCTAAAACTTTAATTAAAATTTTACTAATATTGTACAGAGTTCAAACCTTCAAGAGATGCCATTTTTAAAGATACGATTGTGCTTCCCTCAAAAAAATATGATAAAGCTATTTCCTGTTTATTTTACTATACAATATCAATAACATGTTGCATATAAAAAATAAATATATGCTCATCTACAAATGGGCAAAATATCATTAACATATTGCATATAAAAAGATTATGATCTACATTAAAATATTTTGGAAGAAATAACATACCTCGATACTATGAACAGCGTTTTGAAAGCAATCCAAAAATTCAATTCATTTTGCGATATAAATATATAAAGAGAAAGAGTAAAAAGACATGCAAATCGTAACAATTTTATATTGCAATAATCCTATTACGTAACAATATGCCAAAAAAAAAAAAAAATTGCCATCTACAAATAGGAAAAATATCAATAGCGTATCAATAGCCTTCATTGCATATAAAAAAATGCTCATCTACATTAAAATATTTTGGAAGAAATAACGTACCTCAATACCTTGAACAGCTTTTTGAATAGAATAAAAAAATTCAATTCATTTCCGAATAGAAATATGAACACAAAAGTAAAAAAAAAAAAAAAGGCAAAACATAACAGTCATATATTGCATTAAACCTATATTGCATTATTAATCTTATGTAACAGTATGCATTTAAAAGAATTATCAATCTTATGTAACAATATGCATTTAAAATAACAAAATTCAATTGACAAATAATACTATTTTAATGTAAAATGATGTTAAATATTTAACATACCTCACTATATATTATGAACGACCGTTTGAAAGCACTGCAAAAATAAAAGACTATTATTAAATACAAAAATCTATTTGTTCAGTTTGTCTCATAAGGCAACATAAAAAAATATCTCTTTTTCTCTCTTTTCTCTCTCTCTCTTTGTTTCTTACACACAGACGCACACACACACGCGTGAACCAAATAAAAAAAATCTCTCCAATTTTATTACACACGCGCGCGCACATACGCACGTGGTTTAACAACTTCAACCAGACCAAAAATAAAATTAAAGATATAATGATATCTATAAGTTGATCAATAAAATTTTTAAATTTTAAACAATAATTCTAATGTCTTGCTAATTGCTGTACGCCTGTACCTGTACTTATTTGATAGGCTTTAAATTTTTTAATTATTTTCACTTAAATTTTTTATTTTTATTTTTCATTTTCACTCTTCTCACATTTTTAAAAAAAAAAAAAATATTTATTTGCTTTCGTTTTCACTCTTCACGCATTGGGCTAGGCTGACCAATGGGCCCTTATACTCGGGTTCAAGTGATATGCATTAAGTTTTTTTTTTTTCCCTTTGGATTTAGTATTATTGTATTTTTGCTATAAGTTGATTGGTTAAAAGTGAGTTGATCCATATCAATTAGTTGAATAAAGGGCTCATTTTTAACATCCTCTGCTCTGTTTGGTTTTCCATATAATTCTATATTAAAAATTTTAATTAAATTTCTAGATTTTTTTAATCAAAATTTTATAAAATTAACTACGTGCAACGCATGTGTGCACTAACTATAATATATAAGGATACAATAAAAACAAACTTTCAAAATCACCACAAGCTATCTGTTTGCATCCATATGGCTTGCCATCAGAGCCTCACACAAACTAAATGAAATTGATCACAAGGTTTCTGTTCTATCATCCATCATATTTAATACCTTAATTTCCACCAAGGTCGCAGGATTCAAATCTTTTCCCAAAACTTCACCCTAAATCTATCCACCTTCCCCTCATCCACTAAGAAAATCCAAGGTTATAAGTCGAGATAATTTTAAAATATTCCTCTCCAAGGTTGACTCGCAGATGTCTTTTTATATCAAATATTAAATATGATGGAGAACCTTTTAATTCATGCAAATTCCTAGTGGTATACACCATGTTTAATCAATTATCAACCAAATGATTCATCTATAAGCATGAGGTATCATAACAATCAAACAGAAGCATGATTTAGCTAAAGAATGTGAGTATCACCTTATTTTCAGGGTAGACTTTCTCCTTATACCAAGCAGGCCTATTTTGAAGGTCAAGAGGAACTAATTTAATCTGGTCTTGTAATCCCTGCACCAAAAGGGTTGCTTAAATACATTGTATTCTAATGCAGAAAGGTATAAAAGCTGCATAAGAAAAGTTAAAAGACCAGACGAAAAAACATGAAGTATAGACAAAATTGAAGAAATTTCGAAAGAGAACAAAGCGATGAAGAATAACTATATAACCTTATAATTCCTGGTAATCCACACACGCTGCGCAAATGGGCAAGTGTAACATGTATACAACCTTCAAGAACAAAGCCCATTTTGATAGTCAGGCACTTCCGCCCAAATCATTTTTGCCTCAAACCTAGCTATTTGTCTAAAATACCCTTACAACCAATCACATCCTCTGCTCTGTTTGTTTTTTTAAAGAGCTGGACACACACGCACACAGTGGACAGTTTTTTTTAAACTCACACACACACAGAGACGCACACACAAACACATAATAAAAAAAAATCTGGTGTTTCTCTCTTATCTCCCTCTTTCTCTCTCTCTCTCTCTCTCTCTATCAACCTCATTTCTCACACACGCACACACTCATCTCCACTCTATTCTCTCTCTCTCTCTCTCTCTCTCTTCATTTTTACAGATTTTTGTTTCTTTTTCTGATCCATTCTCTTTTACTTTCAGTTTTTTTTTTTCACGGTATAATTTTCTTTTTTTCAGATCTGTTCTCTCTCTCTCTCTCTCTCTCTCTCTACCTCATCTCCTTTCTCTCCATCTCTCTTTGTTTCAGTTTTTGTTGTCTCAATTTTTTTTTTCACCGATCTATGTTTGGATTGAAATAATGAGTTTGTTTTGTATTTTTTTTTTCTTTTCTCCACTGATTTTTGTGGGACGGTATAATTTTTTTTTTCCAGATCTATTCTCTCTCTCTCTCTCTCTACCTCATCTCATTTCTCTCCGTCTCTCTTTGTTTCAGTTTTTGTTGTCTTAATTTTTTTTTTCGCCGATCTATGTGTTTGGATCGAAATAATGAGTTTGTTTTGTATTTTTTTTTTCTTTTCTCCACTGATTTTTCTGGGTTTTTTCTCTCACTTTCTTTCACTTTTTTAGATTTCTATTTTTTTTATTCACTCATAAGTATTTGGATGTGAGTTTTTTTTTTTTTTTTTTCCAGATATAGTGTTTTAGTTTTAATTTCTTTTAGTTTCATTTTTTTTTCTCAGATCTATTCTCTCTCTCTCTCTCTCTCTACCTCATCTCCTTTCTCTCCGTCACTCATAAGTATTTGGATGTGAGTTTGTTTGTTTTTTTTTTTTGCCCAGATATATTGTGTTTTAGTTTTAATTTCTTTTAGTTTCAGTTTTTTTTTTTTTTTTCACGGTATAATTTTCTTTTCTCTACTGATTTTTCTGGGTTTTTTCTCTCACTTTCTTTCACTTTTTTAGATTTCTATTTTTTTTATTCACTCATAAGTATTTGGATGTGAGTTTGTTTTTTTTTTTTTTTTTTTTTTCTAGATATAGTGTTTTAGTTTTAATTTCTTTTAGTTTCATTTTTTTTTTCACGGTATAAATTTTTTTTGCGCAGATCTATTCTCTCTCTCTCTTTCTACCTCATCTCCTTTCTCTCCGTCTCTCTTTGTTTCTCAGTTTTAGTGTCTATTTTTTTTCACTAATGTATGTATTTTTTTTAAAAATAATCTATGTATTTTTTGTTTCTCAGTTTTTTTTCGTATGATTTTTCTTTTTTTAATTTTTAATTTTTAATTACAGTACCTATTATCATTATAAATTCATCCATCTAACTTATAAATTCATCAAAAATCAAACTTCTTGTCTAACAGTACCATATATATATATAGATATAGATATATATGTAATTTGCAGTTTTCTAACAGTAGCATATATGTATTATAATTTGCAGAGCAAAACTTACCAGAGAAGGGAGAAGTTGCTGTTAACCAGGGAAGGGAGAAGTTGCAGTCAATGGAAAAGGTGGAGAGAAGGTTGAAGCTTCTTGATGGAGAAGAATGGAATTTACAGTAGGCTGTTTAATTGTTATATAGGAATTATAGTTTCCTATTCTATTGATCTTGGAACCGTTCCCACAATTGTTAAACATAATTATTTTACAATTATAGTTTCCCTATTCCTGGTATGTGTTATAGAATATAGTTTCCATATTCCTATTTTTTAAAAATTCTTACGTTTCCTTTGAATTCATTCATATTTGAGTTTTATATATTAAGGAAATTCTTCCGTTTCCTTTGAATACGTGTTTGTGTTTTATTGTTAAGGTATGTGTGTTTTAGAATATATATAGTTTTGTGTTAAGGTATGTGTGTTTTCAAAGTCTTTTAGAATTATAGTTCTCATATTGCAATATTCCTATTTTTTAAAAATTCTTACGTGTTTGTGTTTTATTGTTAAGGTATGTGTGTTTTAGAATATATATAGTTTTGTGTTAAGGTATGTGTGTTTTCAAAGTCTTTTAGAATTATAGTTTTCGTATTGCAATATTTCCTATTTATACAGAAGGGCGGGTAGTTGTGTATTTAAAAATTAAAATGAGGGTATATTAGTCAATCAAAAGTTTTTCTAACATTCGTCTTTTTATAGGTAGTATAGATATATATATATAGATATAGGATGATGATCAGGTAAGCACGTGCTAATATAACTTATATCAAAACCTGCATTAAGAGTTGTACCTTGTGCATTAGTGAGATGTGAGGTGCATTGAATCAATGCAAAGGGTACAACCCCCAATGCATAGTGCTGATGTAACTTATATCAGCACGTGCTGATGGGATCACCTCTGTATATATATATATATATATATATATATATATATATTCCATCCCATCAAATTATTTGAACAATTTTAACTAAGCAAGTATGTTAAGATAAATTATTTAAGATATTATTATGTGATTAATTGATTTTAACTTTCTAATTTCATCATCTTATTGTATTTTGTATTATGGTTTGAATAATTGTAATATTACATATAAAAAGGACACATCAAGAAAGTAAAATAATATTTTTATGTTGAATAACATACATTTTGAGATTTCTCAAGATAAAAATTATTAGGGTAAAATGCAAAAAACCCCCTCCTATTATTACCCTTTTTGCACCTTACCCCCCTCTATTAAAAAAGTGAACAACAAACCCCTCATATTAATTAGGGTTGGCAGATTGCCCCCTACCGTCCACCTGCCGTTAGAAAAATTAACAGCATAGTGTCATGTGCTAGGCACGTGACGCTGTTTATCACCTTTAAGACAAAAATACCTTTACCTGTACTGAAGTTACTCTTTTGCCCTTGAGTGATTTCGTTGGCTCACTCTCCTTCTCCTTCTTCTTCTTCTTCTTCTTCTCTTTCTATCATGGCTACCTCATCGAAGGCTATAGCTGCCACACTCCAATCTCCACCATCGATGGTCTTCTTCATGGCTGCTATTCTTCTTCTTCTTTCTCTTCTTCCTCTCTCTCGTTATGGCTACCTTGTTGATGCTACAACTATCTGCCATGGTGGTGTCGGTGAAAACCATCTGCCATGGTGCCGGTGAAAACCACCAATAGTGGGTATTTTGCAGTTGAGGGGGATTGCTCTAGATCTAAAATCTTCCCCTTTTCTTGTCCACCAGCGTGAGTTGATCCAATAATGGGTATCCTCAAACCCTCCCCACCGACAATTAGCTCTTATCTTCAAAATCCTAACCCTCCACACCATCATTGTCGTCGTTGTCTATGCCGTTGTTCACTGCACCTCTAGATGGGTATTTGGAGATCAAAGGACGGGATGTTACCTTTGTTGCCGCTGCACCTCCCCTCAAACCCTCTCCACCGACAATTAGCTCTTATCTTCAAAATCCTAAACCTCCACACCACCATCGTCGCCGTTGTCTGCTGCACCTCCAGATGGGTATTTGGAGATCAAAGGACGAGATGTTGCCTCTATTGCCGCTGCACCTCCACTGTTGCCGCTGCAGAGATGGTCAGATCTCTGGGTTTCAGTCCCAATTCTCAATTTCTTTTACGACATCGTGGGGTTTGATTTCAAATGCTAGTTTGCTACTTTTGTCGATCAAACCACCCTAATTATTCACAAGCAATGCCGTGTCAAGAAATTCACAATCAATTTCTTATGTTTTCTTCCAGCGTTGATAAGTGGGTTCGATTTACGATGAGAGCCAATGGATGAGCTCTGCCTAGATTTAGACATAATACAAGCTCATTACTACGAATTACCAAGCATTTATGCACGAATTCATCAATAAGAAAATTGAACTTATCGTTTTTGCGAAGTTGCGAGGAATGGGTCTTGGAAATCGCTTATAGGTGTGCGCCGATGAAGATGACCGGAACCGGAAAGTATGCTGGAGAGCAATTTTTTTTTTTTCTTTCTTATAAATAAACGACACCGTTTCATATATATAACCAAATTAATTTTTGTAAACTCAAACTCAACTAATTTTATTCCAAAAAAAAAAAAAAAACACCCAAGGGCAAAATGGACTTTTCAAGGTTCTATTAACGGCGTAGGCCCCTGAGACATTATAGGGGGTTTTTTGTTCACTTTTTTAATAGAGGGGGGTAAGGTGCAAAAGGGGTAATAATAGGAGGGGCTTTTTTGCATTTTACCCAAATTATTATCAAACAAAATAAGACAGAGGAAGTATTCGATTAAGTTGTCTAGAGTTTATCATTGGTTGTAGTGCCCTACCACTAATCAATCATTTAGGGCCAACTGCATTTGTGGTTGGATTATGCCTAGCGTGGATGGACCCTAAATAAGAAATAAAATAATAATAATAATAATAATAATAATTAAGAGAAACGTGTGGATCAAAGTTTTACCTTCTTTTTTCAGTTTTATATTTTGGTTTTAAAAGCATTTTTATTTTTTTGGCTATTGACCAACCTCACCTCTTGGTTTTGGGTTTTGACTGCCATGTAGCACAGTGGTCGGATGGACTTACCCGATCCAGCCCAAAACGTAAAATAAAGGGTAACAATAATATTTCTGTTTGTGTCGTCACTGGGTATATGATTCAATCTTCTGTTACACCTGGCTTTGGCTTATCGGGTCCAAATCCTGTTGCTATTACCTTCCATACAAACCTCACGTTTTCTGTGGTCTAAAGATAGGCGGCATCAAGTATTATCATTACTTTAGGTAGGGTCTTATGAAAACGTTTGTCTCGCCCGCTTCCAAAAGGCAAACAATAATGGAGACTATCACATCATCAGAGAAAGCCCACATGTTCGTCACACCCACTTCCAAGAGGCCAATAAAAATGGAGATTCCAGTACTCCTCAAGCAACCCATCTTTTGTAACCCTTCAATTTCAATTTTGTAAATTCTTCCTGGAGAGGGAGAGAAAGAGGGGTTGGGGGAATGGAGGGCAAAAAGAAAACCAATGAAACCCATATTTTAGTGATCCCTTTCCCTATACAAGGTCACATAAATCCAATGGTCCAATTTGCTAAGCGCCTAGCATCAAAGGGTCTAAGGGTTACACTAATCGCCACTACCTCAATTAGCAAGACCATGCAAGCCCCAACCAGCTCAGTCAAGATTGAAACCATTTCCGACGGCTTCGAGGAAGGCGAAAAGATTGAAAGCACGGATATCTATCTCGAGCGTTTTAGAGTTGGGGTTTCTCAAAGCCTAGTCGACCTTATTGAGAAACAAAAAGGCTATGCTCACCCTCCGAAAGTCCTTGTCTATGATGCGTTTATGCCATGGGCCCTGGACGTTGCCCAAAGACAAGGCCTACATGGAGCTGCTTTCTTCACTCAATCGTGTGCGGTTTGTGCCGTCTACTATCATGTGCATCAAGGGGCATTAAAGATTCCTATACAAGATCCAACCACATCATTACCTTCGATGCCACTCCTTGGGATCGATGATATGCCGTCCTTCGTTTGTGATACGGCCTCGTACCCATCCCTACTCAACTTGGTGCTGATTCAATTTTCAAATTTCCAGAAAGCGAATTGGCTCCTGTTTAACACTTTTGACAAGTTGGAAGAAGAGGTAAATTTCTCTTTAGTCTCTAAATATATAAAATAGATATGTAGATAGCTGCACCTACTACTCCGTATTAAATTGTCCTGCGAGCGAGGCTGTCCGAGTTTGTCTATTTGTTTTTTCATTTTGGTATATGGAAAAAGCGCACTAGCTAGTTTTCTACCCAAGTTTGTTTGCTTGTTTTTCAATTTTCACTTGTCAAATGGACCTTAAAAGATGCACTCCATGTATTGCGATGTTGTTCACTTTGAAAGGTTTATCTGAGCATTTGCAAAAACGGGGTACACCTAAATGATAGAATTTTTTTTTTTTTTTTTAATTTTAATCTTCAATAACGTTGCTCAAATTAATGTTTTATAGAGATAACGCAACCAATTTTCATGAAATTTTTTTATATTTTTTATAAAACCATAAAGAATTTAGAATAAGTGGGAGATAAAAAGCAAGTCAATCTTGAGACATGCAACCAAACGGCTCTCTTATTCTTCACCTAGACATGTGCTGTGGGTGCAATCAAAAGCCACAGACAATTCCCCGGAGTGACCTAATGTATCACTAGGCGGGCTGCCTCCATTGAGGACTTGCAACCTGGTACCAAATTTTCTTTATGATATGGGATCATATCCATCTTGTTAAACTCATTGAGCTTAATCAAATTTTAAAAGTCTGGATTAATTAATCGACCAAAATCATAAAGTTAAATGCTCAGGAAAAACACTCTTTAGGTTCGTAAAAACAACTCAATCTTGATATGCCATTTGGGCCCAGGTAATTAACACATTAATTTATTAGAAAGCTCTCTGTTATTATTCTGTTCAATTCTTTCGCATTGTTAACATGTCGCCAAATTTCATCAGGTGGTGAAGTGGATGGCAAGCCAGTGGCCAATCAAGACAATAGGACCAACCGTTCCATCAATGTACTTAGACAAGCGGGTGGACGATGACAAGGACTACGGCTTCAACCTATTCAAGCCAAATGTCGATGCGTGCATGGAGTGGCTAGGCACAAAGGAAATTGGCTCAGTCGTTTATGTTTCGTTCGGGAGCATGGCCAGCCTAGGAGACGAACAGATGGAAGAACTGGCATGGGGACTGAAGAGGAGCAACAGCCACTTCTTGTGGGTTGTGAGGGAGTCGGAAGGGATAAAACTTCCTAATAATTTTACAGATGAGACATTGGACAAAGGTCTGGTTGTGACTTGGTGCCCCCAACTAGACGTTTTGGCTCACAAGGCTGTTGGCTGCTTCATGACCCATAGTGGATGGAACTCAACACTCGAGGCATTGAGCTTGGGAGTTCCAATGGTGGTAATGCCACAATGGACGGATCAAAAAACAAATGCCAAGTTTGTTATCGACGTGTGGCAAGTTGGGGTTAGGGTTAAAGTGGATGAAAAGGGAATTGTCAGAAAAGAAGAAATAGAGCTGTGTATAAGGGAAGTCATGGAAGGAGAGAGAGGGACTGAGATTAAAAAGAATGCTGCTAGGTGGAAGGAATTGGCCAGGGAGGCAGTCGATGAAGGTGGAAGTTCTGATAAGAACATCGAAGAATTTGTTGCAAATCTTGTAGGCACCTGATGTTGATGTATAATAACATCACATGATGTCAATGTATGCTTCAACATTTAACCACATTAGTTAAAACTCCTTCAGATCGATGAATAAAATATTTTAAATGTTGACAAATTTTTAGAATTCCAACCATGAATTCCACCAAGGACGACAAAAAGATAATCTGGGAAGCCCAACGAGAAGGCTGTGTACATATACTTTATATCAATCGTCATTAATTTGTACAGCACTAGGAAATGTGTCTTTTACATCAGATGGCTAAAAATCAGAAACCACTTCTATTGAAGACCTCAAAAAACATCACCTGGGTGTGAAAAAGGACAAAGACACCATGCATATGACTGCCTAACAAAACCAGTCATTAGAGAAAAATGGTTAAACTGGAATATCGATCACTCCCTACATTCCACATCTTCGGCTATATTGGCATCTTCTGCTCGACTACCCAATTTCACAATGTCTTCAACAAGAATCTTCCCATCTGTAGCAATTAAATTTTGAATAACCAACAAAGAAATGTTTATTTTGTTAATAACTGGCCATTTAATTTTATTTTGTTAATGACAAAGAATATTTTTCATTTTCATGAAAATGCAATATGTTTGACTAAAGTAATCTTGCTCAGTATCACGCTGCACATAGCACATTATGGAAGTTCAGGTTCGACTGAAGAAATATTCTCACTCGTCCCATTGCAGCAAGATTGATTTGATTACAGGAACCCTTCTATGTGCCACATTAGCTTTATACTACTTCTAAATGTATGGATGTAGGAAAAACTTTTGATTTTCCAAAATGTCTCTACTATAATTCTTAATGACAGAGTTAACCTTTTGTTATTCAATGTCTAATCCATCATTGACAGAGTCAACCTTTTGTTACTATAATTCTTAATGACAGAGTTAACCTTTTGTTATTCAATGTCTAATCCATCATTGACAGAGTTAACCTTTTGTTATTCAATGTCTAATCCATCATTCTCTTCTTCTTCTTCTTCTTCTTCTTCTTCTTCTTCTTCTTCTTCTTCTTCTTCTTCTTCTTCTTCTTCTTCGTCGCCCTCTATTCTTCCCATTTTCTCAAATTTCCAGCTTATTTTCTTATTTGTTATCATTCAAAATTAATAAAAACAAGAATTATTATCCTTTTGAAAAATGAAAAATTCCCTTCAAATTTAGAACCAATAGAAGAAAAAATTTATCAATACCTATCCAATGCTCTTAGCCGACCTTCTCTTCTTCTCCTCAACCATCTACGTACATGCCTCTTCTTTAAATTTAAATTTCTTTAATTTTGTTCATTATTACTATTCAAAGGCAATAAATTTTCTGCATTATCTTCAATTTTAGTGTAATTTTTAGTGACACAATTTCAACTATGCATCATAAAAAATGCATGAATCATAATCATCAATCTTTATATTTATAATTCTTTGACATATTCAATTCTCTTCTACATCAATCCCATATATATCTCATTGCTACAACCGAATAATTCAGTATAGTTTCAAGGCAAACACAATTTCCAAGCAAGAAGGGACAACATAGCGAAGCAAACTTTGAAAGTCCATGTTCTTCAAATAAAATTTTCAATCAAACCACACCCAAGGAGGCTCAAAAACAAGAGACAACAAACTTTGCACCACTAAGGGCTCGTTTGGGAACGCTGTGGCTTTTGCAGCTTTTGCTGTAGAAGAAGAGAAGTAGAAGCTAATATTACTAATTGACTACTGTGTTGTATTTGGAAACTATATTTCAAAAGTGTTGTTGGATGTTGGAAGAGCTTTTTCACTTGTTTGGCAAGACAAGTCCTGAAGTGGCTTATAGCCCTAAATTGACACTATTGCCCTTACAGAAAATGCATATATTACCTATTTGGCATAAAAATCTATTGAAACTAGTGCTTTTGATATGATTTTATTAAACTGCATAAATTAGCTAAAAGGATTACTTAAAAAGAGGATCATGCCATTAAGCATAAGCCAGCTATTTTGTTCAAAATTATTGTAGTTTGAAATTGTTTTTCTATCCAGAAAAAAAAAATGAAAATTAATTCAATAACATATATACAGCATCCATCCACTAATAAATTAATCAAAACAATCATAGTTTGATGAGTCTACAACATTGAAATGAGAAGAAAGAGCATCGTGATCCATTGGGACAAATTTGGTATTTCTTTTCATCATGTTCAATTGAGGAGGGCATTTTTGGTATTTTTAAAGATTCATTAAACCAAATTCTGGCTTCCTGGTCACGTTCACGGAGAAGCAAGTGTCCCATTGCTTTGGGCCAAACGCGCTTTTGGGCCTTTAAGTGCTTTTTGGTTTTTTATCCAAACAAGCTATGAATCACGTTGGGTGGCCCATAAGTGAGTTTAAGCTGTTGGGAAGTGTTCCCAAACATGCACTAAATCACACTCTACACATAATTTTTTTCAACCCAAAGACCAAGCCTTCTCTATGCCAACAACAACAATAGCATAAAGCTCAACAAAAAAGGCTGAATGATTACCCAAGTTGGTTGAAAAAAACACTCTTTACAAATTTTCTATGATTATGAAAGACTCCACCTGCACAGTTGGACTAGGATTACCTCAAGCAAAACTATTAATTCCAAGATGGAGAAAGAGGAAACCAAGATACATAAGTAATCTGTGGAGCCATCCTAAAGTTATTCTTTAAGTCTTATAATTGAAAATCAATTTTCATAACTTTGGATGAAATATTAGCATTTGGCCTTTAAAGGAGCCTCCTTTTTTTTTCTTTTTTTTCATTTTTTTTTTTTTTTAAACTCTTATCCTTCTAAAGTTCTAATGGTTTTCATTCACCTGTACGAATTCCCTATTTTCTCCTTTTTTTTTTTTTTTTTTTTTTTTTTTTTTTTTTTTTTTTTTTTAGTGTCATGCATATGAATCTCCATGTCCCATCAAGTATCTGGAAAATTTTATAGTACCTTAGGGTACTATACTCAAATGATAAATAGTTACATTTTTTGATAAATAATTACATTTTTAAGAACTTCAGGCCACATTTTATGGTATTTAAATAATCACATTTATAGTATACGACTATTTACCATAATGTGACCGCTCAAAGTACGGCACCCTATTTTTTTTTTTGTGGGAACCGTAGAATTTTCCCATGTTTTTTGGATATTTTCATTTGCTTACATGAGCAATGATGTTAAGATTGAAAAGAATAGCTATCACGTGGCACATTTGAAGCCACGATGACCTCCGAGCCCTTGCAATCTGCATAATTGTACGTACTCTATTAAGGCTGGATGGACCCAAAATAAAATATTAAAAGCCTAAAAGCCTTTTTTCTTTTTTGTTTTTTTCTTTTGCTGCGGTGTTACTAAAAGCCTAAAAGTCTTACTCTCCATACAAACCTCACGTTTTATGCGAAATATCCTATCAATAAAAAAAAAAACAAAAGATGAAGATTTCATCAAGCATTATTATAATGACGAGACCTGGGCTTGGGCTTGGCATTTAGTGACGAGGCCTATTGCAGCCGGATGAAGGGAACGGTTATTGCAATCCCAAAAAAGGTTAAGTTGCACCCCCAATTTTTTAATGAAAATAATGATGCTGCAAAATGACCAAAAAGGGCTTTGTTTCTTTAACCAAAATGCTAAACCCCTCCTGTTCCACTTTCCGACAACTCTCTCCAGCGACATTCTCCGGCGCCTCTCTCCGGCATCCTCTTCTTCCTTCCTCCTCTTCCCTCTTCTTCTCTTCTTCATTTTTTTTTCTTTCCTTCCCAGAAACCCTCTCCCACACCCCTCTCTCGCCGGCGAAGCTCCCTCCCTCCCCTCCCTCCCGTCGGCCTTCCTCCTCTTCCCTCTTCTCTTCTTCTTTTTTTTTTTCTTTCCTTTTCTTCTCCTCTTCCCTCCCGTCGGCAGTAGATGTGGCCAGATCTGACCGTCACCATCGCGGGAAAAAATGGAGGTTTTGAAAAAAACCTCCCTTGCCTCACAAACGGATTTGACCAGAGCCAAAAAAAAAAAAAAAAAAAAAGAAAGAGGAAAGAAAGAAAGAAAGAAGAGGAGAAGAGGAAGAAGGACAAAGAGTGGTCACTCGCCGGAAAAAATGGAGGTTTTGAAAAAAAAACCTCCGTTGCCTCACACACGGATCTGACCAGAGCAAAAAAAAAAAAAAGAGGAGGAAAGAAAGAAAGAAAGAAGAGGGGGTGCCGGTCTGCTTCAGATCCGCTTCAGATCGGACGAAATCCGACGATCCGCTTCAGATCCGCTTCAGATCTGTCGCCGTCGACGTTGCTCGCCGGTCTACTGTGGGAGTGCCGGAGTTTTCTTTCTCGTCTGGGGAGAGTGGGGTGGGGTGAGAGGGGTGGGTGAAGGGTATTTTAGACTTTTAAAGGGGTGGGTATATACTTTTGGGGGTTGGGGATAACAGGTGGGGCTGGCTTAACCTTTAGGGGTGTTGCAATAACCACTCCCCCGGATGAAATGACTCGGCCATCCCTGGGCTCTTGACATCTCCGAATGGCTAGGCTTTGTTGGAGCTTCATTCGTAACCTACTAATGCACCATTGGTGTCATTTACTGTCAAACATGCATTTTTAGAGTAATTATTAACATATTGCATAGTAGTTTATTGCATTTTTAGAGTGATTATTAATTTCATAATAGGGCGAGCTAGAGGCTAGCCAAGGCAATCAGCATAGTAGTTTATTGCATTTTTAGAGTAGGTATTAATTTCATACGGTCAAGCATGCATGTTGCTAATTAATCCACAGGTAGTGAACTGGATGGCAAGCCAATGGCCAGTCAGGACAATAGGACCAACCATTCCATCGATGTTTACAGGCAAATAGTTGGAGGATGATGACAAAGATTACGGCCTCGATCTCTTTAAGCCAAATGTTGACGCTAATTGCATGGAGTGGCTAGACACAAAAGAGATAAGCTCGGTTGTTTACGTGTCCTTCGGAAGCTTGGCCACCTTAGGAGAAGAGCAGATGGAGGAACTAGCATGGGGTCTGAAGATGAGCAACTACTACTTCTTGTGGGTGGTTAGAGAATCAGAAATTAAAAAGGTTCCTATCAGTTTGGTTGATCACAAGACAATATTGGAGAAAGGTCTAGTTGTGACTTGGTGTCCTCAACTCTGTGTTTTGGCTCACAAGGCTGTCAGCTGCTTCTTGACTCATTGTGGATGGAACTCGACGCTGGAGGGATTGAGCTTGGGAGTTCCAATGGTGGCGATGCCGCACTGGACGTACCAAATAACTAATGCCAAATTTGTGGAAGATGTGTGGCGAGTAGGGGTTAGGGTTAAGGTGGATGAAAAGGGAGTTGTCAAAAAAGAAGAAATAGATTTGTGTATAAGGGAAGTTATGGAAGGAGAGAGAGGGAATGAGATTAAAAGGAATGCTGCTATGTGGAAAGTATTGGCTCAGGAGGCAATCCATGAATGCGGAAGCTCTGATAAAAACATTGAAGAATTTGTTGAAAATCTTGTATGCGCGTAAAGTTGATTTTAGACTCTACTAAGGTCAACATACCACAGTATTACTCGTTTTCGAATTCTACCTCTGACTAGTAGATAGTTTTCATAACTATGAATGAAATCTTAGCCTTTGGCATTTTAAGAAGCTTTTGCATGTTATCCTTATTAGCTTTTAGTTTGCTTTTAGGGGGTAGTTCCATTTCTACGGTCAGTGGGCATCTTATTTCAAAATATAGAGTGGAAGAAAAGTTAATTCCATTTTTAGGATAAATCGTGTTGGGCCAACACGATTTTAGCAAAATCTTGTTGGCCCAACACGACTTTGCTTTCTATACTTCCCCTCCTCTTCCCTTGCTATACTTCATGTATACTGTCCATGTATACTGTCAAACCAATCGGTATAAAAAAACCCAAAAAACCCAAACACTGTATAAACAAACACCCACCCGTATAAACAAAAACCCATTCCAGTCGCACTCTCACTCTCCTTTTCTCTCTTTATCTGTCATTCTCACTCCCTCTCGATCTCGATCTCGATCACACGTGAAGTCAGAATCTCACACTATCCATCTCTCTCGCGATCTCGATCTCACTCTCAATCGGAGTCGCACACTCTCCCTCTCTCTCTGATTCTCATTCTCACTGTCTCTGTCTCTGGATCACGATCTTGATCTCGATCTGAGTTACCAGGCCGCCGACGTCGAAGCTTGAACCTCCGCCGCCAACGTCGAAGCTCTTTCCTCCGTCGTAGACGAAGCCCCATCCTCCGCCGTCGACGCCGTATACCAGTCATCAGCCGGCGACTTTATCGCTGTCACGTTCTCGACGACGATCTCGGCTTAGATCCAAGGATCGTCGGGTTTCCATTCGCCGTCGACGAGATCCAGCTCACACATTTGAGCACCGGTAAGGGTGTCCGTACCCCCTCTCTCTCTCTCTTTGTGAAATATATCAATTGGAACTGTATCCTACTGCAAAAAAAATTAAAGAAGTTTTACTTCAACAATTTTCTCTTGTGTTGTTATTTTGAGGTGGAAAAAATTGTAAAAAATTATAATCCATTGATAAATTGAAAAAAAAAAAAAAAAAATTCGAGAAGAAGGGTTAGACTACCCTTGAATGGCTATGGGGTGCTTCGGCGGTGATTCACCGGAAATGGAGGATTGCTTCATCTCACTGGCTGTCATGGGTGCAAAGGGAGGGTGGGATGGGGGTTTGGTCAAACCCATGGCAGTCGTGGCGTCGGCGGCTGTTGCTGCTACTGCTTCATCTTCTTCACTAGAAAAAATGGCAGATGTGGTTGCTTTTTTTTTTTTTTTTTTTTTTTTTGACTTTATCACCAGAAAAAATGATGTGGCCTTTGAGAGCCATCATCGGCAACTCAGATCCAAACACCCTTCATCGCCATCTCCATAAAACCCAACTCCACCGCCGTCGAGTCCACCACCGTTCGAGCCAAGTGCCATCATTGGCAACTCAGATCCAAACACCTTTATTGTGGTTGCTGTCTTTTTTTTTTTTTTTTTTTTTTGGCTTCATCACCAGAAAAATGGTGTGGCCGATGGCCTTTGAATAGCTGAGGAGGCCAAAGGAAAATTCGCCGGCACCCGTTTTAGCCATTCCCATCACGATCCCCTTTTTCCCTCCTCCCTTCTCATCTCTCTCTTTTTTCTGACGAGCCACCGACAGCCGTTGTGGGCTGAAGAACCCTTCTCCAGCTGCACCCTTACCCTTTTTTTTCATTTTTTTTTACTCACAAATGATGTATAAAGTGATGGTGGTGCCGTGGAAGCAACAATCCACTGGCAATATGTCTCCCTATAAAAATTGCATTAATCTGTTTGGGAATTAAATAATTTTAAAAAAATGAAAAAAAAAAACCAACTGCCCAAAAAAAAAATGTATTTCCTCTACGAGGGTAATATGGTAAAATACATCTTTTAACTCCTTTCCCTTCCTCTTTATCTTTCTTCTTACCAAACAAAGAGGAAGGAAAGAAAGCCTTTTTTCCATCCTCCCTGCCAAACAACAGGAAGGAAAGAAGATTTCCTCTCCCTAGAGAAGGGTTTTCCATTCCTTTCCCATTTCCTTTCCTTCCCCCTTTCCATCCTCTCAACCAAACACAGCGTTAGACTATTAGTCACATAACTTCTACATATTTAATATTGTGATCCCAAACCCACCCCCCCCAAAAAAAAAAAAAAACAAAAATCCTACTCCGTACTATATGTTGGATTGGGTTTTATTGATGTCGTCGATGAAACCCAAACCCGAGTAGAACATTAGCTCAAGCAGTTGAGCTTAAGAGCTTTAATAATCCATCAACCCTGTTGGACATGTACAGGTTCAACAAAGCCAAGTTGCAATCCTACTAAGAAAACTAATTTGATGTCATGTTGAGCTTAATGAGAGTTAACCCGCTCATAACAGTGTAGCAGATTGGATGGCCAAGGGAGGTGTTTCGCGTTCAGCTCCTTTCTTGGCTTGGTTGTGAGCCTCCTTTGGCTTCAATTCTCTCAGTGTTGTTTCAGCTGCTTCCTGGTCTATCTCTCGCCAATTGCAGCCTCTGTTTTCCTCTGCATTCTTATTTGCTGCTCCTATGCTCTTTCTTTACTTTTATTTTCTCGTTCTGTTGGCGAGTGTTTTGGAGGGTGTATTGGAGGGTGTGTAGTGGAGGGTGTATTGGGTGGGGTATGCTTTGAGTGCATCTTCTTGGCTGCAGGGGAGTGTTTCCTACTTGCTAGCTGTTTTCTAGCGGGGTGTATTTTGTTTCCCAACCCATTCTAATTAATAATACTATTTCCCGTTGATCAAAAAAAAAAAAAAAAATAGAGAGTAGGTCACACATGTTATAGGAGAGATCGATTTACCATAGATTTGGAATTAACTTTTCTTTTACCTTATTTTCCCTGATTAAGTTCCTCCCTGACCTTACCTTATTTCCGAGATCGTCGTCGAGAAGAAGGAATGAGAGATTGGAGACGGGGATTGGGGGTTTTATATGGAGGAAAAAAATAAGAAATGAGAGGGTGAGAAGGAATTATAAAGGGGGTTAAAAATATTAATGGGTTAGCAAATATAGATTTTTAATATACTTAAGGTATAAAATAGGAAGGGAAAAAAAAAATTCAGGTGAGGCAGCTGCCTGAGCTGACCCCTCTTTAGCTTCGCCCATGATTGGAAATGTATGTTTTTTTTTGTTTCCATACTTTATGCAATTGGAAATATATGTTTTTTTTTTTTTACATACTTTATGCAATTGGAAATATATGTAATTTTTTTTTCCCATACTTTTAGCCTGTACAATTCCACTTCAGAATTTTCTTTTATTGTTTGGAAAGAGATGGAATATTAGATTGTTTTAGTACAAAGAGAAAAAAGAAAAATATATTCTGGCGGGGTTGATTGTAGTTTCAGGTGCGGTCGTGTGTTTGCTAAAATGAGTTTAAGAGGTTACTTGAAGGTGGAGAAGGTGGGTATGTGTAGGGACTGATGGTGGATGTTTTGGGTATTGGTGGAAAGAGTGCGATCGTGTCCTCTTTTCCTCAAAAAAAAAAATTTTTCCCTATCCTCACTTCAAACTTTAAAGGGGCAAATTTGTCATTCAACCATTTAAAAAAATTGATGAGCCATGGAAGTAGGCCTGCCAATTGGTTGGGTGGGTTAAACTGGGTGTAGTCAAAACATCACCCAACCCCAACCCAACCTGTGAACCCCGGAATCGGGCCCACGAGGGTTGGAAAGAAAATAGGTTTGAAAAAAGAAAAGGAAAGGAGTCGCCACCTTATTTTTTAAAGGAAACAAGGAAAACCCTAAAAACAGTTTGTTTTAGGAAAACAATTTGAATGACTCCATGTTTAAAAAGGAAAGGCAAAAACCAATCTTTTGGAAACCAAAGAAATCGGGGATTCGGAGGCTAAGTTATGACATGGGAAGGTTCTAGGCAAAGCCTATAGGCACCCATGTCACCCTTTCGGTCTCTTAGTTCATTTGGGCTAAATCAAGATCTTTTCCATACAAAAATCAGCAAGTATATCATCACAAGATAGCATGCATATCATATATTTCATTCATCCATCCATGCATAATAAGCACACAAAAACAGAAAATAAAGAAAAAGAAAACAAAACAAAAAGAAAACCTAGGATGCTTGGATCCTAGAACGGACTTGAGCCTCACGAAGAGCGCCTACGTACCATGCAACGAAATACATGGATCAAAGTCCACGTAGTTCGAATTAGAACTAAGGTTAAGACCTAATACAAACCTATGGTTAAAACCCTAGGTTTCCTTATTTGATCAAAAGAGAATTGATAGAAAGTTTGATTTTAGAAAGAACTCCACAAAATGGAAACTTTAATAAAAACCAGAATTTTATTTATGAAGGAAACCTCTAATTAAACCATAGGATCATATTAAAAATTAACCCTAGATAGGGAGAAGAGAAAGGATAAGGAAGAGAGGTGAATTGGGGCACCTTCATACCCACTTACCTGAGCGCAATAGCTCCAAGCATTAGCCATTTCAGACATGAGCAGCCCTATTTACCATAGGACAAATACCACACCTATTCGCACCCTTACAAGTGCTCAAAACCATGCAAAAAAAATGATATACAAATCTGGACAGAATAGTATTATGGCCTAAAATCATCTACTAAGCATGCTAACAGCAAAAACAGCAAACAATAATAAGTCCTAACATATTCCTAGAACCATATTATGCATAAAAACCATAGAATATACTAACATGCATGCAAAAACATCATATTTACTCTATATGCAAGACATATACAGCAAACACGAAGAAAAAACCAATAAAAAAGTCTACTTTATCATGCTATATGAAAACTAACATAAAACAATGACTCTAAAACCCTAAACTCACAAATATGCTTAAAGACATACAAAACATACTTTAGTCATGCTAAAACCAAACTAAACAGAAATTAAATCATGCATATTAACTAACTAAAGCAATATAACATGATGCAAATCCTAACTCTAACATGCAATGACACTAATCCTAGCACAAAGACAAACAGGAGCACAAGAATCATAACTATGCATTGAAACCTAAAGGATAGCCCTAAAGCATGCTAAACAGTAGATAAACAATAGATATTCCATGTATATTAACTAGCTAGAGTGTTAATATATGATAAAAAAGCTACCTTTAACATGCAATAGGCCTATCCTATATGAAAACCTAGTTTAAGCTTGAATAGAGAAGGAGAATACCTTAGGAAGGGCCTTCCTTGCTGCTGTATGAACTCCCTCTTGCTCTTATGGATGACTTGAATCAATGTTCTCCAAGGCTACAGCAAGAACTCCAGCTCTCCTTCAAGTCCCTCTCTCTTATTCTCTCTCTAACACTAAGGTTTTTAGGCATAAAGTGGCTCCCCTTGTGCTGAAGCATAGGGGGGTATTTATAGACTTTCATTAGGATTAACCAATGGTTAGGATTAAAAACCTAAAAATTAATCCAAGGGCTATTAGAGACCCCCTTGGGGCTTAAGTAACTCAGAAGTTACCAAAAATTAGAAGGAAACTCGTCCAAAAGAGCCCAAGTACGTCAAAATAGGGAGGAATCCGCTTCAGCAAGGAAACACAAAGCAAATAGGAAAGTGGCCTCGGGTGACCACCCAAGGCTGGGCGGCTAGCCACCTGGGCCCAGGCGGCTAGCCGCCCAGGCTTGGGTGGTCACCCGAGCCCACTTCTGATTTTTCTCCTATTTTGTCTCCCTTCCCTTCTAGAAGTGTTTCAAGGGGCAAATGGACTCCGATTTTGATGAAACAAAAGCCAAAACGACCGTGTTTCGATGAGGAATATGTTTTTGAACATTTTAGGGTGAAAACCACTAACCATGGGGGCATGGTTAGGTTTGAACAAGGCGGTTAACCACTATACTCTACCTTTGCTAAGCATAGGTATGCACATAGGATCAAGCCAAATGCTTTCCTCATCAAAATTGAACTTCATAAAACACTTTTGGGGGTAAAATGATGACTAATGAAAGTCAATTTGAAAAGATTTGGTTGATAATTGAGAGTCAATTAGAGCTAACCCAAAGAAGGGTCAATTAACCAATCTTGAACTACATCGAGCCATTTTAATCCCGAGCCATTGTTTTATCAAATTGAACCTAGAAATACCTCTTATGCATCCATATGAACTCTAATTGACAATTTGGAAATCATTCCAAGGTCAAATGAAAAGTTTGGGACTTAAAAGACGATTATGCCCCTCAAGTCACAAAAGCTCTTATTATCCCTCAAGATCAACTCCAAATTGAACCAAAATTCATACCCATTGTCCTTGTGACCCTAGAAACCTAATGCAAGTGACTAGACTCAAAAACAAAACAAAAACATGCATGAAATGATGAGCCCTAGTAAGGTGGTGCAAAAATGGGGTGTGACAGTACCTCTTCAGGTATATCATCCCAGCCCGTAGGAATTATGGGCTCACTTGGCAATGGATCTGGGTAAAGCACATAGTAATCAAACTTCCCTGAAAGTTCTCCTAACAACCCCACTCGAGGGTCTCTTGCTTCATATCTTTCTTTCAACTGCTGTTGGATGGACTTCTTCGGCAATTGTAGGGCCTTTCGGTCAATGAGGTCTTGAACAATCTTTTTCAACATAGCACAGTCCTCGGTGTTATGGCCGGGTATACCATGGTATTGGCAATATTGATGGGGTGTTTGGGGCCTTGGCTTTGGAATGTGAGGTATGATAAGGCCTTTGTTACAGCATTGGTGAAAGGCTTGGGTCAAGGACATGGGTAACGGGGTATATTGTCTTATGGGTAGGCAAGGTCGAGATGGGTCGGCTTCAATAGCATTTATGGAGTTGGATGAATTATGAAGAGGGAAGTGGGTTTTGGGTGACATTTGGGCGATTTGGTAGAGTTGGTGGTGAGATGATTTGTTTGTCAAGTAAGTCTTGGATCTCATGCCTAAGGCGATAGCAACAGTTGGTTGAGTGGCCTTTGGCTTGGTGGAATTTACAGTATTCATTCTCATTGTAGTTCTTGGGCAATGGGTTTGGTGGTGGTCTTGGGTCAAGAGGTTTCAACAGGCCTCGGCTCTTTAGCTTTTCAAGAACCTTTCTAAGTGGCATATGCAGCTCGGTGAATGGCGAGGTGGATTGGTGTCATTTAGGGAGATAGGTTGAGTGGGTTGGGTTTGGCATTGACCTCGGCATTGTTTTTCCAGCAAAGTCGGCCTGCAGCTCCTTTGGACTCTTCTGTCTTGATTGACCATCGGCAATAGCATCCTCAACTTGTGTACCTGCTCTGATAAAGCCTTGAAATTAGGGAAGTAGTGAGCAAAGAGGTGCTTGTGATACACCGGTAATAGGTTCTTAACCACCAACTGAATCTGATCTTCCTTATTCGGTCTCTCAGCCATTTTCGAGGCCTTTTGCCTCCACCTGGTAATGAAAGCGGAGAAAGTCTCATTAGCCCCTTGTTTCGTGGTCTCTAGGTCCCTTCTTGTGACATCCACCTCAGTGTTATACTTGTAATGCTCCGAAAACTCATTACATATGTCCTCCCAAGTCCGGGTTCTATTCTCATCCAAGGTTAGGAACCACTTTAAAAGCAGAAGTGGCTAGGGTTTCATGGAACATTTGGGCCAAGAGTTCATCTGTCGCTCCTCGAGGGTGCATAGCTCGCACGTGCATCTTCAAATGGATCTTAGGGCAACCCGTTCCATCAAACTTTTCTAATTCGGGCATCTTGAATTGTAGTGGAATACGAGCTTGAGGAAACAAAGATAGGGTACGTACATCCACCATGTCATCTGTCCTACGGATTCCCTTTATAGTTCTTTCCAAAGCTTCTACTTTGCTAGCCAACACAGAATCTGTATCTGAGGTCTTCCCCTTACTTCCCCCTTCCAGGTTAAAAATTTCGGGTGATTCATTTCCCTGGGGTCTTAGTACTTCCTCCTTCATTGGTCTTAGTGCCTTCTCCAGACTGAGTCCCATTTTCGGTGTTATCCCCCGGGGTACGGCCATTATTCTGTTCGGGTTCCGACATCTTATGTTGGATATCTTGGGCCATTTTCAATGCTCTCTCGGATACATCAGTGGTGTAATCAAGCTTGGTCATGATAGCCTTCAAACAAGTCTCAACATCAAAAACCCTCTTCACTAGTTGCTTCGTCAGCCATATCTGACTGGTTGGTAGAATCAATCTTCACTAAGCGCCCTTGCTGGTCGCGGATCCAAGCCAGTACGTCCTTTCACTCCTCTATAAAAGGGGAATAATCAATCTCTCATCCTAAGGGTATGTCCTAAGCTTCCATATTTGTCTCAATGACTTCACACCATATATACTCAATTAGTCCCTTTCAATTCAATCACCTTTGCAAGGGTCATGGGCGAAAGGTACGTATTAAGGATATAGGGTGCAAAGGGCCTCTATTAATTTTCCATTAAGCACATCACAAACACGGTCAAGATATCATTACAAACAAATGTGGGTGCATAAGGGTGAACCCATAGTGCCCTACAAGTCTGTCTATATGGACTAATGATAAGGGTAGGCTGGGGTCCTTCACTTACTTGAGCAATCTTTATACCTAACCACATGTGGCATCAGGAAACGCCGCGTGGGTCCAGCAGTACGTGATTAACTCATTTAATATACCCAAGGGTACTTGGCAAGAGAGGTTGAGAGCTTTCACCCCAACACATGGAATCAGGAAAACCAAGGTTGAGGCTAGGCCCGGTCAGTGGCAAGGATACATCGAGGGACATCGATCCTAGCATGCAAGAGTTGCGCACACAATGCAATAAATGAAAGCACACAATCAAGCAGATGCAATGTGATTGATTTAATTAAACAAAAGAAATTAACTCAGCCCAATCAAATTATATAGAGTCTAGCCCACAAATCCCCAGTGGAGTCGCCAGTCTGTGGACCCCGGAAAGCGGGCCCACGAATGGGTTTACTAGAAAACCTTGGATTTGAAAAAGGAAAAGGGAGTCGCCACCTTATTTTTTAAAGGAAACAAGGAAAACCCTAAAAAACAGTTTTGTTTTAGGAAAACAAAAGAATGACTCCATATTTAAAAATGGTAAGGCAAAAGATCTTTTGGAAACCAAAGAAATCGGGGATTCGGGAGGCTAAGTTACGATATGGGAAGGTTCCAGGCAAAGCCTATAGGCACCCATATCGCCCTAAACAGTCTCTTAATTTAATTGGGCTAAATCAAAAGTCTTAATGACACATCAATTAACAATTATCATCACAAGACAGCATGCATATCATCCATTCATTCATCCATATAAGCAATTGAATCAAAGAAAAACAGAAAAAAGAAAGAGGGGAGGAAAACCTAGGATACTTAGTATCCAAGGGCTGACTTGAACCTCACGAAGAGCGCTACGTACCATGTATGGAAATACATGAATCAAAGTCCACGTAGTTCGAAAGGGAATAGGGTTATAACCTAATGGAGGCCTATGGTAAACCCTAAGTTTCCTTTCAAGAAAAACATGGTAAGTTTCCAAAACTAAATGATTCTCAAAAGATCTTTAGAGATATGGAATTTGATAAAGATAGAAACTTTGATTTAAAAGGTATTTTTAATGAAAGGAAACTATAAGGATTGCCATACCCCCCCCCCCCTATTAAGGATAACCCTAGGAGTGAGAAAGGGAAAGTTTCAAAGAAAGGAAAGAAGGGTGAATTGGGGCACCCTCATACCCTACTTACCTTTAAGCAAAGCAACCTGTCAAAATAACCACCCTATTGCATAGGGTAATTACTTTATTTGCAAGATTTCATCTTACAATAGCCAAAATAACAACCCCACATTGGTGGGGTAGTTGCACCTGTTATACCTGTCAAAGCACCTACAATTTGCATACAAAACATACCAAGAATACCAACCAACCAAGCTAGGTTCCAATCAAGCAATTATCATGCTTAAACATAGGCTAACACATGCTCAAAATATCATACCAAGGACAAATAACAGATCTGGACAGAATTGAAGATAAGGCTCAAAATCCTTCATAAGTCATGTAAACAACACGAATCACGAAATAAAGTAAACCCTAACTCAACCTTTTATGCAATAACATGCAAGCAGCCCTAAAACCAACTACCAAGTATGCAAAAATATCATATTTATCTAACATGCACCACATATGCAGCAACTATGAAGAAAAACTAGAGAATAACCCTAAGCTATCATGCTATATGTAACTAAACCCACACAAGGATGATAAAAACCCTAGAATCACAATGGTGCATAAAATTAAATGAAATAACCCTCTAGCATACCTAACAGCCCATGAGTATGATCCTAAACATGCATACTAGCTAATAGAAACAACAAAATACGATAAAAACATAAGCTTTAATATGCAAAAGAGTTATTTCATGCAAAAAACCAATTTCAGCACTAAGGAAACCCTAGGGTCCCAAACATGCAGTAAATCACATGGAATAGCATCCTAGCATACTAAACAACCCATGAATATCATCCTAAACATGCATACTAGCTAATAGAAGCAACAAGACATTATAAAGACATAAGCTTTAATATGCAAAAGAGTTATTTCATGCAGAAAACCAATTTCAGCACTAAGGAAACCCTAGAATTGCAACTATGCATGAATCTCATTAAACAGCCCTCTAGCATGTAAAAATGACCTATGAACAAGATTATAATCATGCATATTAACTCACAAAAGTATCCACACATGATAAAAATGCTAGCTTGAACATGCAATAATAGCTATTCAATGAGAAACCCCTAAAAAGACACTAGAAACCCTAAAATCACAGCCACATATAAAATCACATGGAATGACATTATATCATGCAAGACCAGTCATAAACAATATCCTAATCATGCATTCTAACCATTAGAAGGATCACCATATGATAAAGATATAAGCTTGAACATGAAATAATGCTATTCTATGCAAAAAAAACCCTAACTTTAAAAGAGAGAAGAGGAGAAGAGAGGGTATACCTATGGTTGCTGCTGTAAAGAGTCCTCCTCTCTTATGCACTACTGGGAATTCCTTCCTTCAAGCCTTCAAGCCAAACTCCAGCCCTTCTCCAAGCTCTCTCTCTCCCTCTCTCACTTAAAAACTTAGGTTAACTACCCTAAGGATGGCTGTCATAGCCTCCAAGTCTCACACATGCCTCTCACTTCAGAAATTGCCTCCCCCTATTGCTGAGTATAAGGGGGGTATTTATAGGGTTTGAGGGGAAACCCTTAATGGTTGGGATTAAAACCCTAAGTATTGATCCAACGGCTCTTAGAGGCTCCCTTGGGGCTCAAATAGGTCAAATAGGGCTGAAAATAGGGTTAAATGGAGGCTGGAGGCGAGCAAATCCGAGGGAAATAGGGAGGGAGCCGCGTCAAGACTCAAAAAAGGAAAGTGGCTCGGGTGACCACCTGGGGCTGGGCGGCTAGCCACCTGGGCCTAGGCGGCTAGCCGCCCAGGCCTGGGTGGTCACCCGAGGCCATGTCATCTTCAGCCCAATTTTTGACCCTTTCGACTTCCAAATGTGTTTCAGGGCTCAAATCAACCTCCGATTTTGACGAAACGAAAGTCAAAACGACCGTGTTTCGAAGGGGAATGTAATTTGAGTCACTTGATGGCAGAAACCCTAGCCATGGCTGCATGGTTGGGTCCTACAAAGGTGGTTAACCGCTATGCCTCACCATCGCTTAGCTTAGGTATGCACATAGGGTCGCACCGAATGCTTTCTAATTCGAAATTCAACCTCCCTAAACACATTTGGGGATGAAATTAAGACTAATCAAGGTCAAATGAGTAGTCATAGAGTGAAAATCATGAGCCGATTCGAGCTATCCCGAAATAGGTCTCTTAACCAACCTAAGCCTTGTTGAGCCATTCTAATCCCGAACCATCAATTCATCGAATTGAACCATAAATACCTCAAATGCATCCATATGAACTCCAATTGGCAACTTGGAGATCATTTCAAGGTCAAATGGAAAGTTTGTGACCAAAAAGACGATTATGCCCCTCAAGTCACAAAAGTTCTTATTAACCCTCAAGATCAACTCTAATCGAACCAAAATTCATACACACCATCCTCAAGACTCTATAAACTCAATGCAAAAGACTAGACTCAAAAAGGAAACAAAATGCCATATGAAATGACAAACCCTAGCTAAGGTGGCAAAAATGGGTGTAACAGAACCATAGAATCTACCATACCCTTCTATTAGGAATTAACCCTAGGAGGGAGAAAGGGAAAGTTTCAAGGAAAGGAAAGAAAGGTGAATTAGGGCACCTTCATACCCAACCTACCTTAAGCAAAAGCAACTTGTCAAAATAACCACCCTATTGCATAGGGTAATTACTTTATTTGCAAGATTTCATCTTGCAATAGCCAAAATAATCACCCCACATTGGTGGGGTAATTGCACCTGTCATATCCCACTTTCTATGGGTTTGTACCTGTCAAGTACCTGCAATTTGCATGCAAAACACACCAACAATACCAACAAACCAACCTAGTTTCTAACCTAGCAATTATCATGCTTAAACATAGGCTATCACGTGCTCAAAATATTTCATTAAGGCCATTAAACAGATCTGGACAGAATTGAAATAAAGCTTATATCCATCCATAAGTCATGTAAACAACACAAATCATGAACCAACCAAAACCCTAATTCAGCCCTATATGTCATGACATGCAAAAAACCCTAAAATCCACTACCATGAATGCTCAAAACATCATATTTAGGACAATAAACAGATCTAGACAGCATGATATTAAAGCCTATATTCATCCACTAAACATGCAAACAACATAAATAGTGAACAATCATCAACCCTAATTCAATCCTAGAATCATGACATGCATAAAAACCCTAAAATCCACTATATGAATGCAAAAATCATCATAGTTATCTAATATGTTGCACATATACAACAACTATGAAGAAAAATCAAAGAAAATCCCTAAGCTACCATGCTACATGCAACTTTCCTAAAACAAGGATGAATAAAACCCTAGAGTCACAATTGTGCATAAAATCACATGAAATAACTCTAAATCATGCAAAACCGAATGTGAACATCATTCTAACCATGCATATTAACCAATAGAATAATCAATACATGATAAAAACATAGGCTTGCACATGAAATATAGCTATTCTAAACATAAACTCAATTTCATCACAAAAGGAACCTTAGAATCACAAACTCTCATAAAATCACATGGAATAACACTACAACATGCAAAACAACCCACGAACATCATCCTAATCATGCATATTATCTAATAAAAGCAGCAAAACATGATAAGAATATATGCTTTAATATGCAAAAGAGTTATTTCATGCAGAGAACTAATTTCAGCACTAAGGAAACCCTAGAATCACAAACTCACATAAAATCACATGGAATAACCCTACAAGACGCATAACTACCCATGAATGACATTTTTATCACACATATTAACCCGTAGAAATATCAACACATGATAAAAACTCAACCTTGAACATGAAATAATGCTATTCTAGGCATGAACCCTAATTTAAAAGATAGAAAGGAAAAGGGAAGGTATACCTATGGTGAAGCCCTTTTTGCTGCTGTAGAGAGTCCTTCTCCTCTTATGAACTGCTGAAAACTCCTTCCTTCAAGCCTCCAAGCAAAGCTCCAGCCCTCCTTCAAGCTCTCTATCTCTCCCTCTCACTCAAAAACTAGGTTAGAATACCCTAAGGATGGTTGTTATTGCCTCTAAATCTCTCTAAGTGCCCCTTCAGTCCCCAAAGTCCCTCCCTCATGCTGAAGTATAAGGGGGTATTTATAGAGTTTGAGGGGAATCCCTCAATGGTTGGGATTAAAACCCTAGATATTGATCTAAGAGTTCTTAGAGACTCCCTTGGGGCTCAAGTAGGCCAATTAGGGTTGAAAATAAGGTGGAATGGCGGCTGGAGGCGGACAAATCCGAGGAAATAGGGAGGGATCTACTTCAGAACTCAAAAAAGGAAAGAGGCTCGGGTGACCACCTAGTCCTAGGCAGTTAGCAGCCTAGGCCCAGGCAGCTAGCTGCCCGGGCCTAGGTGGTCACCCGAGGCCTTGTCACCTCTTGCCTATTTTTTACCCTTTCAACTTCCAAATGTGTTTCAAGGCCCAAATTAACTTCGATTTTGATGAAACGAAAGCCAAAACGACCGTGTTTCGAAGGGGAATGTAATTTGAGTCACTTGAGGGCAAAAAACCCTAGCCATGGCTGCATGGTTAAGTCTTACAAAGGCAGTTAACTGCTATGCACCCCCGTTGCTTCGCTTAGGTATGCACACAAGGTCGCACCGAATGTCTTTCAATTCGAAATTCAACCTCCCTAAACACATTTGGGGATGAAATTAAGACTTATCAAAGTCAAATGAATAGGAATGGAGTGAAAATCATGAGCCGATTCGAGCTAACCCGAAATAGGTCTCTTAACCAACCTGAGCCATATTGAGCCATTCTAATCCCGAACCATCAATTAATCAAATGGAACCCATAAATACCTCAAATGCATTCATAAGAACTCCAATTGGCAACTTAGAGATCATTTCAAAGTCAAATGGAAAGTTTGTGACCTAAAAGACGGTTATGCCCCTCAAGTCACAAAAGTTCCTATCAATCCTCAAGATCAACTCCAAATCGAACCAAAATTCATACGCATCATCCTCAAGACCCTAGAAACTCAATGCAAAAGACTAGACTCAAAAAGGAAACAAAAAAACATACAAAATGACAAACCCTAGCTAAGTGGCAAAAATGGGGTGTAACAGAAGCCCTTCATTGGTGAACAAGTTTCACTTGCGAACCAATGACAAAAAGAACAACCCATTTTTGCCCGCGATTAATTTCATTAATACCCACTAGGGAAAAGAGAGTGATCATATCATTGAATCCATAGAATTCATCACACACAAACCTTCCACACACAAAGGTACTCCTCATGAGTTCTACAAAACTCTTCACACATATTTCTCATACTGTATGCTAGTTGCACTGGGGGACAAGATGAGGTATCCACAGCTTACACCGAACTACGTTTGATGCAAGGTCTTCCCATATTACACCAGTTGAATTGGTGAATAATATGAGGTATCCATAGCTTACACCGAACTGTGTTCGATGAAAGGTCTTCCCATACCACACCAGTTGCATTGGTGAATAATATGAGGTATCCATAGCTTACATTGAACTGCATTCGATGGAAGGTCTTCCCATACTAAACTAGTTGCACTGGTGAATAATATGAGGGGATACTATGCTATCAAGGTTATCATAAAACATGAGAAAGAACGCATCCTTCTCATATCCAAGCAATCGAGGTAATCACATGACACGAGAAAGATCGCATCCTTCTCATACTCAAGCTATCAAGGTAACACATAACATAAGAAAGATTGCATCTTTCTCATATTCAAGCTATCAAGGTAAACACATAACATAAGGAAGATTGCATCTTTCTCATATTAAAGCTATCAAGGTAAACACATAACATAAGAAAGATCGCATCTTTCTTATATTAAACTATTAAGGCAAACGCATGACATGAGAAAGATCGCATCTTCCTTACATTAAACACGTAACATGAGAAAGATTGCATCTTTCTCATATTCAAGCTATTAAGGTAAACACAATACATAAGAAAGATCGCATCTTTCTTATATTAAACTATCAAGGCAAACACATAACATAAGAAAGATTGCATCTTTATTATATTAAACTATCAAGGCAAACACATAACATGAGAAAGATTGCATCTTTCTTATATTAATCGAGGCAATCACATAATATGAGAAAGATCGCATCCTTCTCATTCTCAAACTATCAAGGTAATCACAAAACATGAGAAAGATCGCATCCTTCTCATACTCAAGCTATCAAGGTAAACACATAACATGAGAAAGATTGCATCTTTCTCATATTAAGTTATCAAGGCAAGGGTAAGTTTCTACTTACCAACACTCAACAAGTCCACCAATTCACAAAGTCATCTCATATGGAGGCTATCCATGCCTTAACTCAAGTACCAACTCAAATAGGAGATACATTCATCTCATGAGAGCAATCATTCACATGCACATAGGGAAAATATTCTTATCCCAATTGACAGCCAATCATAATGATAAAGGAGGGAATTCAACCCTACTGATCATACATCATATGCAAAGAAAGGGTTATTCAACCCTATTAGCAAACCATGCCCACACAAGGGCCACCAATGCAATCCATTTCAAAACCATTTCATGCTAAACAATATCAAGATATTAATTCACTTTTCAACTCAAAATAAGCTTGAGATTTCATCTCAAAGAAGGTTCAAAAGCGCGAATAGGCGAACAAAGGCCAAACGGGCGAAGCGGAACGAGCAAGGGAGGCTAACCACCTGGTTGCTGATGGCTTGCCGCCCAAGCCCAGGCAACTTACTGTCCTAAGCTGGGCAATTATCCGAGGCTGGCACTCCCAATTTTAAGGGTTTTTAAACCCTTGACCCCCCATTCATGCTCAAAAGCCACCAAGTTCAAAAATGGAGAATTTCTCTCTCTGGAAACCCATTCTATCTTCTCCAAACACCCACACACATATTCTCATTCAAAGTTTCACTTTCACATCAAATTGTGTTTGTGAAAAAGCATAAAAAACAAGTCATTCAACAACAACAACAAGCATCAATCATCATCTTGCAAGATCAAATTCATCATCCTACTCATCAAACCCATTTTTCTTACATACAAGCTCAACCATCAACAATGGATTCTAGCAATGATTCCAACATTAAGTATCCATACTATGTGATCAATAATACATACAAGGCACCAATCTATGATGCATCTCAAGACAATGTGTTGCTTGAACCCAAGAATCATCTCTCATTCCTCCATTCCCAACAAGAGGTTAGTCCTTCCCAACTTAACATGTTTATCTTGAAATCTTGATTTCTATTGGATAAAATGCATTCCCATGATCTTCTTTTGATTGTTTCTATCATTGTTAAGCCAAGTTCATTGATTTGAAAAGGATTGAATGTGCAAAAAGCTTATTTCCCAATGCTTAAGAAAAGATACCCACCAAGTGTTTGATAAAATGCCAAAGAGACAAAACATGTTCAATCCTTACAAAATCAATAGGTTTGCATGGTGGTACAAAGTCCATTGATCTTGGCAAGGATTTAGTATACAAAAACTTTCATTTCAATGCCTGAAAACAAGTCACCCACTTAGTATTTGATAAAATGCCAGAAAGACAAAACCATGTTCAATCCTTACAAAATCAATAAGTTTGAATACACAAAGTCATGGGCATTCATTTCTAATTCATTTCATGAATCAAAACCCATATTTTAAAACTTTTGAAAGACTTTTTGAAATCAATTACCAATGTGTGCCCAATATCTCTATGTTTTCAATGCTAACTCAATAAACAATCTTTTGAAATAGCCCGATTTCCAAAGGCTCCGTACAAATACATCAATGAAGGGGCTCATCGCATGGTGGAAATACATGGAACACGCCCAACCACGTGCTCGTAAGAAAATAAAGAAAGCGGGTTTTGGGCCCTTCCTAGATGCTCTATGGAACGAGCAATGGGATAGGCAAGCATTGTTTGCTTTGTCAGAGTTATGGTGGATACCACCAACACCTTTCACTTTAGTTTTCAGGAAATGACCATGACCTCTAAGGATTTCACCATGATAACTGGGTTAAGCTTAAAAGGCAAGCGCTTGGAATACTATGAACAAGCCAACATAGATCAGAATTACATAGTAGTTCTACTCGGGGTTGAAGCGGAATTAAGCCCAAAGCGTGTACGCCGTACTTGGCTTTACAACACCTTTACCATAGAAGAAGAGAGTGATGGAACGGATCCTCAATACATTGTGAGAACATTCTTGCTCTATATGATTTCATGTCCTTTCTTTGCGAGCACCAATGACATGGCCCGACTGGAATTGCTAGCTAGCATGGAAGATGTACACAAGATTGGGAAATACAATTGGGGTAGGGCTGCCCTAGCAACCATGTACCGCTCTATGTCTGACATGTCCAAAGGAGTTGCAAAGAACTTTGGGGGACTTCCCTTTATTTGGGAGGTAAGCAAGAACATTCAATTCTCAATTCTCTCCCAAAACTTAACTCAACATGATTTTCCTTATTTCTTTGATTTTTAACAGATATGGTACTACGAGTACCTAAACATGTGCCACCCAACTCTTGCTAGTGATGCCATGTCATGGTCTATCCTCCAGAATTACGCCCCATCCTATTTGGCTACGAAAGCCTCCAACCGTCATGACTATGCCCATGCAAAGGCATATATTGCCAGTTTGACTGTTGATATGGTAAAATCTTTCTTCTTTTTTTTCTTTTTATCTTTTCGTTCTTATTTCTCATATTTGAAACTCAACAGGTGGAGTGGGATCCTTGGGGGCTATGGGAGCCTAGGTTACCCGAGAAGTATTCTTTTTGTTTAGGATTGACAAGCAAAAGGGTCCTTTTTGAAGGTCCCACGGGTAGATATTGGTACTTTGGGGAGCAAGTCCTGCGACAAGTCCACGAAAACATGAATGCAGCTGTGACTCCATCTATGCCTCCAAAAAACATGAGGCATGCTAACCATCTAGTAGGAGATGAATTGGAAGAAGCTCTACAGGGTTAGGATGCTGAGGGGTTCACTTCCCCCCGCATAGAGTACATTGCCTTTTGTCGAAAGTATCTGATGAAACCCAGGGTCACTGGTCTCCCACCTCAAGGGGTGAGTTCCCCAAACTCTCTAATTCTTTTTAGGATTACTTTTCTCTGACAAGCATTTAAATTTCAAGGCCGACGAGTGAGGAGACATAGCTTTACAATTGGTTTAGCCACCGGGATGACTTATAATGACGAGGATGATGACCTTGAGGGAAACCAACCTCCACCCCTCCTACAGCTATGGGACAGAATTTGTGAAGACTAACATCACCCATCCACCTTTTGATGAATTTCCTAAGATCGATCCATATTATGAGATTGTGAGTTCCCAACCCTTACCTTCTTAAAACTAGTTCTTTCATTATTATTAACCATGTTCATACTCTCCAAGGTTCCATGGGACTACGCCCAGGAATGCCTTGAACTCAATGAAGGATTGAGGAGGGATCTTGTGCGAATGAGTTTAGAGAACTCAGTTCTAGATGCACACTTGAATCCCCAAATAAGTGATCAGCTTATTAACTTTCAACTAGGATTGGCACCATTACCCTACTAACCCATTATCTTCTTTGCAACAGGCATCATCATCTCATCCACCACAAGATATGCCCCCTCTTAGAGCTCCTCGTTCAGGGCATGATGGAGATGGGCCAAGTCAAAAGAGAAGGCCCACGAGGAATCATTGAGTTTCACTCACCTCTTGTTAGGAATGTTGGAATTTTACTATCTTCTTATCATGTAACAATTAGGAATTTTAATTCCCAAACTTGAACTCCTTATTATGGATACTTGATGAACCTATGTTGAACTTTATTGCAATGGTATGATCTTGTATTGTGTGAAAAATGGGCTTAAATTAAGCACATAATAGTCAAAATATCACAAAAAGGCCAATCGAAAGCACAATAGGGCAAAACTGGGCAAAACAAGGCGGCAGCCTCGGGTGACCACCTGGCCCTGGGCGGCTAGCAGCCTGGGTGGTCACCTGAGCCCGAAGCGGAGTTTCGCCTGTTTTTAGGAAACTTCCTATTTTGATGTGTTCTCTCCTTCCAAAACTCGGATTTCTAAATTTTCTTCTATAAAAACACATCTAAGGGGTCTCAAACCCTACTTACATTCATTGAGAGCAAGTTATAGAAGCCCTAGACAAATTCTTAAGTGATTTTCTGAAAATTATGAGTGCGGAGGCAAAGAAGGAGTTCAAGCGCTACTGCTTGGATCCGTTGTTCTCCTTGATGCATGTGAGGCTTGAAACCACCCTTCTTACTGCTGCTACATACTTTTGGGATCCCCAACTCCATGTATTTCATTTCAACTATGAAGAATTATGCCCAACAATAGAAGAATTCTGCGCTTTGTATAGAGTTTCGCTTGTAGGACCTTTCATCTTCCCTACACCACGCTCAAGTTACTTGACTTCCTTCTCCAACTTCCTTGGGATTTCTCAATAAAAGGCCTCCCTATTCGTGAAAGACCATATGGTGAATCACATGGAGGTAGCAATTTCCTTTTTGGCTCATGATAGCAAAGGTACCCTGAATTTCAACCTTAATACTCAGCACGTTCTTGCTTTTTGCTTGATTGGTTGCTTCCTTATCTCCACGGGGACTCTCTATGTCCCTATTCAAGTATGTGAATTGATCCCTTTTATTCTCAAACATCACAACTTGATTCCCATGGTGCTAGCTGAAACCCTCAATAGTTTAGATAAAGTCCATGATAATCCCCAAGCCCCACTACGAGGGATCCCCATTCTATTGCAGATGTGGCTTCTTGAAAGGCTTAACTTCTTATCTCCTACCACCATTAATCCATACAAACCTCAACATTATTGTCGCCGTCGAGTTGAACTACCTGGTCAATTTTCTTTGAGGGAATGGTTGGGTTACTTTCAAACACTCTCATGGCGAAACATCAAGTGGTTCGTCTTCATATGGGGATGCAAGGAACAGGTACTTCTTCAAACTTCTGGGTGTGCTATGGTCAAGCTCATAGGGTTGAGATCAACTTCATTCTATTGGACTTCAAGAATCCTTCGTCAGATGGGTGCCATGCAAACCATAACTACTTCTGTGGTATTTGATCATTCTGTTGAACCTGTGGGCCCTACAATGGTTAAGTGGGCCAAGCCTAGATGGACTGACCAACTAAAACTTACTCGAATTGAAAACACTGATGGCCCCTATGTCATGAGCCTTGAATACAAGACATGGTTAAAGAATAGCTTAGGAGAAAGAGAAACCATATGCAGGGAAAGGATTTATGACCTTATCAAAGACACACGACTTGGATTTTGTAGGGAAGATATTCTGGAAGCAGTGGAAGCAGCACATACCCGTGACTTACGAAAGAAACGAAGACTTGAAAGAAAATAGAAGAAAACAAACCAAGAGACTATGAAGAAAATCAAAAGGTCTTGAAGACTTGAAAAATAGGATATCTATAGCATGTCAATAGTTATTTATTTAACACCAATAAATTACTATGTCAATCATTTAGTTCTAAATGAATTTCCAATTTAATTTAATTTTGAGATTTGTTGTGTTGGTATTGTTTGGACAGCACCCAAGGTAACTTTATGGGCTGCCTACGTATTCCCATCCTCTTTCTTTTCTTTCTTATTTTTCTTTTTCTTCTTTTCTTTTTCTTTTTTTTCTTTTTTTCTTTTCTTTTCTTTTTTAGGAATGGGGAATCAGGTCCTCGTAGTTCAAATGCCTTAACTTTTGCCTAGGCCGCCCTTTTGGGTTTTCAATCTAACAGGCCTTATACATGATACTTTTTCAATTGATCCAAATTGGTAGGACAAGCAAACTCGATCTCATCCAAATCCATAAGACGAACAGCCCCTGCTGGCAATATCTCCTTAATGACATACGGGCCACCCCAACTTGGTTTGAACTTTCCTCATGGATCAAAAATTGGAGCTTTGATCTCTTTCAACATCAAATCCCCTTTCTTTAAACCTCGATCTTTGACATGCTTGTTGAATGCTCTCGCAACCCTTCGTTGATATCCCTGCACATGATACAAGGCCCTCAATCGCCTTTCGTCTAGCAATGCCAATTCATCATCACGGTTCTTAACCCAGTCCACTTCTGCTATCTGACTCTCCATGGCAACTCGTAGTGACGGTACCTCCAACTCAATAGGCAAGACAGCTTCCATCCCATACACTAAAGAATAGGGGGTAGCCCCTGTTGACGATCTTATGGATGTACTATAGCCCCACAAGGCTAAGGGTAACTTCTCATGCCAATCAATGTAGGTGTCAGCTGTTTTCTGTAGTATCTTCTTAACATTCTTGTTAGCGGCCTCCACTACTCCATTAGTCTGTGGGCGGTAAGGGGAGGAGAGATGGTGTATTATGTTGTATTTCTACAAAAGCTCCTTGGTTTCTTTCTAAAAGTGCTGACCATTGTCTGAAATAATCTCATGGGGTACCCCATATCTATAAATAATGTTGAGCTGTATGAACTACACTACCTTCTTAGCATTCAGGGTCTTGAAAGATGCTGCCTCCAACCACTTAGTGAAGTAATCAATAGCTACCAAGATGTATTCGTGCCCATTGGAGGTTTTCGGCTTAACCTACCCAATTATATCTATTCCTCACACTGCAAATGGCCATGGCGATGACATGCTTATCAAAGGCATGGAAGGCAAGTGTTGTCCATTAGCAAAGACCTGACACTTCTTGAAATGTGCATGGCAATCTCTCTCCATTATAGACCAATAATAGCCCAACCTCATGATTTTCTTAGTTAGCATATAACCATTTATGTGCGGTGCTCCAACTCCTTCATGGCTTTCACTAACAAGACGTTTGGCTTCTTCCTCGGTGACACACAACAGATGGACACCATCGTATGACCTCCGGTATAGCTTTCCTCCACCCAAAATATAGTGACTTGCCAACCTCCTTAGTGTCCTCCTATCCACACGGGATGCTCCTTCCGGATATTCCCTTTCCTCAATAAACTTCATGATGTCATGGTACCAAGGATAGCCATCTTTCACCTCTCCTTCTCGAATAGAGCAGTAGTACACAGGTCTTTCTCTATATTCTATCACCAACGGTTTTACATTTCCACCATCCAGTATTTCCACCATGGAAGCTAGAGTTGCCAAAGCATCAGCGAACTGATTCTTATTTCTTGACAAATAATTAAACTCTATTTCCACAAATCCTTTAGTCAAGGCTTCTAAGTAGGCATGACACAGTAGCAGCTTTTCATCACGAGTCTTCCATTCTCTCTTTATCTGGCAGATAATAAGCGTTGAATCTCTAAAAACCTCCAACTCTTTAATCCCCAATTCTAGTGCAGCTTCCAACGCAAGGATGTAGGCTTCATGCTTGGTAATGTTGTTGGTTGCTTTAAACCCTAACTTAACTGCCAAGGGTGTGAATGCTTCCTCAGGTGAAACCAGTAGAACTCCTATCCCATACCCTATTTTGTTTGCAGCTCCATCGAAGTATACTCTCCAAACCTTCTTTCCAATTTCCAGGACATCCTCATCGGGGAACTGATCATGGAATTGTTCTGATGATGCCACAGGGCAGCTAGCCAAGTAATCTGCAACAACAAGTCCCTTCACTGATTTCTGCGTTACATACTTTATGTCAAATTCATTGAGAAGAATCGACCAACAAGCAGTTTTGTAGGACAAAACCGATCTTTCTATCAAGTACTTTAGCGGATCCATATGAATTATCAAGAAAACCTCATAAGACATCATGTAGTGACGGATTTTCTGAGTTGCCCACACCAAAGCCACACAAGCCTTCTCTATGGCATTGTACTTCACCTCATATTCTGTCATCTTCTTGCTTAAGTAATAAATGGCATTTTCTTTCTTCGACCCCTCAAGGTACTAAGCTAACATGGCTTCTGTCGCGGTTTCAGTGACCATCAAGTATAACAATAACGGCTCACCTTGTCGCGGAGGAACTAGAACTGGCGGATAACTCAAATACCTTTTAATAGTCTCAAAAGCTTCTTGACATTCTTCATTCCATACCTTCGGCACACCCTTCTTAAGTAACTTGAAAATCGGCTCGCACGCCATAGTTAAGTTAGCAATAAACCTACTTATGTACTAAATTCTCCCCAGAAACCCTCGAATCTGCTTTTCTGTGCTAGGCGGCTCCATCTCCACAATAGCTTTGATCTTTCCTGGATTAACCTCGATTCCCCTCTGGGTAATCATGAATTCTAATAACTTGCCTGCAGTGACACCAAAGGCGCATTTCTGAGGATTCAACCGAAGGTTATACTTTTTTGCCCGCTCCAAGAACCTTTCTAGTGCCAAGAAGTGTCCTTCTCTATCCACAGATTTCACTATCATATCATCCACATACACTTCCACCTCCTTATGGATCATATCATGCAGCAAGGTTGTCGCAACTTTCTAATAGGTAGCCCCAGCATTTCCCAAACCGAAAGGCATCACTTTGTAGCAATACGTTCCCCACTTTGTGATAAAGGCTGTTTTCTCCATATCTTGCGGTGCCATCTTTATCTAATTGTATCCAGAAAACCCATCCATGAAAGAGAGGAGCACATGTCCCACAGTACTGTTTACCAACACATCAATATGAGTAAAAAGAAAATCATCCTTAGGGCTTACTGCATTAAGGTCTCGAAAGTCCACACATATCCTCACTATTCCATCCTTTTTAGGTACTGGCACTATATTAGATAACCATTCTGGATACTCCACTACCTGTAGAAACCCTGCGTCGAGTTGCTTGGTTACTTCCTCCTTTACCTTCAATGCTCATTCAGGTTTTAATCTTCTCAATTTTTGCTTTACCGGTTTTTTAAGGGGATTAGGGGGGATATAATGCTGCACAATGTCGAGATCTATGCCGGGCATGTCTTTATAAGACCATGCAAAGGCTGTTATGTTGGCCTTTAAGAGGGTTATCAGCTTTTCCTTTTCATGTGGCGAGAGGGTTATCCCAATTTTAATTATCTTTGGCAATTCATTTGTCCCTAAATTAATTGATTCCAATTCATCCATGTTAGGTTTGGTGACACCCCTTTTCCTTTACTGAACGAGCTCCGGGGGGACATCATTCCTAGGATCTATATCCATGCCATAGATATCCATAGAAGAAAGGAAAGAAACACTGCAAGCAAACAATATATAAAAGAAACACACTTTATTAAAGGAACTAACAAAAAGACACAAACTTGAAGATAAAAAAGGAAACAAAATTGGTGCCACAACTATGAAACGACTCCTAACTCCACAAAGTGGGATAGGCAGACACACTCTATTGAAAGTAGGAAAGACTCTAACTAAGGAACCTACAAGCTACTATCAGGCAGGTCATGATCTTCTTCCTCAAGGATCTCAGCAATGGCGCCATCTTCTAGGTACCAATTGCAAAATGGCATGGTTGCATGGTGAACTGACGAATCCTGGCAATCTTCTACTATTGACTCTCCCAAAGTAAGAACTATATCTTGGAACATAGTGACTATAGCCTCGGTATCCACATTCTCTACCCAGTCTTCTTCCTTCTTTCCCACAGAATTGTACCAACTTATCAAGCTCTGAGGATTTGGTCCTTTTGTAAAGTACTTATCACAAAAGTCTTTATCTGCCAAAGCTGGATCAGAACTTAGGTAGAAAGTATAAGAGCGTGATGGCTCTTCCTTTCCGAACTCTTGTACATATTCAAACCCCATAGTGAGGACCATGTCTTGGAACATAGTGACCATGGTCTCAGAATCCATATGCTCTACCCAATCTTCTTCTTTCTTCCCCCAATAGCTATCGTTGATGGCTTCATCATCCACCATTTCAGCAGTGATTGGATACCACTCGGTAAAGAAAATCTCGAACCCTGGGACTCTAATCTTGTTTGTCGAATTAAACATAGGCTCTGGAAATCCACAGTACAGGAAGTCATCCCCCTCCTTAATAAAATAGCCGTTCAGAGTCGACCTATATGATGAAATCTTAAAGTCTGGCACCCTTCCTTCTGCTCTGGCCTTTCCCTTCTCCTTATTCCTCCTCATCATTTCTGCATAGTCATTCTTAGTGGGCTCATATCCTAACCCAAAAGTATAGGAAACAACACGTCTTTGAATAGGACGGGGAATTCCTTGTTGGCTACGCCCTAGCCCCTTGCCTGGGAAGAAATTCATTTTCTGCATTATCTCACCAACATGTAAATTACCATGGGGACAATAGTCAAGGGGTATCAATTCTTCCTTTTCCAACTCCTTTTCTATGCACTGCACATACTCAAACCCGGATAAGGGTATCTCAGCTGATTCTGGTTTTATTCACATACAAATACTCCCGCTATTTTCAAATCATAGTCCCCTTGAAGCGTGACAATGGCTCCTTCGTGAGGGAACTTTACCTTTTGGGGCAATGACGATGGTACAGCCCCAGCAGGATGAATCCAAGGCCTTCCCAATAACAAATTAAAACATGATGGTACATCTAACACCTGAAACTCCACTCTAAACTCCGTGGATCCTATGATTAGAGGTAAAGTGATCACCCCAATTACTTCTCTACGAGTATTATCATACGCCCTCACTGTCTGCTCGGATGGAGTGAAATCAGTGGGCCCCAAGCCCAAAACGATTGCTGTTCTTAAAGGACATACATTCAACGCCGAACCATTATCAATTAAGACTGTGGGAACCCTTTTCCCCATGGTGTCAATAGTTATATGCAAAGCTTGGGAGTGGCTCGGCCCATTCTTAGGTAAGTCAGCTTCTGTGAACACTATAGTGGAATTCTTCGGAGCAAGGTTTACTAGATTCACTAATCCCTCAGGAGACAAATCAACCGGAACCGGTATCTGGTTTAATAACTTCAGCACTGTCTGTCTGTGTCTGTGAGAGGCCATAAGCAAGCCCCAGATAGTTATCTGAGTACTTCATCCTCTTCTTCCTGAACATCAAGGCGCTTATGGGCCTCAAACTCTCCCAATGGATTATCAGATTCCAAATGCAGAGGCTTAAAATGGCGACCCCCTCTTGTCATGTGGTCTATTTCTTCATCACTAGCCCATATGTTATCAATCTCATTTGTGTCACCTATTAGGTCATCCCATTCAATCATGTCAATGTCCTCCATCTGCACCTCTTCAGGTATATCATCCCAACCTATAGGAATTATAGGTTCACTTGGCAACGGATCTGGATAAAGCACATAGTAATCAAATTTCCCCGAAGGTTCTCCCAATAACCCTACTCGAGGGTCTCCTGCTTCATACCTTTCTTTCAACTGTTGTTGGATGGACTTTTTTAGCAATAATAGGATCTTTTGGTCAATGAAGTCTTGAACAATCTTTTTCAACATATCACAGTCCTCAGTATCATGACTGGGTATACAGTGGTATTGGCAATATCAGTGGGGTATTTGGGGTCTTGGTTTTGGGGAGTGAGGTATAATAAGGCCTTTGTCACAACATTGGTAAAAGGCCTGGGTCAAGGACACGGGCAACGGGGTGTATTGTTTTATTGGTAGGCAAGGTCAAGACGGGTCGGTTTCAATGGCATTTATGGAGTTGGGTGAATTATAAGAGGGAAGTGGATTTTAGGTGACATTTGGGCGATTTGGTGGAGTTAGTGGTAAGATGATTTGTTTGTTAAATAAGTCTTGGATCTCATGCCTGAGGTGATAGCAACGGTTGGTTGGGTGGCCTTTGGTTTGGTGGAATTTGCAATATTCATTTTCATTGTAGTTCTTGGGCAAAGGGTTTGGTGGTGGTCTTGGGTCAAGAGGTTTTAACAGGCCTCGGCTTTTTAGCTTCTCAAGCACTTTCTCAAGTGGCATGTGCAACTCGGTGAATTGGCGAGGTTGGTTGGCATCATTTAGGGAGATAGGTTGAGTGGGTTGGGTTATAGCATTGACCCGGCACTGTTTTTCCCAGCAAAGTTCGGCATGCGGTTCCTTTGGACTTCTTTTGTCTTGATTGACCCATTGGCAATAGCATCCTTAACTTGTGTACCTGCTCCGATAAGAGCCTTGAAATTAGGGAAGTAGTGAGCAAAGAGGTGCTTGTGATACACCGGCAATAGGGTCTTAACCACCAACTGAATCTGATCTTCCTCATTTGGTCTATCTACCATTTTTGAGGCCTTTTGCCTCCACCTTGATTGAATACAGAGAAAATCTCATTAGCCCCTTGTTTCGTGGTCTCTAGGTCCCTTCATGTGACATCCACCTCAGTGTTGTACTTGTAGTGCTCTGAGAACTCATTACATATGTCCTCCCAAGTCCAGGTTCTATTCTCATCCAATGCTAGGAACCACTTTAAGGCAGAAGTGGCTAGGGTTTCATGGAACATTTGAGCCAAGAGTTCATCAGTCGCTCCTCGAGGGTGCATAGCTCGTACATACATCTTCAAATGGGTCTTAGGGTAGCCCATTCCATCAAACTTTTCTCATTCTGGCATCTTGAATTGTAATGGGATACGAGCTTGAGGAAACAAAGATAGGGTACGTACATCCACCATGTCATCAGTCCTACGGATTCCTTTTATAGTTCTTTCCAATGCTTTTACCTTGCTAGCCAACACGGAATCTGTATCCGAAGTCTTCCCCTTACTTCCCCCTTCTAGGTTAAAAATTTCAGGTAATTCATTTCCCTTGGGCTTAGTACCTCCTCCTCCATTGGTCTTAGTGCCTTCTTCAGACTGAGTCCCATCTTCGGTATTATCCCCTAGGGTACGACCATTATTCTGTTCGGGTCCTCACATTTTATGTTGGATATCTTGAGCCATTTTCAATGCTCTTTCGGATACATCAGTGGTGTAGTCAAGCTTGGTCATGATAGCCTTCAAACAAGTCTCAACATCAAAACCCCTTTCATTAGCTGCTTCGTTTGCCATATCTGATGGGTTGGTAGAATCAATCTTCACTAGGCGCCCTTGTTGGTCGCGGATCCAAGCCAGTACGTCCTCTCACTCCTTTATGAAAGGGAACAATCAGTCTCTCAACCTAAGGGTATGTCCTAAGCTTCCATATTTGTCTCTATGACTTCACACCATACATACTTAATTAGTCCCTTTCAATCCAATCACCTTTGCAAGGGTCATGGGTGAAAGGTACATATTAAGGATATAGGGTGCAAAGGTTCTCTATTAAGTTTCCATTAAGCACATCACAAACACGGTCATGATATCATTACAAACAAATGTGGGTGCATAAGGGTGAACCCATAGTGCCCTACAAGTCTATCTATATGATCTAATGATAAGGGTAGGCTGGGGTCCTTCACTTTCATAAACCAATCTATATACCTAACCACATGTGGCATTAGGAAGGCCGCGTCAGTCCAGCAGTACGTGATTGGCTCATTTAATATACCCAAGGGTAAGCCTGAGGGTACTTGGCAAGAGAGGTTGATAGTTTTCACCCCAACACATGGAATTAGGAAGACCAAAGTTGAGGCTAGGCCCATCAGTGGCAAGGATACATCGAGGGACATCGATCCTAGCATGCAAGAGTTTGCTCACACAATGCAATAAATGAAAGCACACAATCAAGCGGATGCAATGTGATTGATTTTAATTAACACAAGAAATTAATCTAGCCCAATCAAATTATATAGAGTCTAGCCCACAAATCCCCAGAGTTGCCAAACTGTGGACGCCAAAAAATCGGGCCCATGAGGGTTCGGCGAGAAATAATTTGGTGAAAGACAACAAGGGAAGGAATCGCGACCTCATTTTTTAAGGGAAAAGAGGAAAACCCTAAAATGTTTTACAAAACAAGTGACTCCATGTTTGAAAATGGAAAGGAAAAAAGTCTTTTGGAAACCAAAGATTGTGGATTTAGAGGCTAAGTTACGATATAGGAAGGTTCTAGGCAATGCCTATAGGCACCCATATCGCCCTAAACGGTCTCTTAATTTAATTGGGCTAAATCAAAGTCTTAAACACATACAAATCATCAATTATCATCAAAAGACAGCATGCATATCATCCATTCATTCATCCACATAAGCAAGTAAATCAAAGAAAAAGAAAAAAGAGAAAAAGGGGAAAGAAAACCTAGGATACTTAGTATCCTAGGGCGGACTTAAACCTCACGAAGAGTGCCTACGTACCATGTATGGAAATACATGGATCAAAATCCACGTAGTTCGAAAGGGAATAGGGTTATAAACTAATAGAGGCCTATGGTAAACCCTAAGTTTCCTTTCATAGATAAAAGAGTTTCCAAAGATAAATAATTCTCAAAAGATCTTTTTAGGAAATATGGAATTTCAAGTAAAGATAGAAACTTTGATTTAAAAGGCATTTTTTATGAATGGAAACTATAGAATCTACCATACCCCTCTATTAGGAATTAACCCTATGAGGGAGAAAGGGAAAGTTTCAAGGAAAGGAAAGAAAGGTGAATTAGAGCACCTTCATACCCAACCTACCTTAAGCAAAAGCAACCTATCAAAATAACCACCCTGTTGCATAGGGTAATTACTTTATTTGCAAGATTTCATCTTGCAATAGCCAAAATAATCACCCCATATTGGTGGGGTAATTGCACCTGTCATATCCCACTTTCTATGGGTTTGTACTTATCAAGTACCTGCAATTTGCATGCAAAACACACCAACAATACCAACAAACCAACCTAGTTTCTAACCAAGCAATTATCATGCTTAAACATAGGCTATCACGTGCTCAAAATATGTCATTAAGGCCATTAAACAGATTTGGACAGAATTGAAATAAAGTTTATATCCATCCACAAGTCATGTAAACAACACAAATCATGAACCAACCAAAACCCTAATTCAGCCCTATATGTCATGACATGCAAAAAACCCTAAAATCCACTACCATGAATACTTAAAACATCATATTTATGACAATAAACAGATGTGGACAGCATGGTATTAAAGCCTATGTTCATCCACTAAACATGCAACCAACATAAATAGTGAACAATCATAAACCCTAATTCAATCCTAGAATCATGGCATGCATAAAAACCTTAAAATCCACTATATGAATGCAAAAATCATCAAAGTTATCTAATATGCTGCACATATACAACAACTATGAAGAAAAGTCAAAGAAAATCCCTAAGATACCATGCTACATGCAACTTTCCTAAAACAAGAATGAATAAAACCCTAGAGTCACAATTGTGCATAAAATCACATGAAATAACTCTAAATCATGCAAAACCGAATATGAACATCATTCTAACCATGCATATTAACCAATAGAATAATCAATACATGATAAAAAACATAGGCTTGCACATGAAATATAGCTATTCTAAACATAAACTCAATTTCAGCACAAGAGGAACCCTAGAATCACAAACTCTCATAAAATCACATGGAATAACACTACAACATGCAAAACAGCCCACGAACATCATCCTAATCATGCATATTAGTTAATAGAAGCAGCAAAACATGATAAGAAAATATGCTTTAATATATAAAAGAGTTATTTCATGCAGAGAACTAATTTCAGCACTAAGGAAACCCTAGAATCACAAACTCACATAAAATCACATGGAATAACACTACAAGACGCATAGCTACCCATGAATGACATTTTTATCACACATATTAACCAGTAGAAATATCAACACATGATAAAAACTCAACCTTGAACATGAAATAATGCTATTCTAGGCATGAACCCTAATTTAAAAGAGAGAAAGGAGAAGGGAAGGTATACCTATGGTGAAGCCCTTTTTGCTGCTATTGAGAGTCCTTCTCCTCTTATGAACTGCTGGAACTCCTTCCTTCAAGCCTCCAAGCAAAGCTCCAACCCTCTTTCAAGCTCTCTATCTCTCCCTCTCACTCAAAAACTAGGTTAAAATACCCTAAGGATGGCTGTTATTGCCTCTAAGTCTCTCCCAGTGCCCCTTCAGTCCCAAAAGTCCCTCCCTCATGCTGAAGTATAAGAGGGTATTTATAGAGTTTGAGGGGAATCCCTCAATGGTTGGGATTAAAACCCTAGATATTGATCCAAGAGTTCTTAGAGACTCCCTTGGGGCTCAAGTAGGTCAATTAGGGTTGAAAATAGGGTGGAATGGCAGCTGGAGGCGGACAAATCCGAGGAAATAGGGAGGGATCCGCTTTAGCACTCAAAAAAGGAAAGAGGCTCGGGTGACCACCTAGCCCTGGGTGGCTAGCAGCCTGGGCCCAGGCGGCTAGCCGCCCAGGCCTGGGTGGTCACCCGAGGCCTTGTCACCTCTTGCCTATTTTTTGCCTTTTTTTTACCCTTTCAGCTTCCAAATGTGTTTCAGGGCCCAAATTAACTCCGATTTTGACGAAATGAAAGCCAAAATGACTGTGTTTCAAAGGAGAATGTAATTTGAGTCGCTTGAGGGCAGAAAACCCTAGCCATGGCTGCATGGTTAGGTCTTACAAAGGCGGTTAACCGCTATGCACCCCCGTTGCTTCGCTTAGGTATGCACATAAGGTCGCACCGAATGTCTTTCAATTTGAAATTCAACCTCCCTAAACACATTTGGGGATGAAATTAAGACTAATCAAATTCAAATGAATAGGAATGGAGTGAAAATCATGAGCCGATTCGAGCTAACCCGAAATAGGTCTCTCAACCAACCTGAGCCATATTGAGCCATTCTAATCTCGAACCATCAATTCATCAAATTGAACCCATAAATACCTCAAATGCATCTATAAAAACTCCAATTGGCAACTTGGAGATCATTTCAAGGTCAAATGGAAAGTTTGTGACCTAAAAGACGGTTATGCCCCTTAAGTCACAAAAGTTCTTATTAACCCTCAAGATCAACTCCAAATCGAACCAAAATTCATACACATCATCATCAAGACCCTAAAAACTCAATGCAAAAGACTAGACTCAAAAAGGAAACAAAAAGACACATAAAATGACAAACCCTAGCTAAGGTGGCAAAAATGGGGTGTGACAATCATATCCTCACATTTTGTGTTTATCCATGGTATTTATGAGGTTTGGTTGCATCTTGGAGTTGGAATCTCCATTCTCTTCATCATTCATGGCATTTGGGAGCTAGGGCTTGGATTAGGAGATCGCATGTGCACTCTAGGGCCTAGATTCCACACCCACAACATCAAGATTGCATTTTTCTACATGTTTCATGGAGGTAGGTTCAATTTACGTACGTTTAAACTATTGACATGATAATATGGTATATATTATCATAGTATTTGTTATTCTTGGAATTTAGAATATGTGTATAGATGATTTATGGAATAAATCTCAAAATGGAACTTTGGGTATTTAATGATATAAATTGGAAATTATGTTTATTGAGAAATTTGGGTTATTCTATGCGTTTGGGGAATTATAAATATAGGAATTTTATGGTTATTTCCATGTGGGCAATTGATATTTTGAAGGTATGATTTTTAAGGTTGGAATCGTATAAGGGTATTTATGTTGTTATCATAATTTAGTATAATTATGAAATTATTTAATTATGGTTTACATGGCATATTTTGGAGATGATTTTGGTTAAAATCATTTTTATGGTTAATTGTGTTGCATGTTGGACATAACCATGCATAAATGGACTTAATAATCAACTTGGTATTGTTGAGGGCCATTGAAGCTAGGACTACTGCGGTCCCAGATTGGGACGTCGTGTCGTGTTTTCCTATCCTTTAGTCCTAGGCTACTTCGTGTTGTCTCGAATCCGGGCTACTGCAGTCCTAGGTAGGGACATCGTGCTGTGTTGTCCCGAGGATAAGGCTACTGCAGTTCCAGGTAGGGATGTCTTGCTATATTGTCCTCTTGAAGGTTGGGTTGTGATTCCTCCATTCCGCGCATGATGGCCCATTTGTGGGGAAATTGGGTAATTAATGGAATTGATTAAATGGACATGGGTCACATGCATTGGGCATTATGCATTATTTACTTTAAGTTATGGATTATAACTTATTTTGGATTTGTAATATATTTTGTTAGTATATTTTGTTTTAAATGATATAATTGGTTTTATTTATATCATTGCCTTAGTTTACTATGTTAAATTGTATCTACTGAGTTGTTGAAGTCACGCCAATTATTTTAAATGTTTTTCATATAATCTAGGGATTGGTTTATGCTACCATAGGCGGAAGCATGCCTAGTTGGAATTTGCCTATGTTAATTATTGATGTATTTTCATAGGAAGAATATGTATTAATGCAGTTTTATTTGGGTCTATGGCCGACAGACTTGTAATATTTTTAAGGATATAATTTTAATTGTTTATAGTTGTGTATATGTGGGAATGCGATGCATGGGGTGATACCACACTTATGGATGACTTGGAAATTTTTTTTATGGAATAGATTTTTATAACAGGTTTTATGATGGTATGTCCTATCTATGAATGGGTCATATCTAAAAAGGAAAAAAGTTTTAAATGGTTAAGATTTTGACACCTGTCATCCTCTTTTATCAAATGATTTATTAAAATAAAGCTTGTTTTATTACTATTGATCACGGCTTAATTAATTTGGGTCATGACACATTCCCATTCCCAAGTAATGGGTCAAACCCAAGAGTCACACTCCCATTCCCCATACCAAACACACCCTTAGGAGATATGGTTCTACCTCTAGGTTAAACCAATTAATTCAAAGCATTTTTGAAACTCATTTTATTCTTCAAAAACATTTAATTAAAATGCAACAGATGCACATTGGTCCATAAATTTAAAAAACCAAAGTTGAATTGAAGGTCATTTCCCAATAAATTGAAAAAATAATAGGTTTGTTAACCGTTCTTGATCATCTTGCATGAGCCAAAATTAACTAACAAGGTGATTAATAGTCTTAAAGTCTATCTAAGTCTTTAGAGCAAATAGAAAGCAATTATTTATAATGGGAACCTATCACTCAAAAATGAAACCTAAAAGTTTTCAATGTGATATGGTTATTGAGTTGTTGAAGCTTGTGATTGCATGATCTTCCTTTATAGCCTAGGTTTGTCATGAATGGCTTTGAATATATTGCTTGAATCTTATGCCTTCTACTTTTGAATCGAATTGGAGTATCTGACTATGATCATTGATTGACAACTAAACCATTAATGCTAACATCAATTTGATCCTTGTTATCATCAAAATCTTGGAAATGCCTTTAGTTGAAAATTTGTGGATTAAAACCTCCCAAGCCAAGAGGAATGACCATTTTCACCTTTTAAAAAATGAAATAACAAAAATTTGGTCATGCTTTCCATTCTCACCCTTACCAAGCATTGGATTAATGGAATGGAAACATTTCGTTCCCATTCCCATTTGTTTTCTTTCCATTCCATTCACAAAAATCGAACACAGCCCTCGGGGAAGGGGATCATGCATACCATGTTCAACAATTACATCATACTCATGTCAAAATTGAAGAGAAGAATTGAACGTATTATTGCGGGGAAATCCAATAGAGTTTTACCCCTTTTCAGGTGATAAGAGTTTGGTGTACTGAGACTTACTCTTGGAACTTTTGACTCACTAAAAATGAAAGGAGCTAGAAGTAACCTCTTTGAACTTTTAGCTAGAGTAGCGTCTTCAACTCACTAGCTTGAAGCGAGGGGAACTAGGAGTAACCCCCTCTGAACTTCTAGTAGTGTTTTCTATTTCACATTTTAGGTTTTAAGGTTTTCCAAAACCAAAGATTACCCAAACTTCTTCCAATGAATCTTTTACATGCTCTTAATTAATTAACTCTACTTTGAGTCCTTGAACCTCGTACTATTTCCTCCGTGTACATATGAAGATCGAACTTGGTCTATGAGGTTTGTTAATTGGTCTTATGACTAATGCTAAAGCTATTGATCAGTTGGATTTCTAAGACTCAAAACTATTTTGTCAAGGAAATTGCCATATACCTTTATGAATGCGACTTGACAAGCTTCTTCGATTCAATGAATCTATGCAGCAAAAATATCCCAATGAACATCTCCAAAGACCTGGGGGTCAGCCTCTTTGACAGTCTCAACTCCCAAATGTTGCTCGAGTGGTGTTCTTATCATTTAGATTGCAAATTTTCATTTGTATTTCCACGTCTTCTCGATCGTCTACTAAACCAATTAAAAATAATAATAATAATAATAAACAAATAAGTGCTATTATCACTTTTACCGATCAAATTGAGTGAAACAAACTAGGGGCTTCATGATGACTTTCTTTATGCATTTGCTGGGGCAACACCATTTGGTCAAGTACATATCTGATCTTCTTTATATAAAAAGGGATATTGGATGACGCTTAATATAAAGTTGGCCAATTAGCACCGGCCTTGAGGAGGTTTACCACTAGCTAATTAAGGAGCCACGTGCTAAACAACCTCCAAGGCTCCAACGTATCAAAACTGTTTGACTAAACAGCAGCACCACTTTGGCCTGCATGGGTGCTTGGATCCCAATGCATGCGCAAGTGGCCTTGTCTGTGCATGTAAATCACAGCAGATTGGACGAGCAAATTGGCATTAGAGCGCTTACTCAAAAAAGGGCTTTGCGTGCATTAGAAACCAAGTAGCTAGCTAGGTGAGCTACCCCCAGTACAATAATTATGCCATATATCGCCACAATTTGTCATGGTCCCAAGGTGCTAGACCTAATATTTTTTGAATCTTTCCTCAGTTAAATTTGCTTTTATACGAATTAAAAGGGGTCCATATTGACATTAAGAGTAGCATTGAGAGTATCAAAATCTTATGAATAGTTAGGTATTCAGTTTCCAATAAAAAATCCTATATAAATTAAAATAGTTAGGTATTTGAGTTTTCGATACACGTTTTCTTGAGCTTTCTTTCAATACACATGGTGATGATTATATATGAGAAGAATCTGGGAATCAATTGCAGTAATATTCTTCCTGTCACTGCTTTTCATGTGGTTTCCACTTGCGTTTCACTATTAGCTAGTGTGTGTCTTATCAAATTTATAAAAGAAAGCTGGAGGTTAATTTGGGTATCCACCAGATACAAGACCTTCCACTTTGGGTAGGCTTTCATTGATTCCTTTCCACTTTTAGTGATGACTTTGGATTCATCTCTTGCCCAAATCATTCTTTCATGAAAATGTACGTGAATATCATTCCCATATATGAGCTTTCCTCATTAAGGAATGTTCTCATTTGTGTTTCACTTTATTTTGTTGACTCAATAATGATTTGTGCTTCCATTTTTATTCTCTTACCCTTTTCTTCTTCTTCTTTTTTTTTTTTTTTTTTTGTTTCTTCTCTATAGAAAATGTGATCGAGGTTGGCCCATCGTTAATGCAGTCCCATTTTTGGTTGTTGCACTAAGTGGTTTAAAACTAAACAAGTCACTCCAAAAGCTTGGCCAAGCTCTTAGATCTTATCCAATTTAGATGAGAGTTGGATTAGCTGGAAAAATATTTAATATGGCCTTGGTCGATTTGAAAGGCCTGATGAGGCCCCTATCGATCATTAGAATATTTCAGTTTTATTTTATGTTTTTCAGAAGTTTTATTATTTTCGGGCATTCTAAGTTTTATATTTCAGTAATTTATTTTTCGTATTAGTACAAATGAAGTGTGACTTTGCTTTTGAAAGACATATTATCAACTTCAATATATGAAATTAAAAATAAAAAAAAAAATGGTTTAAGAGCAATAGAGGTGGCCTATTTATCTCTGCTTCATTCACAGGTACAACTAGAACTTGATATGCAACATGGAGAAACTACCAGGATCAATGAGATTAGAGAGACTCTCCTTCAAAACTCAGCACCAATCACCAATTTATACAGTGGGTTTTGTATTTAAATAGCTGTGAGTGACACTCTGCCGAGATTTGGACAGACAATTTAACATTTTTTTTTTTTTCCTTCTTGTATGAAATTTTGCTAGAATGTGAAGTTGGAGAATCTGTGTTGTAGCAGAGCTCTTGATCACTCAACCATCGCGGAAAAACCATCTGTTTCTTCATATTACCAATCTTTCGAGCCAAAAAGCCCTGTCCATGCCATGGAGTACTTATGTCGATCATGGAGCCCAATTGCCTCTGACTTTCTACGGATATTCTCACCAGAGGTGAGAAACTGCTATGCCTATACTTCAATGGTGATAACATGTGTTGCCATTTTCTTTTAATCGAATAATTTTTGTCTTGTGATTGATAAGAAGACAGAAAAATATTGGGAAGAAGTGGCCTAGACATGGCAATCTTGCTGTGGATTTTGTTGTTTAATTAAGTGGCTGCATTTATCGCCTGATTGATGATAATTGTTTTCTTCAATGCCATATTGAATGCTATAATACAATGCAGAGAGTTGGTTATCTGCACTGTGGCATAAGCCATGGATGGATCATGTCTGATTGGAGGAACCGAAATTATTTTGTTTTCACAGAACCTGTTGTCGCCTCAATATGACAATAGTAGTTCAGAGGAGCATGAAGAAAAATTAGAGGTAAAGGAAACAAAAGAGGGTACAGCTCCAAGCAACAGAAAGATTGTCAACAAGGTGGACAACGTCTGGGTAAATTCGATCACTCTCAAATCAGAATAACTAGTTTATTACTATTCCATGAAACTGGTTAGGTTAGTCTCAGAGGACACTAATCAAGAGAAAAAGAAAGGGAAAAAAATCTTCAAAATTATCTGTCATTGTATGCCCATTTTAGTCACCGCAATCACAAAGGCAAAACATGCACCTAAGCCAAAAGGTAAAAAAATTTCAGAACAAACTCATGTAGTGGTTGCAAGATTCCAAATTTTTTTTATCCTGTTCTATCAGCAACACAATGAAACAAAATAGGTAAGGCTTTGGCTTTCGAATCATCTAATTGAAACAAGCGCTTACCAATATCTATTTGGTGTCTCTGTACAGACATGGCTTACGGGTCAGAAATCTGCTCCATCTGGTCTTCCAATGCATACTCCACTCAACAATAATTGGGTAATGAGCTAGCAATAAAAAAATAGATAAATAAAATTATTCTAACTAAAATTACTCTCTCTCTCTCTCTTAATTTAAAATTACTCGTTATGATGAAGTTGAAGGACCTGAACAAGTGGTTAAAAGGAAAATCACTAGCAAGCTTATTGAGATGTCATAAGGGAAAAAAGAAAGAGGAAGTTCGGCTTAGTAGAGCCAAAGTTCATGCCGCTCTTTCTGTTGCGCGTTTGGCTGCAGCGGTTGCTGGATTTTCTGCCAACAACAGCTCAGAAGAAGTACAACATATCAATCACATGATTACCAAAGGTGCGTTAGAATGGGACAACAACATGAGTGCCATTGTTGCTACCGCCGCAGCTTTGGTGGCCGCTGTATGTGCTGAGGCTGCAGAGTCTGCAGGCGCACACAGAAGCCATGTCGCCTCTGTCATCAACTCTGGCCTCGCTACTCAAACTCCTACTGAAATGATCACGCTAACAGCCAGCGCTGCTACATGTAACTTTTCCCTTGCTTGGCATTTTTCCTTTTTAAGGCTCAGTTTGGATCTCAGAAAGTTGAAGGGAAAGAAAAGGAAAATACTTGAAATTGTTTATAAATTGTTTCCTTTCTTAAGCAATTTTAGTCATTTTCCTTTCCTTTTCTTTCAACTTTCCGACATCCAAATAGAGGCTAAGGATTTATTATATTTGAGGATGTCCTCAGAAATGAGGAAACCCAACCAGGAACTTGAATGAGTTCACATCACTCAGTTTTATTTTACCAACCAGGTTTAAGAGGAGCTGCAACACTCAACTCAAGAGCTATGGCTGATGCCTACTTTCCAAAAAACCAACAGCTGCTTAAACTAGGGGCTCAATTATCAGTGCTCATGCCTTCTGGTAAAATGATGAAGCCATTGCTTTTAGAATTTTCTGCACATATTACCTCATGTTATACGTCTGTGCACCACCCACAAATTAATGACCAAACCACTTCTTTTATGGGTGAAAGCAGGGCATACAGAAAACAAGTTGGTCTCCATTTTTCCAAAGCGTAAACAGCTCATACTGTGCTTTGGAAAGAAGTATTTGGGAGGACTGCTAACAACTTCTAGACAATGTAAGCTTCACACTAAAAACCTTCTTTCTAAAAAATTAATACCCAGAACAGAAAACGCATGTATTATATTTACACCCAGGACTAAGCAGTGACACTCTTTTCTTTTCCAGATAAGATTATGACTGCAATTGGAGAACCAAAGGGAGCCCGAGGCTACTACTTGCTCAGCTTAAAAACTAGTAATGGAGATATCAAGCTGTTGTTTGAAGATGAGAAGCAATCAACTGTCTGGATAACTACCATTTCTAATCTCTTACAGATGCACAACTCTTAAACAGGGAGACATTTATCCATGGAAGTATGACAAATTTCTGAATCCATCAGGTTTTCTTTATATGTCATATGTAAAAAGACGCTATGATTTGGTACCAATAGAGGTAGTCTTTTCAATATGGTAATAACACATACGTATCCACAATTGAAAATTTGTTGATAGTACAGTCTTCTTATATTTATCATGTCCAGTATCTGGTATATGAAAGCAAACAGATGCGAACCAAAACTTATTCCATGGTATTTACATGAGATTCCTTCTCAAGCATGGCTTAGTTGATCCATGATTTATGTCTCTTTGCCCCATACTTGCATATTTCTAGTCACTCAGATCGGTTGAATTGTTGTTCATATAGAGAGACTGTATGCCCAGCATTGGTTGATTGGGCATCCATCATCAAAAGATCATTCATGATCTGGATGTGAACGAGTCAAACTAGTGAACTATCAGATTGTGAAAGATGTTCCACTAGAGATACTATACTTTTGTTATTGCTCTAGACCGTCACAAAATAGTTACACTATTCTACAATATGCTACTATAAATACTAGGCAGCTTATTACACAAATAAAATATAGCGAGGGTAGAAGATTGATGAGATAGAGACTTTATGAAGCAAAATCTCAAAGGGTTAGCCCAGTGGCAAGTCGAGCCTTGATAAGGTAGGTTGGGTGTTTGAAACTCCACGAAAGCATTGATCTCCTCTGAGATTATCCCCAAGCCCAAGGCCCGAAAGACCTGTTAATACCTGGTGTGTGTGGGACGGGGGAGAACTGCACATGCCCAAAGGATTAGTTGGGACCAAAGCCTCGAATACCCTTGTTGAAAAAAAGAAAGAGAAAAAAAGACTGAAGCAAAATAGAAAACACCCATGTCTCGTGTATAGCTTAAGCCCTAACCTGATCCAGTAGATGCTGGGTCTTTCTTGGTTTCTGAAGTGATGAGATCTGAGCCTAAATTGATATACCCTGCCGAAGCAAGCGAGTGCCATGACAGACGACATTCGTCCAAGTCAGCATACGACCAAAACTTATATCTCCAAGTAAATGGAGACCAAAGTTCACTGTTCCTGACCATACCTAAGGACGCGCACAAATTTTTCTGAAACTTTATCCTTTTTTACTGTTTTTTTCTTTTTTTTTTTTTTTTTTTTTTTTTTTTGACAAAGCACAAATTTTACTAATAATAAAATGAATTACAACGTGGATCAAAATCCAACCAAAACGACAGCAAAAACAAACCATGAGAACCCAAAACCGGAACTAAACATGTAACACTGTACGTCCATCCTATTCACATCCAAGAATTCCACCAAACCCTCACGAAACCCCCCTATACAACCTCTCTAAACCCACAAAAACCTCAAACTCAAGGGTAAAAATGACCTACCAAGATCCTACTCTTGACATTCTTGGATGAACAAATCTGAATCCAAATTTTTTATAATCAATAACGTCAAGGGAACTCAATCAAATGGACTATGCACAGAAGACCATAAAGAAGCAAAGAAAGAAACTCTGCTAATTTCAATCTTATCACTGAAGATCCTTGCATTCACCTCAAACCAACATGAACATGAGCACACAACTCTACAAAGATTGGCCCTCTTATACCTTCCAAGACTTTGGAAATCCAGCTCCAACATACTTGAAACAGGATTCACCCAAAATAAACCCACCTTATGAAAAAGGTGCTGCCATAGTCCAGGAGACATGTCGCAGAAAGTGTGATCCACAAACTCACTACTCTTCTTGAATGCACCATTGGGGAGAAAGGCAAAAGCAATACATTGGTGTTTTTTTTCTGCTTTTTTTTAACCATATGTTAGTGTGTCTACTTAGATAAGCAGCTAACCACACCAAGACCTTGACTTTAAGAGGCACTTTGGCTTTCCAAAGCCACATTGCAGAGAGAAAAGGGATACCTTGACCCCGAAGCTAGGACAATGATGTGACACAGTTAGGCCGCTGTCCAGTGGCTTCAATTCAACTTTTATTGCTATCTTTTACTTATGTTTTGTTGTTAATTAGGGAGTTAGTAAAGGGTATGTAAGGGGCTGTTGGGAGTTGGTTTTAGTAGTTTTTGAATAGTAATCTTGATTGTAACAAACTTGTTAAAGAGCATTTGCTCTCTCTCTACTGAATAAAGTTTCTATGAAATTTTCCTTCTCTTTCTAACACTTTCTTGCTCGATTGTGGATTTTCTGGTTTGGCTTGCATCAGAAAGCTTTGGCAGACTGAGTTGATTTTTATTCCTTTCAAAAGGATTTTTTTAACTTTAATTTTCTTGTTACAGCAATACAGAGAAGATTTCTCAAAAACAAATAAATTATTCACCCAGTCAACTGCAACCAGAGCATAAGACTTGGGTACTGCATACTCTAAAGGGACTCACTATAGCCCATGAAGATGGTTTACTTATGGAAAAGATTTGTCATGAACAGAACCCAGCAGCATTTTGTTTCACAGATTTCCTGCTACAAAAAGATATTATACAAATCAACATGGTTAAACAATTCCTACACACTTTCTAGATACAAGTATTAAAGATCAACAGAAAAACCATAATGCAACTAAATATCAGAGGGGAAGAATATGATCTCTCTTGCCTTCTCCACCCCGGGTGCTCCTCTCTCTCTCCCTCCATATATATTTATGTATATGACATGTCAAGCCAGCGTGGAGTAAGTGTTCCACCACCACTTGCAGATTTTCATTTCTCCTCAAATTCAACATCAATAATATCAGGTTGAGAGTCTGAAGAAGTTGTGCCCTTACTACCCCTTGAAAAGAAGTCTCCCTTCGGCTGCCACACAATGTTTCCACAGCTCGCACAACGAACTATTTGGTTCTTGTAACCAACAAACTGCCTCTTACAAGCTGGACAAGCCCCCTGTCCAGGTTAATTACAGCAATATTCATCAACCACTTTATTATCTATTAGTTTATCATGTGTAACAATCAAGATTGGTGTTGATAGGAGGCAAATGTATGCTATTCCGGTTACTTCAGAAGCTCAACGCTATAATGTAGCACATCCTAGAAAGGCTACAAACCAAACTATACATCAACCCAAAGCTTTAGATCATTAACAATTTAGCCAATCAATTAGACTAAGTCATCCAATTAAAGAAAATTTCTAGGGCCTTTATGGCTTTGCTTTACCTTCTTTGACAACATAGTGACAAATTGGGGGTTTAAAATGTATTTTCACTGCAAATATTTTAAAAATCAGGAACAGAAAATATCACAAACAGCTCACTTACAAGTACGGAAGAAATTAGAGAGAAAAAAATGAATTCAAATATAATTCTGAATTTGCAAATAGTTCAAGAATTTTCATGTACTCGAGATATTTATGAATATTTATATAATTTGTTAATTATACAGGATAAATATAGGTTACATATGATTGATGAACAAACCAGGAATATTTGAATCTCAGGAATAATTCAAAGATTTTGTCACTACTTTAAATTATGGGGTCATAAACCCACAAGACTTATAGGGCCATTAACAGGTCAATTTTAAATTTCTACTTAAACTCAATTAATTTCAGCAAATAAAACGAAACCTATTCTATCATGAATTTAATTCAAGGGCAGTCCAAACACATGTGATAATAATCCAACAGTTATAATGGTTAATCAATTGCAAAACTAAGGATTTACAAGATTAACCAACCTAGTAAAAATTATATCAAGAATGTATTTTCAACCTAAATTATAATCTAACACAAATAACAAAGAATTTTATGTGAAAACCACGAGACCTCATACAAGCAAGTAGTGCACTAAAATTTACTTGAGCAGGATCTGTATAGGTTGTACCTCAATGACATTGATGTTCTAAGGAGAGAAATAATCATGGAGAATTGATTGTCTACATGCATCAACATTTTTACATGATTAGGGATACATCTCTACATATTCATATCCATGTGCCGAAATGTCCATGTGAGTATATACACGTCCATGATTTTGTGTCCGCATGTTTGAATTTTTTTAATCAACTATGACGTGTGGTAGAATATGAGTGGAGGTTAAGAAGTTCCTTGGACAGGTGAGCAGCCAATTATTTTCCAGAAATTTTTAATTAATTGTTTTTGTTATCTTAATTCTAATTGACAATAACGAAATCAAACAAAAAATTTTGAACTAATAATAAATATAAAAACTTGTGAAGATGAGAGTTCAAGAGAAACCGAGAGAGAAATAAAATTTCACAAAAAATAAAGGGAGAAAATAATATACAGTGGGAGAAAAAGAGACGGTAAAATGTTGTTTATCTTTCTTGGTGGTTTTTACTTGACCAAAGGCTGTTTTTTGGTTCTTTTGCTAGACTCCTAGTCCACTTTGTATTATCGTCTTCTTCAATACAATTGGTATCTATCAAAAATAAAGAGGATAAATTATGGATGAGGTGGGATAGAAATACTAGAAATACTAAAACTGAAATTAAGAGGAGCTAAAACAAAATTTAGTGGGGCAAGTTTTGAAAGAAAATTTGTGAACCATAAAAATTTTAAAATTTAAGGAGGGTCAATAGACCTCCCTTGCCCCCCTTGGCTCCACCCACTATGCTGCTTGCCTACTTACCATCCTAAAGAGTGAGATCAGGAAGCTTCGGGAAAAGTCTTCTTACATGAACCTCGCTTGAAGCTTCACTCTGTTGACCCCAAAGATTCATAGAGAGTAACACAACCAAGTAAACCATGATTCATTTTTGTCAACAGAATTGCAAACAAACAATATTATTTTACACTTTAAAAAGTTCACAGGTGTTGAAGTATAGTCCCCTAAACCCTGCCAGTGTGTGGCATTTTCATATCCTCCCACTTCCCTACTTGATTATTACATGCACATGTAATTAAAATTTGAACCAGGAGTCTCAAGAAGAATTTGAGAGTTTTTTTTGCTATAATTTCCCATTCATCCAGGATTTTTAACTCTAATCATTCTCCCCTAGCAGTTGCTAATCTGTAATGAGTAGAAAAACAATCCTCAAAGTTGATGCATTGCTCATCGAATTAAACCCAATTTGGAAAAGAGCTTCGTGCAATAAGCCCAACCGGTAGCTGATTATTAGAGTGCACATCTTTTGTGAAGAATTCTTTCCATTGGTACCAGATGATAATTAATTTATCAAAACTTAAAGAGAGTCACTCTCAAAGCTTTTGCTTGTTTCCACTAACAAAGTGCCCATTCAATAAGGAACCACAGATTAATACTGCATTTTCTTTGATAATCAATTCAATGATGATAATTATGTTTGCATCAATGTTAGCAGTTTAGGCATTCGTTCTTTAGTCGTTGGTCGCCATTCTCATCTTCTTCTATCCTAGGTAATATTCCACCAATCAAAGCATCTAATACCCTCTTGTCTCAGATTTCTTGTACAAATTGCTGCATAGAAAGCACATTAAGGCCTTCTTTCCTCTTATGGCTTCAAAAACCTATTTCAAAAACTCAAAATCCGGAGTCCAAACAGTGACGAAAGAAATATTTGAAGAGATGAACCCCAATAATTAGCTTCGCTGTTTCTGTTTCATTAGCCTCGTGTACAAAACCAAATTGAAACCAATACTGGTCGGCATGATCAGCAATAAAAGCATCCAAAATATAACAATTCAACTAGTGTGTAAAAGATTTTTAAAAAGTGACCACCCACCAAGTCACTAGAGATGATGAGGAGGTTAGTTTTCTCCACAAATAACAAGAAGAAATAGTTAGCATCCTTTTTCAACCTTTTACATTTAAGTAATTATAAGCTATGTTATACACTTGTACAGACTCTCACTTTACCCCAGAGTACCCGTGTTGGCACGACACGGTAAGGCAACACGGGTATGGGATTGGAATCCGTGACGAATACAACAATGTACAGTCAAACGTGGCTGACCATGGATGAAAGAGTACCTTGTCGTTGCCAGAGGCCAAAGGTGTGTCGCCAGAACATCATTGCCGCCGGAGCGTATCAAAGGTTATCTCAAAGGGGTGACGTTCAACCTCTGTCAAATGAACCCCCCCCCCCCCCCCTTCTCTTTCTTCTCCTCTTTTATCTTTTTCAATTTAATACTCATACTTATTCATTTCTAAAATCACAAAAGTTCCATTTCACTGTTTAACCCTTCAAAACTTAATTATTATGAGTTATGACAATGCCCTCAAATATCATAATATTCACAAATCTACCCCTCATCATATTACCTTACATATATTAATAAATGCATACATGCATAATACATATATATATATATACGACCCAATTTTTGGATCTTTTTGGCCAAGTTACTGTAACCCAAAATTTGATGAATCTGACACCCAAATACATACCCACACTACAGTCCATGCTAAGATGTAATATTTTATTTTAATAAGGGTAGTTTATTCTTATAGTGATAGTAGGGTTATTAGTGTCAATTTCCTAATATTAAAGCTAGGTTCTCTATTTATATGCTTGTTGTAAAGTTTCCAACCCAAAAGTCTAAGCTATTGGGTGGAGGACTCAAATAGGTATATGAAGCCATATTAAACTTCATATTTATACGATGTGGGATGTGGAACTTCCCAACACTCCCCCTCACGCGCAAGCCTAACACAACATGAACAGACTTGTCATGCGGATGAAAACAATGGGCTCACGAAATGAAAATGGCCCAAGAACAACAACACAACAACATTGGCTCTAATACCAGTCAAGTTTCCAACCTAAAAGCCTAAGCTATTAGGTGGAGGGCCCAAACAAGTATATGAAGTTATGTCAAATTTTATAATTAATTAATGTGAGATGTGTAGGTTTTCCAACACTCCCCCTCACGTGCAAGCTACTACAACAGAAACGATCCTATCACGTGGACAACAAAGATGGGCTCACAAATGAAACGGCCCAAGAACAACATGCTCTAATACCGCATTAAGTTTCTAACCTAAAAGCCTAAACTATTACACAAAGGGCTCAAACAGGTATATGAAGCCCTATCAAACTTAATATTTATACGATGTGGGATGTGGAACTTCCCAACACTAGTAATAGGTTCTTTATTTTAATCAATGAAATTTCCTCTTCTTTGCAAAATAAACATGGTATCAATGTCGTATCTCTTCTTCTTTATCCCCTCGTGGCAATAAAAAATCATCCAAACCGTAGTAGCAACAGCAGTCTTCTTCAAATGAAGCACCCCGTTTTCTTATCAGCAAAGCAATTGTTTCTTTGATTTGGATCTTTATCGAATCTATCTTCTTTATCGCATCTCTTCCTCAGCCATGAAGCCCAAGTTCTTAGTGTATTAGTTGTATCTTCTCTTTATTACATCACATCAAACTAGACACTAACCTCTTAGCAATTGCACTCTTTGCAATCAAATCCCAGCATCTCAATCGTATCAAGTCGCATCCTAGTAGTTGTAAATCTTAACATCACATCTAGTGATTGTTTCCTCAATCTTGTCACCCAGCATACACCATCTTCTCTTTCATATAGCCAAAGTAGACGCAACCCTAGCAACGTTGTAGTTGCATGTTGCATCTCAAACCCTAGCATCATCGCACCTCTTCCTTTAGTTTTACTGCTCCTAGAAGCTTCAGATCCAGATCCACCTCTTCGTTTGAATCTCCATTGCAATCGTACCCTTCATTCGCAATTGCACTCTTGCATCATCTCTGGCATTGATTGCACAAAGTCATGGCACCTAATCAGGAATTTCACAAATTAATTCGTACCCTTCTATGGAGCCTATAACACCTCTCTCTCAAAAAAAAAAAAAATCCCTAGCCAGTCACTTCTACATTCACAATCTTGAAACCGTTGCATCTTCTCTTTTCTTTCTCTATTCAAGTCAAACTCAGTCAATTCCTTCTCTCTTGGTCAAACAAAGTCTTCACCCTCATCTACACCATCGCATCTCCCTTGTGTCGCAAACCCACATCAGTCACTTCTTCTTAGGGCTGTATA